>CM044003.1:87561649-88067057 GCA_024085815.1 Flaveria linearis
GCCGGACCACCGCTACCGGGGATGAGGATAGTTCGGAGGTTCCCCGACGGCACTTGGCACCTGCTCAGTAGATACCATGAGCTCGTGCCATGGGTGCCGAGCCGTTGGTGGACCCACCCGAGCTGGGGGGGGCTGAGGTCCACCTTCAGGACGCCCACGAGGCCCTTGGCGGCGGGGATGTAAGGCCCCCGCTCACGGGCACCTTACTGTTGGTCATCATCACACGTAAAACATACATTTCATACATGATCATAAAATACGCAGCGGAATAATAAAACATGCATTCTCATTTCATCATAAAAGCTTTTACATCATTGTCTGATTACAAAATACAAGCTTTTCTTTACATTGTTTAACTATACTATGATTGCTGCTGATGCATATTCCACAGCAATCATAGGGTCATACAGCGACCTCTACCGAAATAAAATAATAGAAAGAAAATTATTCTTCTTCGTAAAGAAGATATTAAGTTCAAAAATATTTCTTTCATAAACAAGATTTCTTAAATAATCATGTTTATCATGATTATCAAGAATCTTGCACTTGCATGCAACATGATGTGTTGCGCGCATTACGGGCCCACAACACATGATGTGGCAGCATAATCAAAAAGTGGATGTCATCCTAAAAGAGCTGAGTAGTCGCCTCGTGCCATCCTCAACAACTCTACCTGCAAACTGGAAAACACATAAAAGTCAGCGTTGCTGAGTGAGTTCTAGTTTTATGATAAAACATACTTTCGTTCTCATTAACTGTTCTTCCATACATGTGTTCACACATCATACGTACACGTAGATAATATTATATTATTATCTCATCATTTATTACTTACTTTCATTCGTGTACACTTCATCATTCCCGTTTACTTTCATACATACATACTTCACGTACTTCGTACGTACTTTACTTTCATTCTTACATTCATTACTTACGTTCGAACATTCATTACATTCATTCATACTTCATTACTTCGTTCGAACGTTCATTACATTCGGTGACATGTACAATACCCCACTTTCATCATACATACTACTGGTGCTGGACCTGTGGTAGTTAGCCACGAACGTTGTGCACAAAGCTGATCCAGTCACTGGGGTAAATACATGCACCGCTTATCTTTCACTTTACTACTAACATACGTTAGCCGAGTCTGTTGCAGCGCGCGACTGCTCACCTCAGTGACAATCTTATGATTGCCTGCTAACCGAGTCTGTTGCAACACGAAGTTGCTCACCTCATTATCAATCTTAATGATTGACCGATGTACATCCTTCGGGGTAGCTAACACGTACACCGTTGAGCTAACACCTGCCAGGGGTGTGCACCTCCTTCATTTGCTTGCAAGCCTTCTTACTTTCTTTCATTAATGCATGCATTCATTCATCATGTTCCTTCTTTCATTATCTTTCACTTTACGTTCTTAATACATTCTTTTCTTTCGTTCATTCATTCACGTAAAGTTATTAAAGATAAGACATACACACTAAAGAAATAAATAATTACATATCATCAATATTCACCATCTATCATGGCAACATCATACATCATACTAACATACATACATCATACATACACTTCTACATTCACTCACAACAGCCCTGTCGGGCGACTGAACTACCACCAGTCGCATGTCCTCCATGCGACTGGGCCATGCGATTGGGCTATTCATGCGAATGGGTACTCAAACGTGCGATTGAACTTTCTTCCGTACGACTAGACACTCTACGACTGGGTTATATGCGACTAACTCTTAACCGTGCGACTGAACTACCCTGCGATTGAGCTTATGCGACCGAAACCCTCAGTCGCATCACCTATCATGCGATTGAGACTCAATCGGCGTCTGAGCCTCAGTCGGGCGATTGGATATCAACTATTCTCATTCGGCCGAATGGCCCTTCAGTCGCATAACCCTAACTGGGCAGCGACTGGAGTTCTTCATGAACAGCAGTCGCGAACCCCCGTCCCCACAGTCACCATAAACCCATTTTAGCCCATTTCGACCCTCCTAAGCCTTAGGGATTCCTACTAGGACCTCGTACAAGCATATACTAGTCCTAATTCATATCATAAACACATTACTCAAGATTTACCCAAATGGGTCAAACTTACACTATTTCAAAAATAGGGTTATATGTGAATCCAGCCCCAAAATCGTTAGAAAACATGTAAATGAGGGGTCCTAGAACTCACATTATCAGGTAGAAGTTGATGAGCTTCGATTTGGCTAGCTTCACGATCGATCTTGAACTCGGGCAGCACTTTCCCTCTCTTCTTCTCTGTTCTCTGTCGCTCACTGCTCTCTCCCGACTGAAAATGGGGAGGAGAATGGAGCTACCCCCCTTTTATACCACTTCTCAGTCGCATCTGGTCCAGGGGCGACTGGACCTTCAGTCGCATCAACACTATGCGATTGGACCCCAATCGTACATGTTCCATGCGGCTCATACTCCATTCGGGCGGTTGAACTCCAATCGTGCGGTTGAGCTTCAATCGGCCGAATAGCCATGCGGTTGACCTCCAGTCGCATAAATCACAGGCGACTGGGCTCAGTCGCATAGCCTACCAAAAGGTCAAACTTTGGGTGTTACAAGTCCACCCCCCTTATTTTAGGTTTCGTCCCCGAAACCTGTTACTCTTCGAACAATTGCGGGTAATGCTGCCTCATTTCTTCTTCTGTTTCCCACGTCGACTCGGATCCCTTCTGTGCCGCCACTGTACGCGCACAAGGGGAACCACTTTATTTCTCAACCTCTTCTCTTTGCGATCGATAATCGCCACTGGTTGCTCTACATAATTGAGCTTTTCGTCTACTTCGATATCATCCAGTAGAACGACCATGTCTTCGTCCGCCAAACACCTCAGATGAGACACGTGGAAAGTCGGGTGGATTCCACTTAGTTCATCTGGCAAATCTAACCTATAGGCCACCTCTCCTACTCGAGCAATGATTCGGAAAGGGCCTACATATCACGGACTCAACTTACCTCGCTTCCGGAATCGAATGATTCCTTTCCAAGGTGAGACCTTCAACATAACACGATCTCCCACCTGGAACTCAATCGGCCTGCGTCGTTTGTCGGCATACGAATTTTGTCGGTCTTTGGCCGCCTTCATATAAGCTTTAATTCTTTCAAGCTTTTCATTCGTAGCCTCTACCACTTCGACGCTTCCCAATTCTTTCTGACCAATTTCACCCAACAGACGGGTGTCCTGCATCTTCTACCGTACAGCATCTCATAGGGTGGCATGCCGATACTGGCATGATAACTGTTGTTGTATGAGAACTCAGCTAACGGTAGATGGTCATCCAACTTCCCCGAAGTCAATAACACATGCTCGGAGCATGTCCTCCAAAGTCTGAATGGCCCTTTCAGACTGACCATCAGTTTGAGGATGATAAGCCGTGCTAATATGCAATCTCGTCCCCATAGCATCGTGGAATTTCTTCCAAAATTTGGATGTAAACCGGGTGTCGCGATCAGACACAATCGACACCAGTACACCATGACGAGTCACAATTTCTTTGATGAAAAGATCGGCCAACTTCTCGGACGAATATGTCTCCCGCATCGGTAAGAAGTGAGCACTCTTCGTCAATCGATCCACAATCACCCAGATCGTATCATACCCTTTCGGGGTACGTGGCAGCTTTGTGATAAAATCCATGGTGATGTGTTCCACTTCCATTCCGGTATGTCCAACGGTTGAATCTTTCCATACGGCTTCTGATGCTCCGCCTTCACTTGCAAGCACGTGAGGCATTTACTCACATACTCCACCACATCGCGTTTCATACCCGGCACCAATAATCTTTCTTCATATCTTGGTACATTTTGGTAGCACCAGGATAAATGGAGTATCGAGACTTATGAGCTACATCCAAAATCTTCATTCGCAGATCCCCAAGACGAGGAATCCACATACGCCCAAACCGAGTTCTAACACCCGTTGCGTTCTCACCCAACTCCGCGACCAGACCTCTCATGCGTTCAGAGTTAAGATGTTCGTCTTTCAAAGCCTCATCTTGGAACTCTTTGACCTGTTTCATTACGTCGGAGGTCATGATTAGCTGGTACGCCTTCACTCGAATTGGCTCGGGCCTCTCCTTTCGGCTAAGGGCATCCGCCACAACGTTAGCTTTGCCCGGTGGTAATGGATTTCACAGTCGTAGTCTTTATTAGTTCCAACCACCGTCTCTGCCTCATATTCAGATCCTTCTGCTCGAAGAAGTACTTTAAGCTTTGTGGTCCGTAAAGATGGTGCACTTCGTCCCGTATAAATAGTGCCGCCAAATCTTTAACGCGAAAACCACAGCTGCCAGCTCCAGGTCATGAGTAGGATAATTAACCTCATGAACTTTCAGCTGTCGGGATGCATAGGCTATCACCTTTCCCCTCTGCATCAATACACACCCAACCCCGAGTAGGAGGCATCAGAATAAACCACCAAATCTTCACTCCCCTCGGGTAACGCCAATACTGGAGCTTGGGTCAATCTCGTCTTCAGTTCTTCAAACGCCTTCTCTTGAGCTTGACCCCATACAAATTTCACATCCTTCCGGGTCAACTTTGTCAGTGGAGAAGCAATTTTGGAAAAGTCCTGGATGAACCTTCGGTAGTAACCCGCCAAACCCAAGAAACTACGGATCTCGGACGGCGTCTTCGGAGACTTCCATTGCATCACTGCTTCCACTTTCGCCGGATCGACCGTAATCCATCCGGATTTACCACGTGACCCAAGAATTGAACTTCACGCAACCAGAATGCGCACTTGGAGAATTTAGCATACAACTTCTCCCTTCTCAACGTCTCCAGAACTTCGCGAATGTGACCGGCATGCTCAGTCTCACTCTTTGAATAAATCAGGATGTCATCAATGAATACAATCACTGATTTATCCAACATCGGCCGGCACACCCTATTCATCAGGTCCATAAAAGCAGCTGGCGCATTGGTCAAACCAAAATGACATAACGAGGAACTCATAATGACCGTAGCGCGTACGAAAAGCTGTTTTAGGGATATCCTGCTCCTTCACCTTCAGTTGATGGTAGCCTGATCGAAGATCTATACGTGAAAACCAACTAGCACCCTGAAGTTGATCAAACAAGTCGTCGATCCTCGGCAAGGGGTATCTGTTCTTTACTGTCAGCTTATTCAGCTCGCGGTAGTCGATGCACATCCTCATACTACCGTCCTTCTTCTTTACAAACAGGACCGGAGCACCCCAAGGTGAGATACTCAGTCTAATAAACCCCTTATCCAGCAGCTCTTGTAACTGCTCCATCAACTCCTTCATCTCTGTCGGGGCCAATCGGTACGGTGCCTTGGCAACAGGTTGGGCGCCTGGTACTAAATCAATCTGGAACTCGATCTCTCTGTCAGGTGGCAATCCCGATAAGTCTTCCGGGAACACGTCTGGGAACTCACACACAACCGGAACATCAGACAGTTGTGGTGCTGGCTTCTCTACATCTTTTACATAACATAAATAGGCGTTACATCCACGCCTCATACATTTCCCCGCCACTGCCATTGAGATCACCTTCGGAATCGTAGTAACCCGATCCCCATAAACTGTCACTGGACTAACCGTCAGGCGCTGTCAAACTGATCATCTTCTTGCGACACACAATGTTCGCCTCGAAATCTGCCAACCAATCCATCCCAAGCACCAAATCGAAACCACTTAACGTCATCGCAAAGGGTTTAACTGGGAATTTGTGACCCTCCAGTTCTACATCGCAACCCTCAATTACCTCAGAAATCCTGGGGTTTTACCTATAGCAGTCTCTACATCAAAGGGTACATCCACACGTCTACTACTAACGGGCAATTTGGCACAGAAAGCAGCAGAAATAAAACTCCTACTGGCACCCGAATCAAATAACACAGAGGCTAAAGTTTGGTTCACCAGAAACGTACCGGACACTACATCGGGGTCCGTCCTCGCCTCTTCCTGCGTCATCGTGAATGCTCTGGCGCTCGCTTTTGACCCTTCACCCCCTGTCTTCTTCACGCCGGAACCCTCAGATCTCGGCTTCTTGCAGTCTTTATTCATATGACCACTTTCCCACAGTTATAGCACCTCATCGCTTTACACTCTTTGGCCATATGACCGGACTTTCCACACTTGAAACATACATTCAGCCCCATCTGCACTCACCACCGTGCTCTCGCCCACACTTCCCACACTTTCTCGACCCTGCACTTGTCACGACCCCACGACGATCACCAACCCGTGCCTTCTTACTACTTGTCGAAGTATCACCCTGACCAAACCTCTTTCCCTACCACTTCCTCTCATCACTTCCCTTCTTACTGCTCTCAGATTTCACCATCGCGGCCCGTTCATCGTACAACCTCCCAGCTAAATCCACCGCCGACCTGAAAGTACTTGGTCGGGCGAAAATCAAATGCCAACGAATTTCGGCTGGCAACCCCTGAATATACCGGTTAATCTTGCGAGACACCGGCGTCACTTGCTCTGGCACCAACCGTGCCATGTCGTTGAACTTGGTGGTGTATTGTTGGTGGGTCATCGTTCCCGCCTCCAACTGCAGGAACTCTCTCTCAACTTTGTCCATCTCTCGACGAGGACTAAACTCCTCGATCACCATTCTCTTCAATTCCGACCACTTCATTTTCCCAATGGCCCTGCTACCCTCGGCCTGGACAATATTGTCCCACCAGCACAATGCCGTCCCCGTAAACGAGTGGGTAGCAAACTTTACCTTCTTATCCTCCTGGCAGTCACTGATATCAAGGACCGCCTCCATCTCTCTCACCCATTGGTGAGCATCAGCAGCCGTACCTGAACCATCAAATGTCGGAGGCTTGCATCTCATAAATTTCCGTAATCACAACCCCGGGCTGTCTCCCTTATCTGTGCTTCCTCCTCTTCCTCTTCATCATCAGACAATACCATTTCTGCCTCTGTCTTGCTGTCTCCCGGAGGACCGTCTCCTCCCTCGTCTATCATCCTCGCGTACTGCCTTTATCACTTCGGTCATTACAGACGGTAAGATCGTCTGCATAGCCTGGTGCACTTCCTCAATCACTGCCTCTTTTACCGAGGCTCTCAACTTGGCGCTTTCGTCTGTCTCTTCCTGGTGAGGAATCTCGTTCTCCTCACGAACTACTTTCTCCTTCCTAAGTCTTCCTCGCGTGATACGCGGCTCATCACCACGCTCACCATCACGGGAAGCATCTGATGATCTATCACCGACCATCTTCTATCACACTGAAAGATTAAAACACCAACACAGTCATTCAAGGAAATAGCTCAGTTTATGTTAAGTACAGTAAGTCCCTAATTACAGTGGCCAGTTGTGATTAGCCACTTACTCTACTCTTCGTACCCCGAGCATCACCTATCCTGACTACATTAGTATCTCAGTCTAACAGTACACATAGCTCACATCACATGCGCACATAATAACCAGTTAATCTTTAGGAAAATACCTGATGGCACGCGACTACTCAGATGGTATTCTCATTCTCCCTGTCCCATTCTCAGTTAAGTTTAGGTTTATTATAAAAATTTACCCATTTTACTTAAACTTTTGCTCTGATACCAACTTGTAAGGCCCCCGCTCACCGGGCACCTTACTGTTGGTCATCATCACACGTAAAACATACATTTCATACATGATCATAAATACGCAGCGGAATTAATAAAACATGCATTCTCATTTCATCATAAAAGCTTTTACATCATTGTCTTGATTACAAAATACAAGCTTTTCTTTACATTGTTTAACTATACTATGATTGCTGCTGATGCATATTCCACAGCAATCATAGGGTCATACAGCGACCTCTACCGAAATAAAATAATAGAAAGAAAATATATTCTTCTTCGTAAGAAGATATTAAGTTCAAAAATATATTTCTTTCATAAACAAGATTTCTTAAATAATCATGTTTATCATGATTATCAAGAAATCTTGCACTTGCATGCAACATGATGTGTTGCGCGCATTACAGGCCCACAACACATGATGTGGCAGCATAATCAAAAAGTGGATGCCATCCCAAAAGAGCTGAGTATCGCCTCGTGCCATCCTCAGCAACTCTACCTGCGATCTGGAAAACACATAAAGTCAGCGTTGCTGAGTGAGTTCTAGTTTTATGATAAAAATACTTTCGTTCTCATTAACTGTTCTTCCATACATGTGTTCACATATCATACGTACACGTAGATAATATTATTATTATTATCTCATCATTTATTACTTACTTTCATTCGTGTACACTTCATCATTCCCGTTTACTTTCATACATACATACTTCACGTACTTTCGTACGTACTTTACTTTCATTCTTACATTCATTACTTACGTTCGAACATTCATTACATTCATTCATACTTTCATTACTTTCGTTCGAACGTTCATTACATTCGGTGACATGTACAATACCCCACTTTCATCATACATACTACTGGTGCTGGACCTGTGGTGGTTAGCCACGAACGTTGTGCACAAAGCTGATCCAGTCACCTGGGGTAATACATGCACCGCTTATCTTCACTTTACTACTAACATACATTAGCCGAGTCTGTTGCAGCGCGCGACTGCTCACCTCAGTGACAATCTTATGATTGCCTGCTAACCGAGTCTGTTGTAACACGAAGTTGCTCACCTCATTATCAATCTTAATGATTGACCCGATGTACATCCTTCGGGGTAGCTAACCCGTACACCGTTGAGCTAACACCTGCCAGGGGTGTGCACCTCCTTCATTTGCTTGCAAGCCTTTCTTACTTTCTTTCATTAATGCATGCATTCATTCATCATGTTCCTTCTGTCATTATCTTTCACTTTACGTTCTTAATACATTCTTTTCTTTCGTTCATTCATTCACGTAAAGTTATTAAAGATAAGACATACACACATAAGGAACATAAATAATTACATATCATCATATTCACCATCTATCATGGCAACATCATACATCATACTAACATACATACATCATACATACACTTCTACATTCACTCACAACAGCCCTGTCCGGGCGACTGAACTACCACCAGTCGCATGTCCTCCATGCGACTGGGCCATGCGATTGGGCTATTCATGTGAATGGGTACTCAAACGTGCGATTGAACTTTCTTCCGTACGACTAGACACTCTACGCTGGGTTATATGCGACTAACTCTTAACCGTGCGACTGAAACCCTGCGATTGAGCTTATGCGACCGAAACCCTCAGTCGCATCACCTATCATGCGATTGAGACTCAATCGGGCGTCTGAGCCTCAGTCGGGCGATTGGATATCAACTATTCTCATTCGGCCGAATGGCCCTTCAGTCGCATAACCCTAACTGGGCAGCGACTGGAGTTCTTCATGAACAGCAGTCGCGAACCCCCGTCCCCACAGTCACCATAAACCCATTTTTAGCCCATTTCGACCCTCCTAAGCCTTAGGGATTCCTACTAGGACCTCGTACAAGCATATACTAGTCCTAATTCATATCATAAACACATTACTCAAGATTTACCCAAATGGGTCAAACTTACACTATTTCAAAAATAGGGTTTATATGTGAATCCAGCCCCAAAATCGTTAGAAAACATGTAAATGAGGGGTCCTAGAACTCACATTATCAGGTAGAAGTTGATGAGCTTCGATTTGGCTAGCTTCACGATCGATCTTGAACTCGGGCAGCACTTTCCCTCTCTTCTTCTCTGTTCTCTGTCGCTCACTGCTCTCTCCCCGACTGAAAATGGGGAGGAGAATGGAGCTACCCCCCTTTTATACCACTTCTCAGTCGCATCTGGTCCAGGGGCGACTGGACCTTCAGTCGCATCAACACTATGCGATTGGACCCCAATCGTACATGTTCCATGCGGCTCATACTCCATTCGGGCGGTTGAACTCCAATCGTGCGGTTGAGCTTCAATCGGCCGAATAGCCATGCGGTTGACCTCTAGTCGCATAAATCACAGGCGACTGAGGCTCAGTCGCATAGCCTACCAAAAGGTCAAACTTTCGGGTGTTACGGGGAGGATCAGCCCATTCCCCCGCCGTACGACCATGACCCGCCCCAGCATCCCCAGCGCGTGTACCACGTCGTGCGATTGCCTGCTCATGTTCTTGATATGATTCAGGACACACGAGACAGGGTCGCGAGGCTGGAGGATACGACCGCGAGGCTGCATGATACGACCGCGAGGCTGCATGATACGACCGCGAGGCTGGTGGATACGACCGCGAGGCTGCATGATATGATGGACTGGGTCATCCAGCACATGGTCGCGGACTATACCGCCTCGGTACGCCGTTGTTGTCACAGCCACCGAGGCGGTTAGACCATGACGGTGTTGGCCCATCTGGCGCGGGCGGGTCTGGTCAGGGCAGCGATCCGGGGATTATGGATTAGATAGATATTTTGTTTGTATTTTATTTCTTTTTGTATGTAAAAACTCGTATATATATATATATGTGCAGTTTCAGTTATGATGATTTGTATATTTGGTTGTGTTTGTTTGGTTGTGTTTCTTTGTTTGTTTGCTTTATATTTGCAATGTTGATAATGTTAATTGTATATGTTTGATAACAACTGATTTTTACGATTAGGTTAACATGTGATAAAATAACAACCAACTTGTTTAAAATTACTTGTAATATGACCATGAATTGCAGCAGATTAGGTTAACCATGTGATAATGTTAATTGTATCTGCGCTGCGTTTTGTCTCCACAAAGATTAAAGTCAACGCTGAATCAAGATTAAAGATAACAGATACAAAGACTAATTAAGCAGATTAGAAAAAAAAGATGAACTGAATCGCACGTTTGTTAATGATTAAAACCATAAAATAGTGTTTGTTAATGATTTTAAAAGTATATAAACCTGAGGATAAATCGGTGCACCACCATATGCAACAGCAACTTTCACACCAGTTTCATAGCAGAATTTCTTAGCTTCTTCAAATATCTAACGAATAATACAGATCATAAGAACAATAGTTATATTATATATTCACGAAAAGATAGAAATGATGTGACGGTGAAACTAGTAATCGATAATCAATCATCATTTGCACAGACTAATAAACCATCATGACGTCAGAAAAAGGTAGACCACACCACCGGACCATGGTGCAAGATCCTAGTGCCACAACCCTACCTCTCCCCCCAACCATCCTTGTCACACTACTTCTACTAAATGCGTCTCGAAATCTGGATTCTAGCACGACTAACATCCGCAATCTTTTTGCTTTGAAACAAATCCCAATGTTTTCCTTTAACCGACGTATGAAACTTCCAAGCTGCTTCAGATGTTGTAAAGTTCACAAACGCATATCCGGCATTCAAACCATGCCTGTACGTATATATCAACGTCAAAACTTAGCTTACAGTGAGTACGTTAATAAAACTCCGATCGAACGGTGTTTCCCGCCTTTTCATTCTCAAGTTTACAGTGATAAAATTACGAAATAAAAATAAATGTTTAATGCTTAAGGAAGATACACGAAATCAAACTCCGATCGAACGGTGTTTCCCGCCTTTTCATTCTCAAGTTTACAGTGATAAAATTACGGAAATAAAAATAAATGTTTAATGCTTAAGGAAGATACATGAAATCAAACTCCGATCGAACGGTGTTTCCCGCCTTTTCATTCTCAATTTACAGTGATAAAATTACGGAAATAAAAATAAATTTAATGCTTAAGGAAGATACACGAAATCAAACTCCGATCGAACGGTGTTTCCCGCCTTTTCATTCTCAAGTTTACAGTGATAAAATTACGAAAATAAAAATAAATGTTTAATGCTAAGGAAGATACACGAAATCAAACTCCGATCGAACGGTGTTTCCCGCCTTTTCATTCTCAAGTTTACAGTGATAAAATTACTGAAATAAAAATAAATGTTTAATCCTTAAGGAAGATACACGAAATAAGAATAAATATTTAATGCTTAAAAGAATAAAAAAAATAAAAGCAATATGTCACGGTTTGGCCAAACCGTGACATATAGCCCCTCCTGCGCACAATCAATACCCCCATAATTACATACCCAATCAATACCCCCATAATTACATACCCAATCATTGACCCCAGATCTAACTGTCACGGTTAGGGTAAACCGTGACAGCTAGATGTCACACCTGACCTAGCGGTCACGGGAGACCTAACCGTGACCGCTTGGGTCGGTTTTCTCCAGGAAAAGCACGGTGCGTCTAAAATTTCCGTTCCGGAAAAGTCCAATTTAAACCATAAATGAGTTAGTTGGAGGGAAAAGAATGGTTGATTTAAGTTGGTACGCTGCTTCTCCTGCACCATTATATTAGAGCTTATCTTAAATAGCTTTAGTTTCATGTAAATCTCAGTTATATAAAATGATTGACAATACTAAAATCACCAACACAAAAGACAACTTTTTTTAATTCTTTCATCTTGAGTAAATGCAATCCATTATTTATTTTAACTTATCTCAGTTTCAGCAGTTTGTTGGATCATGCTCAAAAGACGAACGATTTCTTGGATCATTGAAGATTCTTGATTTGAGTTTCTGTGAACAACTTCATAGTCTTGGCGGTTTTTTCGTAATCCCTGCACTTGAGAGGTTAATAATTAAAAACTGCATAAGTTTGATTAAGATCTATGAATCAGTTGAACATTGTTTGAACTTCTCCACATTGATTTGAGCTATTGCTACAAGCTTAAAAATCTTCCAATACCCATGGGCAAGTTAAAGAAGGTTAAAACAATACTTTTAGATGGTTGTGATTCCCTTGAATCTCAAATTGAGACTATACTAAGTTATTTGAAGCTCATTGTGTGTTTCTTTACCGAGCTCATTGAGAATTTTGTCACTTGCAAATAATAATTTGTCTAACGAATTCTTTCCCTTGGACTTCAATTGCCTATCTATGCTAAAGGAATTATGTTTAGACAATAATCAAATTGTTTCAATGCCCGATTGTGTTAGAAGCTAGCCTTCCTAGGCTTGAGAAATATTATCAATCATATGTCCCTAGGCTTGAGAAACTTAGCATGAATTACTGTGCTAAGATAATATTAGTTGAGCATCCTCCATGTACACTAAAAATATTATCAATCATATGTTCTTGTACAAATTCTCTTAAGGAAAATTAAATTTGATCTAGAAATGTTCCCCCTCGATGTATTTGAAGTTGATAAATTATCATCACTTTCATTTGAAATTGACGGTATGATCAAAATCCAAGCTCTGGCAAGTGTTGTGGAAAATGTATTCCATAGTTTGGGCTGAACAAAATATAGAGTTTATTAAAGAAAAGCACCTGAGAATTTATCACATAAACGAATCAGCTCAAACAAGGTTAATTTCCTCTAATTAACTGTCTCTAGTTGTGTCTATGTGAATACATCCTACATAACCAGCCATATAGACAATACTCCACGAAAGTAGGTTCACTTTACTTTCCTTTCATCAACGATGGCACGAGTTATAAAGGTAGATATCAGTTTTACTAATAAATTTAAAAGTTGTTAAACACAACAATTTCTTCTTGCTGTAATGTGCTACAACTACTTCATCCCCAATGGATGTAAATAATAGTTATTGTTTTAACTTCTTTTAACTCTTTCTTTTTCACTAGATAAAGAAGTGGCCTTTAAAGCTTTCTCCCAAAAGAAGTCTCAATATTGAATCGAGCATCTACGGTACATTCAACACCCAAACCTTCTTCTGTCCCGTTATTGAAAGCCAAACAGTATGAAATATGTGTTTACCAAGGTTGTTGGTCATAGGAGGTAACAAAATAAAAGGAGTTGCAGCATTGTAAGTGGATACATGCTTGGAAATTGCAACCTCACAAGGCCAAAACAGATGGCATACAACTGATCTTAGATTAAAAAAATATTAGACCATAATTCTTGTTATCATAAGTTTATTATTATGTATTATTATTATTGTATAACATAAGTTAGTTGGTTAAGGGGTTGGTTAGATTGCTTGCACCCCAAGAAACGTCAGGGTATAAATACCCATGTAAACTTTCATTTGTGATATATGCATCTCTAGTTTGTCATAGAATTCTCTCTCAAACAAAACAGACCCCTGGGATCATCAATTGGCATCAGAGCCTTCGGTTCCAAGAATTCACGAAGAACACAAGTCGATCAAATCAATCCTCTGTTTTGTGAGAAAGGAACAGAGATACGACACATCAACAACGCGTGATTGTTTGTTGATTCAGATTTGATCATCGTTCACTTCCTGTGGTTTCACGAAGAACAAGATTGAAACCATTTGTCCCTGTTTCACGAAGAAAAACAGAGACACGCAGACGAAGTGGAACTAATTCGATATCAAAGAAGTGATATCGATTCACAGAACATTCCCGTCGCCAATAGATCAAGAAAGTGATCAATTTCATCAATCGATTAAGAGGATCAATTGTTTTTGGAACCCAGAACCGTCCCTAACAACCGATCGGAATTTCAAGAAATTCCGGCGACATTCCCGCAAGTAGAAACCAAATCCGAGAGATATTTGAATCAAATTTATTGATTCATATTTGATTCCCAAACGCCTTCAAGAACCGATTTCGAATAATCGTGTCAAGAAATTAAGAACGAAATATAGATCGATCAAGAATCGTCCTTCCCGACGGTTAACATCAATCGAAGAAGAAATTGAAAATCGAATCAATTAAGCGTTTGATTAGTGGAGTGACAGACCGTAAGCGATTTGGATTAAGGAGAATCAAACAATCGAACAACTTTCGTTCGACAGAATCGTTTCAGGGACATACGAAGAAGAAGACGGTTACTTTGGTAATTTTGACTTTTGAAAGTCAACAGAAAAGTTTTAAAGGGAAATTATTTTGGTGTTTTGTTTTAAATAAAATTGTAAAAGTCAAAATAGACTTTGACTTTAAGTGTTTGAAAAAAAATCGTTTTTTTCAGAAACTTTTGAAAATTCTTTTGGAACAAAATTTAATATTTTTACACAAACAAAATATTAAGTTTTTGTTTCTTTAAGAATAAATCAAGTAAATATTCATTTTGATTTTTTTTAAAGAATAGAAAAGTCAAAATTAATTCTAGTTTGACAAAGGGAAAGGTCAAACAAGTATCGTTAAATCTTGGAAAGTTCAAAATACGTTGAACAATTGGGAAGAAGAAGAAGACACCGACAAAGTCCCCATCAAAACCCAAGATGACGAAAGATAATAAAGAAGAGACGGTCAGCAAGGACACGCTCTCTATTAGCCTCCAAACACCAATGCTAACATCTACAAATTACACGATTTGGTCTGTTCGTGTAAAGGCAATTTTGAATGCCAATAACCTTTTAGAAGCAATTGAACCACGAGAAGGTGCAAAAGTAGATGACAAGAAAGATAGGACAACAATTGCCTATCTATTTCAAACAATACCCAAAGATATGGTGATGCAAGTGGCATCTCATACTACAGCAAAAGATATTTTGGAAGCCTTAAAGACGAGGCACGTTGGTATTGATAGAGTTCAAAAGGCTAGACTTCAATCATTGCGCACGGAATTTGAGATGCTTTCAATGAGAGAGACAGAGACCATAGATCAGTTTGCCGGGAGATTAAGCGCAATAAACACAAAGTCAAAGAGCCTAGGAACAAAGATTGATGAAGCAACCATAGTACGTAAACTGCTAGATTCAGTACCCGACAAGTTTTTGCAAATTATTGCATCGATAGAGCAATATTCAGATATGGACACAATGATACTTGACGAAGCAATTGGAAGACTTAAAGCCTACGAGGAACGACTTAAGTCTAGAGAAGAGAAGAAATTAGGACCTACAGGTCAAGAGAAACTGTTGTTTACAAGGTACGAGAAAAAGCCTTACAACAACCAAAAGAACTACAATCAGAATCGAGGTAAGCAGAACTTTAGGAAGTTCAACAACCACGGCAAGAGTCAAAGATACGAGAAGAGAAGCTTTGACAAGAATGGCCAAGGAGATCAAAGAAGTGAAAAGAGTTTCACTAAGAAGCGTCAGTTTGACAACAACCGACTTAGAAGAGATATGAGCAATGTAAAGTGTTACAATTGCAATGAACTAGGACATATCGCGTCCAAATGTCCTAAACCTCGAAGTAAGCAAGAAGAATCTCACCTTGTAATGGAGGATGAAGACCCTACATTACTTATGACTATTGGTGAAGAGAGAGCAGTAGTTCTAGATGAAACGAAAGTCCTACCACAACGTTATCAAGGCGATAGCATGAAAGATGGAATATGGTATTTGGACAATGGAGCTAGCAATCACATGACAGGTGAACGCTCTTATTTCATAGAATTAAATGAAAGAATAACAGAAAATGTCAAGTTTGGAGATGGATCATGTGTCAACATAAAAGAAAAAGGATCAATTTTATTGGAATGCAAAAACGGTGAACAAAAGTTAATCACCGAAGTCTACTTCATTCCGCACCTCCAAAGCAGCATCCTAAGCCTAGGGCAAATTACTAAAATTGGATGCAAGATTGTTATGAAAGATAAGTATCTTTGGATGTTTGATCCTCATGATCATTTGTTAATGAAAGTCCCTAGAGCAACGAATAGACTTTACAAAGTTAAGTTAAGAATAGCAAGTCCTATTTGTCTACAAGCTAGGATAGATACCCCAGCATGGCTATGGCATGCACGTATGGGATATATTAACTTTGATTCGTTACAACAGCTAAGTACTAAGGGTATGGCACGTGGACTACCGACAATAGACCATCCTACCCAGATTTGTGATGCATGTCTAGTGGGAAAGCAAAGTAGATTACCATTTCCCTCACAAGCAAAGTTTAGAGCCGAAGAACCTCTAGAACTAGTACATGCAGATTTATGTGGACCAATCTCACCCACATCCTTGGCTGGTAACAACTACTTCTTTTTACTAGTCGATGACTATTCAAGATATATGTGGATCTACATGCTTAAGTCAAAAGATCAAGTATATGATATTTTCAAGAAGTTTAGAAATGAAACTCAAACAGAAACAAGGCATAAACTCAAGACGTTGAGAACTGATCGTGGAGGTGAATTTACCTCAAATGCCTTAACTACGTACTGTGAAGATGAAGGAATCTTAAGACAACTCACAGCACCTTACACACCTCAGCAAAATGGTGTAGTAGAACGAAGAAATCGTTCAGTGATGAGCATGACAAGAAGCATGTTAAAGGCTATGAATGTACCACAAAACCTATGGGCAGAAGCAACACGACAAGCAGTATACCTATTAAATCGTGTTCCAACCAAAGCACTTAAGGGAATTACACCCTATGAAGCACTAAAAGGAAAACCTCCCCGACACCTTATTTGAAGAAGCTAGATGATAGAAGTAAGAAGATGGTACATTTAGGAAATGAAAGTGGAACAAAAGCCTATAGATTATACGATCCAGAAGAAAACAAGATTAGCATAAGTAGAGATGTTTTATTTATTGAGAATGAATCATGGAACTGGGATACCTACTTAGAAGAAGTGAGTGATAATGGACCTACATGGAAAAGTTTTGAAATCCGTGGAGATCAAGATAGTGGAAATAGTCAAGATCAAGATAGTGAAGGTGAAGATACTCAAGATCACCAAGAACCAATGTTTGAAGATATGGTTACACCAATCTCAACTACAAGATCTCCAATAACAGTTCAAGAAATTCAAGAAACACCCACAAGTGTTCAAGAAATTGATAGTTCACCAGGTTCATTAAATAAACCAGTTCAAAGACCAAGATCACTAAGCAGCATCTATAATGAAACTAGACCTCTCGAACCAGAAGAATATGAACATTTATACCTGGCATATGATGAAGAACCTATCAATTATAAAGAAGCAGCAGAATATCCTCAGTGGATAAAAGCAATGGAAAGTGAGATAAACTCGATAGAAAAGAATAATACGTGGACACTCACAACACTTCCTACCAATCAAAAGGCAATAGGTTTAAAATGGGTTTTCAAGGTTAAGAAAGATGCAAATGGAGAAATCACCAAGCACAAGGCAAGGTTAGTAGCAAAGGGTTATGTTCAAAAGGAAGGTAAGACTATAATGAAGTATTCGCACCCGTTGCAAGAATGGAAACCATAAGACTACTAATAGCAATAGCAGCACAAGAAGGATGGCCAGTACATCAGTTAGATGTAAAATCAGCATTCTTACATGGTGATTTAAAGGAAGAAGTATATGTAACACAACTAGATGGGTTTGTGAAGAAAGGAAAGGAGAAACTAGTCTACAAGTTAAAGAAAGCTTTATATGGTTTAAAGCAAGCACCAAGAGCATGGAATCTTAGATTACATAACACGTTAAAGGAAATTGGATTTAAAAGATGTCCTCAAGAACAAGCAGTTTATAAGAGAACTCTTAAGAACACTACTATAATAATTGGTGTCTATGTTTATGACATCATAGTGACAGGGAGTTCAATGGAGGATATAACGAGTTTCAAGAAAGAAATGGAAGGCAAATTTGAAATGAGTGACCTAGGACCACTTACATATTATTTAGGAATTGAAGTACGCCAAGAAACAGGAAAGATAAAGCTAAAGCAATCAGCCTATGCAAAGAAAGTTCTTAAGGAAGCAAGATTAGAAGATTGTAACTCAACAAAGTATGCAATGGAAGCAGGTTTAAAGTTGACGAGAGAAGACAAAAGTGATTTAGTCAATGTAACAGAATATAGAAAGCTAATTGGATGTTTAAGATACCTCACGCACACAAGACCAGATATAACTTACGCAGTTGGATACGTAAGTAGATACATGGAGAAACCAAGAGAAATACACATGCAAGCAGTAAAACATTTGATGAGATATATTAAAGGAACATTAGAGTATGGAATAGAATACACCAAAGGAAGAAACAAAGAAATCATTGGTTTCAGCGATAGCAGTTATGGTGTAGACGCAGATGATGGAAAAGGAACAACAGGAACTATATTTTACTATAATGAAGCACCTATTACATGGTCAAGTCACAAGCAAAATACAGTAGCACTATCATCGTGTGAATCAGAATTTATGGCAGCTACATCAGCAGCATGTCAAGCATTATGGCTACAAGGACTTCTAAGTGAACTCACAGGAGAAGACCCAAAGAAGATAACACTAAAAGTTGATAACAAGTCAGCTATACTACTCATGAAGAATCTAGTATTTCATGGAAGATCAAAGCATATTAACACAAGATATCATTTTATTAGAGAATGCATAGAGAATGAGCAGATTCAAGTGGAGCACATAAGTGGAGAAATGCAAAGAGCCGACATATTTACTAAAGCATTACCAAGGATCAAGTTTATGGAAATGAGAAGTCTTATTGGAGTTAAAGACCTAGCAGAAGGAATCAAGAATTAGGGGGGAGAATGTTAGACCATAATTCTTGTTATCATAAGTTTATTATTATGTATTATTATTATTGTATAACATAAGTTAGTTGGTTAAGGGGTTGGTTAGATTGCTTGCACCCCAAGAAACGTAAGGGTATAAATACCCATGTAAACTTTCATTTGTGATATATGCATCTCTAGTTTGTCATAGAATTCTCTCTCAAACAAAACAGACCCCTGGGATCATCAAAAAAAACTACATTATTCGTGTTTGGAGGTTAAGCAACAAAATGTCAATCTCTTGCATGATGACCGGTCGATGAGTGGATGTGTATGGTGTAATAAGCTCGTTCGTGATGGTGTAATAAGCTCGTTTGAGAAGTAGAGATTTTTTTATTAGTTTTTTAATAATAATAACAAAAAGGAAAGATGATTGATCTGGACACTGATGATGATCTCTGAAAGACATTGATGGCCTTTTCACCACACTCATCGCCTAGACTCTTGTTTTTGTATTCTCATGTATGCTGCATATTTAACTCTTAAAGGATGTTGATGGTCTTTTTTTGAGCACACAAATCTTCTATGAATTTGGAGTTGAGGTCAAGAATGTCACTCAGGTTCCAGCAACCTTCCATTTTGAATTGATTTTTCAAAACTGTCTTTTGTTTGTGGTAGTGGGAAAGATCCGACGCATAAGCGGCTATAATACAAAGTTTGGATCTTTGATGATTGACTCAACATAAGGGCTCAATGGCATCAATAGTCCTTTGAGCTTGAAGCTTATTTTTATCTTGATTTCAGGGTTTGATCACGGATAGCGCCTTCTTTCTCCATATTGAATCTGAAGGCCAGTTAAAGCAGTCATTGGAGAATGATATACTGATATGCTTCTTATGAACATTCTTTACCGAGGTTATTAACAATTTTATCACTTGCAAATAATAAATTGTCTAAGGACTTGAGTTGTCTATCCTGTTAGAGGAATTTAATTTAAATAATAATACACTTGCTAAGCGTGTGAGAAGAGAAGCTTTCCTAGGTTTTATAATGTTAGCATAAATTTATGTACTAAGGCGATATCAATTGAGCATTGTTAAAATATCTAATATCTAGCTCAATTTATTTAGCTCTTATTTGTTTCCCTTTTGTGGTTTTCTATATTTCAGCTTCTCAAAGTTAAGGGGGCGTTCTGTCTTTCAGCTGAAGTTCAAGGGTGGTAGCTGCTGTGTTGCTGGGTATATATAGATGGCTTGTTGCTAGGGTTTTCTCAAGAACACAACCGATCAATCGCCGCTCACTCTCTCTCGATCAAGGTCGATCGTCTCACTATTCTCAGCCTCTCGTTCGATTGCCCTGCATTGTTCGTGTGAGGATCTGCATAACCTTTATGCAGATTCTCTAGTCTTATAGTTCTACTGTTCTTCCTTGTTATTAAGATTTCTTCACGTTAAGAGGTTGTAACCTGTTTCGGTTGTTATTCTATATTTCTTGGTTGTTTTGGGTTTGTTATCCATACGTCTGATACCATTTTTACATGGTATCAGAGCTGTGGTCTTCCGCTGCTCGTTGCTTTATCTGATTTAAGGTTTTATTCTTCTCAAAAACCCCTGTTCGTATCTTTACTGATTCTTGGGCAACAAAAGATCTGTGTCTGATTTGAAGAATCTAGGGCAAAGAAACCCTAGATTTTATTACTGGTGATTTGTGATTTTCTGGTTCGTTGGGTTGATTGTTTGTGGCTGTTGACTGAAGAATCTAGGGCAAGAACCCTAGATCTGGTTGCTGCTATTCTTTTCTGCCTTGGATTCTCAACCCTAAGTGAAGGTTGCTGAATCTTGGGCACTTTTGGAGAACCCTAACTTGGGCGCATCTGGTGAGATTGTTCCATCTCTATCTTGTTTTTTTTTGTTTCTAGTCTAGGCTGTTATTGGCTGGGTTAGGGGGACCAGCATCTGTTGTGTTCTGTGGCTGTCTCTGATTGTTCGTTTTCTGATATACTTGTGCATCACTTGTGTGGTTTATCTTTTCTTGTGTGTTGCATTTAAAACAGCTAATCTAATCCTTGATCTGCCGTTATAAGCGGTGTGAAAACCTGGCTCTGGTTTAGCTGTTCTTCTGTGCGTGTGCTTGTGTGAAGTTCATTCTTTATCTGTTTTTAATTTTTTGTCTATCAAAATGGATAAACCAGAATCATCTGTGACTCTCACTTCTGGTGAGACTCTCATTAGTAAGCTTGATATGAGTAATCCCCTTTATCTTCACGCTAATGATACTAATACTCTATCGATAATAACCATTAAACTCAAAGGAACAGAAAACTACACTGTTTGGAGTAATTCTATAAAACTTGCACTGGAAGTTAAAAATAAATCTGGTTTTATTGATGGTAAATGTACTAGACCGGCTGATGATGTTATGGGGAGGCAATGGGATCGATGCAACTCTGTGGTTCTGTCTTGGATCTTAAATTCAATTAGTGAGGAGTTGTATGTTGGTCAAGTGTTTTCTAAACTTGCAAAAGAAGTATGGGATGATCTTAAAGAAACTTACAATAAAATTGATGGGTCAGTTGTCTATAATCTGTATCAAAAAATTAACTCCCTTACCCAAAATGGAACCACTGTTGCTGAATATTATCATAAATTAAACACTATGTGGAAACAAATAGATGCCATTGTTCAACTCCCCTCTTGTACCTGTCAAGCCTCTAAGGAATTCAATGATTTCAATCATTTGATAAAACTTATGCAGTTCCTTATGGGCCTTGATGAGGTATATCAACCTGTTAGATCAAACCTTCTGACTAAGGATCCTCTTCCAACTGTTAAAGAAGCCTTTTCTATAATATCAAGGGAAGAATCACACCGTGGTGGTAGTGGCTCTTCTACAAAAACTCAATCAATGGGATTCTTTGCTAATAAACCTCAAAACCCTGACCAAAGAAAGAAAACTGGAAGAGGACCAAACCCTAATCTTAAATGTACTCACTGTAATATGATGGGTCACACGGTTGATAGATGCTATGAACTCATAGGATATCCGGCTAACTATAAAAAGAAAAATGTTAACCAACCGGGTAAAATGGGAACATCAAATAACTCAACTGTAACTACATCTAAAACGGGTCCCTCCTCTAGTTCCTCAGGCTCTTTTCCTTTCACTCCTGAACAGATCTCAAGATTAATCGGGTTAGTTAGTGACAATCAAGGTTCTGATCCTCAATGCTCAGGAGGTAAAACTGTCGGATTTTCTAGTAGTTTCAATTCTAAAACAAATTTCTACACTGGCACTAATTCCTTTTGTGATAACTTTAACAATGGTTGGGTAATTGACTCGGGAGCGAACCAACACATGATAAAATCTGATAAACACATGTTTGACTGTGTTGATGTATCTAAACTCAACATGACTGTAGGACATCCAAATGGTACCTATGCAAAAGTCTCTAAAATTGGCAACATTAATATCACAAAGGAAATTGTTCTAAAAGATGTATTCTTTGTTCCCGACTACTGTGTCAACCTTCTGTCTGTGCATAAACTTGCACATGACAGCAATCTTGAAGTTACATTTAACTCCAAAAATTGTTATGTTCAGGATTCCAGGTCAAAGAAAGTATTGGTGACTGGTAGTCAGTGTGATGGTCTGTATTTGTTTGAAAATTTTGCTAAGGTGTGTGCTAGTAAATCCAATTCTGCTAACCTATGGCACTCTAGGTTAGGGCATCCCTCAGACACTGTTTTAAACATTCTAAAACAGTCTCTTAAACTTGATAACTTTAAACCAAATGATTTGTGTGAAGTTTGCCATAAGGCAAAACAGTCTAGGGTGCCCTTCCCTTTAAGTGACCATGTGTCTAAAAATGTTGGTGACCTAATCCATTTAGATGTGTGGGGGCCTTATAAAATAACAAGTAAAGAAGGTTTCAAATATTTCCTTACTATTGTTGATGACTTCTCTAGAGCTGTTTGGTGTTATCTTCTTAAATCTAAAGATGAAGTTTTTTCATATCTAGTTACATTTTATGAACTCATAAAAAATCAATTTCATAAATCAATAAAAACCTTTCGAAGCGATAATGGTACAGAATTTTTAAACAATCAAACCAAGAGGTTCTTTGAGTCAAAAGGAATTCTTCATCAAACTGCATGCACCTATACCCCACAACAAAATGGAATAGTCGAACGCAAACATAGACACCTTCTTAATGTTGCTAGAGCTCTGTTGTTTCAAGGGGGTGTCCCCTTGAGTTTTTGGTCTGAGTGCATTCTAACTGCTACTTACTTAATTAACAGGATTCCCTCGTCTGTGTTACTTGGAAAAAGTCCCTTTGAGGTTATGTTTGGGTTCAAACCCTCTCTTTCTCATTTGAAAAACTTTGGCTGCTTAGCGTTTAGCACTGTTTTGAATAATTCAAATAAATTTTCAAGTAGATCCGACAAATGTGTTTTAATTGGTTATTCTCATATTAAAAAAGGATATAAACTATGGAACCTTGAAACAAAATCAGTTTTCTTTTCAAGAGATGTTCATTTTTATGAACATGTCTATCCCTTTAAATCTGAATATAAGGACTATGTAACTGATGCTTTCAACTCTGAAATTACAAACCTAAATTTTTTTGATTCATATGAGCCAAATGTTATTTCAAATGAAAAAGTCCCCTATGATGAAAAGAGGGAATCAACTCAAGAGTCTGCTGGTCCTATTCAGCAACCTATTGTTCCCAACAGGGCATCTGAGGAGGCTATCCTCTGTGATCAGCAGCCGAATGACGCTCCTGGCGGGGCTGAATTCAGTCATCAGCAGCCCGTGAGCGCTCCTGGCGGGGCTGGTTCCAGTAATCAGCCACCAGATCGCACAGTTGGCCATAATAATGGCATGGCTGAAGAAACCGCAGGCACTAATGATGAGTATAACCCATCTGAGGGGCATCATAATAGTGGTCCTGAACCCAGACGGTCCACAAGGACCCCCTCTATGCCTAGAAAATTTTCCGAGTACATTGTTGAGGGAAAAGTCAAATATGGCATTGAAAAAGTTGTCAATTACTCTCACTTGTCTTATGATAACTTCTGTTTTTCAACTATTCTTAATAAATCAGTTGAACCTCAATCTTACAAAGAGGCGTTAACTGATAAAAATTGGATTGATGCTATGAATGCTGAAACGGAGGCATTACATAGAAATAACACATGGGAAATTGTAGATCTTCCCCCAAACAGAAAACCTATTGGGTGTAAATGGATCTACAAAATTAAATATAAGTCCAATGGTGAAATTGAACGCTATAAGGCCAGGCTTGTTGCCAAAGGCTACAGCCAACAGGAGGGAATTGACTTCGATGAGACATTCTCTCCTGTTGTCAAAATGGTTACCATTCGTTGTATTGTTAGTCTTGCTGTCCAAAATAACTGGACCATGTTTCAACTTGACATTAATAATGTCTTTTTATATGGTAACATTTCCGAGGATGTTTACATGACTTTACCCGAAGGGTATTATTCCAAATCTGATAACAAAGTATGCAAATTAATTAAATCCTTGTATGGTCTTAAACAAGCCCCTAGAAAATGGAATGAAAAACTTTCGAGTGTTCTCTTTGAGATGGGTTTTACTCAAAGTCTTTGTGATCCTTCTCTGTATATTAAACAACGTGCCTCTGTGTTTATTGCTTTACTTGTCTATGTGGATGATATAATCATAACGGGCAATAATCATGATGAGATAAAAAGTATCAAACAGACCTTAGGGTCTCATTTTATGATCAAAGACTTGGGCATCTTAAAGTATTTTTTAGGAATTGAGGTATTGTATTCTGCGAAAGGGGTCTGTTTATCACAACGAAAATATTGCATGGAATTGTTATCTGAATTTGGATATCTTGGGTGTAAACCTGTTCAAACTCCAATTGAACAAAGTTTTCTTGTTACATCTAAACTTAGACACGAAGAACCCCTTCTGTCTAATGTCTCTTTTTATCAAAAATTAATTGGTAAGCTGATCTATTTGTCCCTAACTCGACCCGACATCTCATATGCTGTTCAAGTGTTGAGTCAATTTATGCATGCTCCTTCTAACCCTCATTTACAGATTGCCTTTCGGCTGTTAAGGTATTTAAAATCTTCTCCTGGAAAGGGCTGTTATTTTCCAAATCTGACTCGTTAAATGTAACAGCATATGTTGATTCGGACTGGGGGAAATGTTTGTCCTCCAGGAGATCAGTGACCGGATATTGTGTTTTCTTGGGAAACTCTTTGGTTTCCTGGAAAAGTAAAAGACAGGGAACCGTTTCTCGCTCGTCTGCTGAAGCAGAGTATCGAGCTATGTGCTCGGCTACCTGCGAAATTTTATGGGTTCTAAATTTACTAAAAGAACTTCGTGTTTCTTATTCTCTTCCTATAAACCTGCATTGTGATAACTCATCAGCAATTTCTATTACTGCTAATCCGGTGTTCCATGAGCGCACCAAACATTTTGAGCTTGATCTCCACTTTCTTCGTGAAAAAGTATCTGCTGGTGTTATAAAAACAATCCAAATTGGGTCAAAATTTCAAAAGGCAGACATTTTCACTAAGGGTCTTCCTATCTCACAGCATGCATTGCTGTGTGATCAGCTTGGGTTATTTGACATGTTTGCTAATTAAATTGAGGGGGGGTGTTAAAATATCTAATATCTAGCTCAATTTATTTAGCTCTTATTTGTTTCCCTTTTGTGGTTTTCTATATTTCAGCTTCTCAAAGTTAAGGGGGCGTTCTGTCTTTCAGCTGAAGTTCAAGGGTGGTAGCTGCTGTGTTGCTGGGTATATATAGATGGCTTGTTGCTAGGGTTTTCTCAAGAACACAACCGATCAATCGCCGCTCACTCTCTCTCGATCAAGGTCGATCGTCTCACTATTCTCAGCCTCTCGTTCGATTGCCCTGCATTGTTCGTGTGAGGATCTGCATAACCTTTATGCAGATTCTCTAGTCTTATAGTTCTACTGTTCTTCCTTGTTATTAAGATTTCTTCACGTTAAGAGGTTGTAACCTGTTTCGGTTGTTATTCTATATTTCTTGGTTGTTTTGGGTTTGTTATCCATACGTCTGATACCATTTTTACAAGCATCCTCCCCCTTCTCTAAGAGAACTATCAATCGCCATTGTTCTCGAGCACTATAAGAGTTTGCTAAGAAAATTAAATTGGATTATGAATTTAGGCCTTTAAGGTGGTTCATCAACGTTGTGTTTGGCGGATGTATTATGAATTCGGCACAATGTATGTGACGAAAGGAATGCCAAATTGGATTAATTGTAGAAGTAGGAGCAAATCAATATCATCTACCATCCCAGCATCTCCTAACAATCTTTGAAGATTAAACTTCTGTTGTGTGAAGCCAAATATATATTTATATGTTCCTTTGCCGATGATTAGTAGATTAGTACTAGAGTAGTATTATAAAAAACCACACCTAGATTTTATGAACATTATATTGACAAAGTGAAGTTAGAAGGAAATGGTTGTTTAGTTTTGTTAAGCCATTAGATGTTTAGGTGGAATGAGATGACAAGTGGTGATCAAATTATGATTACTGTTGATCGGAGATATTATAAACTTTCACAATTCACGAAAGGGTGGTTAGTAGTAGTACAAAAAGGGTAGCAGCAACAGCAGTCGTGGTAGCAGTAGCAGTCGTCTTAGTAGTAGTGATTGTAGTAGTAGCAGCAACAATAGTAGTTGTAGTAGTAGCAGGCGATGGTGGCGGGCTGGCAGCAACGGTGGCCACAGCAAGCGCGGGAGCAAGAGTAGCAGTAAGGTAAAGGTTTAGATAAAAATGCTTTAAATCTGAAAAGTGTAACGATAAATCTTAACCATTAATTTCTTAATAAATGATTGAGATTAAAGTGTAAAAAAATTTGTTAGAGGGGTACTTTAGGCATAACTACTTTTGTTATATAAGTACAGTATCGTTATATATAAAGATAAAAGAATTACTTTTTAGTGCAGTTCATTGTCTCTTTTCGTTTGTTATTTTGTTTTTCTGAATATTATTGTGTTTTTTTAAATAATAAATTTTAAAAAATATAATGACGAAATAGCATTTTTTATACTTCTAATATGTAAAACACAATAATAAAATAACTATTAATTAATCTAAAACATTAAAAACAATAATAAAATAACAATAAATGATAAAAAGAAGTAAAACACAATGATAAAATGTCTCATTATATTTTATTTTACTAAGCACTATGAGTTTTGAAGAATAAATTAATGAAATTACATTGTTATGTAATTTTAATTCTAAAACACAATGATAAATAAATAACAAAAATAATATAAAATGATCTAACATGTAAAACACAATAATTAATACATATAATAAAATTTTATTTTTGTTATTTTGACATTTTTACTAATATTTTCATTTATATTATTGTCTCTTTTTCTTTTCTGATATTATTTCGTTTAAACTACCTTTGTTAATTATTAAGCCGCACGCATGAAATGAAGTTTTACTAAGCAACGTGTGATTAACCACATTAATGTCATCGTAGGACTCCATCGCAACTCCCGGATCGTTCGTTAAATTATATTTTAAAGGTATTGTACCACAACATGCAATGCATATGCTTTTAATGTTTTCTTTTATGTACTTAAACGCATTAATGTCCATGTCACAACACATGTGACGAAGTTCACAAACACAACACCACACATGATCATGTCACAACGCGCTGGCAACATTGCTTGTTGTATGTAAAGCTTAATCGGTTGTGTAAGTTTGTTTGGTTGTATAAGTTACTGAATTTTGTTTAATTCTTTTTCTATTGTTATTTTGTTGGTTAATATTACATAGAACTAATTTATAAATCTTATATAATTCATGATGGATCACATACATAAAGCGCATAGCACCTCAAGCATCAGCATTTGAGATCTAAACGCCTCAGCACACCTCATACTTATTGAAAAACAAGGTAATTAGCAATTATCACATATATATTCAAACAGATTTTAATGAATTTCAACTAGCACCAATACTTGGCTACCAGAGTACAAAAAGATGAGTTCTATACACCAAACTACTTTACATACTAAATGGTCCGGCATGAAGAACAAAAGGCAGATTTTGGTGACGGATAACTAAATGAAATTGGAACAAAATCAGTTTCGCATACCACGATTTGGACAGGCATTTGCAAAATGTGATGGATCGCCACAAATAAAGCAACTTCTGCCAGAAACAGGATCACCAGTTGCTGACACAAATCTCACATCACCACCACCTTGGCCACCACCACGGCCACCCCCTCTGCTGGTGGTTCTAGCTGAAGTGCTGCCGCCACCTCTTGTAGTGGGGATGCTATCCTCCCAGCAGCTTCATAAAATGCAAACACAGTTTTCATTACATCATGAAAAGATGTCTTTCGGTAGAAGGGTCAACTTCAACCCTTTATATTTTATTTCAAACTATAAGGTTAATGGGTCAAACATAAAATTTAGTTTTTTAAGAACGACGAACTTGCACTCTAAACCTACTCATAAATCTACACCAATTTCCACCATGAAAGAGACTAGAACCCTCAACTACTCGGAACAGAACGCGTTTACTACACACCATGATACTGCTAGGCTACAAACACTTTGGTATAAAATTTAGTTAGGAGGGGAAAAGGTCCAAAGGGTTGCAAGTCTCTTTTTTAACCTTTTTAAATAGATTTAGGAGAAGATTTAGACTATCATCGTAACAATTGTCGTTTTGTAATCATAATAAAACGTAAAAAAGGCTAAAAGCGAGTGTAGGGCAACCCCCTCCACCTATCTTGCCATCTCTACCTTTTGAATAATGAATCAAGAATACTTACACAAAGAACTTGCAACCCTGTGACTGACAGGAGTAGAACTTTCTTCCCCGGTTGCTCTCTGTGTTGGCGGTTTTCAAAACACAGGTTGAACCACAAGTAGGGCAAGGAATTGGTGAATCACCTGCATTAACAGATAACTGATTAAAGACCCCATATATTATTTACTCTATATTATATTTTTTATTCAACAACGCATTTATATTCCAAATTAAAAAGATAGGTCAAAACTAATAAAAACAAATTATAAAAAACATAAACGCTTTTGGGGTTTGTAACTTCAAGAATAATTTGTACACAAATAGGATGTTTTCCTCTGAAAGTGATACACTTTTTCTGAAACTTTAATAATATTAAAGAACATAAATTAGAAGGTTTTATGCATTTTAAAAATGCACTTTGGACAACTTCCAAACTGTTTGATTTATCCTGTCAATATAAAACATAACCCAGGTGTAAATTATCAAAATTGCCACTTCTACCTTCAATGTGTGAATTCCCTTTTAAATGGTAATAAACGTAGACATACGTTTATATACATTGATTGCTGAAATGTGTTTTCATTGTTGGTTAAACAACTTCCTAAAGTAAAAAAAAAATTAAAATAAACATATAAATAAAGAGCATAAGCAATAAGCACCATTATTTGAACTCGTTCTCTGAGATCGAGCACCACGGTTTTGAGAAGTCAGAGAATAGCAATCACTAGAAGAATGTCCTGTTTGGTGACAGAAACTGCAAGTAGCCAGCTGCTGCTGATTATTTTGAGAATCGTTTCTAGAAGGTGCAGTGGTCCCCCTTCCTCTTGCTGAATATAAAATTATACATACAAATATAATCAATACGTAAAAATATAATCAAACTATGAAAAAAATAAGATGTATAAACAATAAAACGGAGAATAAAGAATGGGAGGCAATGAGTGAATTGTATAGCTTTTAAATTTGTCATGATCATGTCACTTACGACGAAAACAAAGTTAGAAACTGATTGCAAATAAATTTAACAATCCTATACAACCAAATCAAATTGCAGCTATTAAATTTAATTAAGTAAAGAGCAACCACTTAAAGTCTTGAACAAATACTAAAAAATCAAAAAAACAAAATACCTGGTGTGCTTGAAAAATTGCGATGTCCAGAACCATACATTTCCATAAGCTGTCTCATAATATCATCACAGCCACCAACACAACCTAGATTAGGGGAACAATAGTTCAGTACAATTAGTATTTTAGTTTATACGGAATATAATACACTAAAAAAGTGTTATAAATTAGAAAATCTTGATACCCCCTCAGACCAATTTTATGTTTAATTAAAATAATTAGCTGATACAATAGAGTCCCTGTTAGGGATGGCAATGGGTCGGGTATGTGTCGGGTATTGGTATTCCCAACCCCATACCCGATTGTTAAACCCTGTCCCATACCCGGCCCAATACCCATCGGGTATCTATCGGGTATTACCCGTCGGGTATCGGGCATTCCCGCGGGTTTCGGGTATACCCGTTGGGATTTCAAAAATAAAAAAATATATATATAATTCTTCTCTTTTTATATAGATCAACTTTATATATATATTAACATCAAGATACATGAACCCAAAGACGTTTTTGGTACATGTTCAAAATATAAGTTACCAAAATACATCTCCAACAATTCCATGAAGAAGCCACTGCCCAAAATATAAGGTACCAAAATATACAGCCCTGTCCAAAATATACATCTAGTAATTTGATGATGCGACTGAATTGCTTCTTTCATGTCTCATGGAAGCTTTACCATCTCATTCCATAAGCTACTAAAATATATACCTAGCAAAAAATTATGTTCCTATTCCATAAAGCTACTGGCTGCACATTGCTTTCATTTCCCATATTGAGATATATAAAAAATATTATTAAATATAATTTCGGGTATATTATAGGGTAAACGGGTATATGTTTTTCGGGTAAATGGGACGGGTAAACGGGTATATGTTTCGGGTAATTGGGTCGGGTAAACGGGTATATCACCTAATCCCATACCCGTCTCATACCCATGAAAATTTTTAAAATTAATCCCATACCCGTCCCATACCCGTCGGGTTTCGGGTATACCCGTCCCGTGTGTTTTGGGTTTCGGGTATCCCCGTCGGGTTCGGGTTTTTTTTGCCATCCCTAGTCCCTGTTAAGAATTGCTTTCAACCCCCAGCTTCTTCAGGTGATGGATGGAATTTATAAACTCCGTAAACAGATTCTGTTATGTAATCTCAAAAAAACAATAATACCGCATGACTGTATGAGGGCAGATTTATCTTTAATCATAAAAGTTTGTGAAACAATTAATCAGTTAGCAATTAGCAATAAAAGAACAGATCTCCATGCTAGATAAAAGTACAAAATAGATCACCTAAATGATGGACATTGAAGTTTGGTGGTATTTCCAGCCGGCGAAATGTAAACTGAATCTTAAAAACAGGTCCTGTGAATTGTGAAACAATCTTAAATTATAATGTGGTTGACTTATTTACACAGAAGAAACAAAAAATTACAAAATAAAGATTTAAATAGAATGCATCAACATGTGTGGACTAGGCAAAGCAGAAAACCTGGAGTGCACGTATTGCAAACAGTTGCGGTAACAACTGCTTCTGATATGGATCCAGGAAGCCAGATGACATTTCGGCACTGCAAGAGTGTGTTAAGTTGATATCAGAGGTGGCTAGATGAGCCAGACAGGCAGGTTGAGTGATGGGTCAAAACAAGTCAACTTTTAGTATGTGACAAAACAAAAACAGCATCATTACAATAATTATCTGAGCCGGATTAAAGCGATTTAAGAGGTTATATGCCTCACAAATAAATCTGACATGTTCACTCTTTCAGCCCATTTGAGATTTCAAAAAAAAAAAATCGACCCTTTCATAAGTAAATGAACTAAAATTGCCACCTGTAGTAAATGTACACCATAGTAAAAATAAAATCAGAAACTTAACAGCAAAAGAATTCAGAAATGCACATGAAATGTAAAATAAAGTAACATTTGTGTGATACATCGATGTGTGTGGTAACATATAAAAACTGCCTGTGCCAGTTCAGCATGTAGAAGAAACAAAAAGTATGCTCTATATAAAACAACATTGATTTTAGACATCATATAATGAAACCATTTATGCATCCTTTGAACAGTAAACTACACTAAAAGAGCCAAACACTTGCCTGTGGATAAGCTGAGTAGCCAATCATGAACTTTCCATCCTGTAAAGAAAAAAAAAGATCATATTTGTAATTAAAAGTATAAATTAGGTCAAACATTGAAAATATGCAAACATACTAGGACCACTAAAACTCCCAATTATGAATGTTCATGTGAGAAAAAATGTATATTGAAAAGGAATGTTAATTTTGTAGACTGCAAAAAGATTTATTAGGTTTGAAAACATTACCGGTTTTTTCCTAAGAATCAAATCTGAGTCTTGGCAAACATCACATTTCCGCACAAGCTGTCCATGGTTACTTTGATCATCTCCACCAGTTCTATTTGTTCTGTCAAAGAAAATTTCCAACGCTTGGAAAAGTTTTACTTTATTTATCCTGGCCTGCAAAGTATGTCAGCTCAAGTAAATTAACTAACATCAAAGATGTACAAGTGTATGGTATTCTTCAAAGTTAGGAACGCACAAACTCAGGAAAGACACATATAATAGCAAATACTAGCTATTTTACTTTGAAGAGTGTCACCTGATACCATTAGGTCAGCATACGAGAACAAAAAAAACAATAAATCAAATCATTTAAGCAGTTCAGTAGAACCAAAAAATTTTGAATTTTATTTTATTTGCAATCTATTGTATTAATAAAAAAGAAGCAATCAATCCAACAAGTTTGTTAAAATAATTCAAGGCATCAATATACGTCTACGAAGCAAGCTTTCATCTGCTGCAAGCATGTTGCCAGCACATCGTCTTTTCTCTTATTGCCTACACTAACTGCTTTCATGTCTTCTTCCATCATACAGCGAAGATATGGCTTCCAAAGTTCATACCTGAAATTAACAAACAAGACCAAAAGGTTATCAATAATGCATGTCACCAACATCAAGCAAAAGAATGATATACACACAGTTGTAAAAACATTAATGCTTGAGTGTTGGCACAACAATGTCTTACCCCATATCGTCATATCCCATAACTAATGCCTCACCCTGTAATCAAATTCAAATTTATGTTAAAATGAATAAAAAGTAAAAGTAAAAAAGATAGAAGGACAGACAAGATTTATATCATTTCTTTAATCAGATAAAAGACTATACAAGATTAGTTGGTTTGAAATGTGACCCCTCTTTAATAGCATAGAACCTATCCGTCAGCTTCTTGATATGATCATGCATCGTGGCATCTGTGCCAATGCCTGCCTGAAAAATTACAAGAAAACAACAATGAAATAAATGGAGTATGAAATAAATGGAGTATGTAACACTAATCTTCACTCTTTGATGGTCATAACAGGCAAACAAAAAGCCAACCATTGATGTTCCTCACCTTGTCCATACAATCTAAAAGATCAGATTCACTTAAGAGGGGCGGTGGCCTTGTAATTCCTGATTCAAGAGTTAATGATGTTGGTGTGAACTGCATGATTTTCTAGCACAGTTAGATATCCGTCTTTGATCAAAATACTAATAATTAATAAAGTTAGATGACACCCATAAGAAATGATCATTCAAGCTTCCTTAGCTGTGGGGACCAGTTGTTTAACTTGTTTTTACTAAGAAAAATTAAAATAAAAAAATACATCCCTGGAATAACGTATTTTAATTTACGCTCTATAATCCAAACGAATATTTCAATTACTCGCTACTAAACAACAATTATTCATTTCTAGAGAAATTAATTAAAGGATAATGGTAAAACTAAATATGTGTAACAAATAATACCAATTTTCCACAAATTTTAATGATGGATATACGCTTTACTTTCCTACACCAATTGACAACCATTCAACAATATGGACACTTTTTATAGGTATTTAAGGAAGAACAAGAACTTTAAAAGATTAGTTATTGAGGAGTAAAAGGACAGAAACCATGAACATTGAAAATTTTAGATAATGAAATGGATTATACAACAATAATAGCCATAAACTTGCAAATAGAAAAGGTTATAGTAATTAATCACTTGGTCCAATACAAACCTGCTGTCCAAACGTGTAGTTTGGGATTAGAGATCCACCCCATGATTCGAATCGGTAAACTTCCAAATAATTTTTCTGTACAATATATCAACATACCACCATTGAGATTTATTAAATTACAGAAAAGGTAAAGCTGGAAAAATTTCACATGAATGTAACAAAGAATCACATTAGTTAGTACAAACAACAAACACAAACCACCTGTAAGACCTTATTAGCTTCATGACCCATTTTGATATATAAACTTATGAATCTAAAAGCATTAAGAAAAGGAGAAATAAAAAAATGCAAAAGCCTTTTATATATGCAAGCCATGTTTTCTTAATATCAGAGTATGTTCAACAGCAGATTTGTGACAGTATTCTTATAATGAAAGAAATATGCCAAAATCCAAATATGTAGCTAATGAGTGGATTTTGCTTTAAACTAAACACTAGAAAAGATAAAATTCTTAACCGATAAACATCACATGATAATTATCTTGTTCTATTAGATAAACATGAGTTTGTTAGATGAGTTATCTCAAAGGTTGTTATTATTCCTAGAAGGTAGGACATGATGTATTATATAAACCCTTGATTGATTAATGAGAACTCAAGGAATTCCACAATAATTAACATGGTATCAGAGCTTCTCTGATTACCATCACCACCGATCCTGCCCTCTTCTCCATTCCCCTTTTCTTGCTCTTTTTCACCTTCTCACCCCTCCTCTACCCTACCTTCTAGCCATGGAATCCAAGCTTCATCCTGCCATTGCCGTAAACCAACATCAAGAACTTCATCCCTTCACCTTGGAGATGGAAAACGGACAATACAATTCCTAGGCAGAGTTGTTCCGTATCCATTGTCGAGCCTGCCAAGTTACAGCTCACATAGATCCAAAAGCCACACCCCCAAAAGCTTCCACCACCCCATCCTCCTCATCGGACACCGACAAAACCACGCCGCCCATCGCCAATCCCGAACTGGAATTGTGGTCCCGCCTAGATGCCATTGTATTCCAATGGATCTATAGCACTATCTCCAACGACCTACTACACACCATCCTTAAACCCAACAACACCGCTGCCCAGGCCTGGACTGCCCTTGAAAATATCTTTCAAGACAATCAGAACACCCGGGCAGTCTACCTGGAACACAAATTCGTCACCACCAAGCTCGACAACCACCCCAACATCTCCTCCTACTGCCAAACACTTAAGATGCTCTCTGATCAATTGGCCAACGTTGGAGCCCCGGTTTCGAACCAACGGCTGGTTCTCCAGCTTATCACCGGATTCAATGAATCATACGATGGCGTTGCCATGATGATCCAAAAATCCACCCCACTCCCAAAATTCTATGAAGCCCGCTCTAAGCTCATCCTGGAAGAGACCCGCAAAGCCAATCTCGCCTCCCATTCAGCCCAAATCGCCACTGCGTCGTCCTCTAACCCGTCCACATCCGTCGACTCCGAGGGGACTCGCACTTATCCTGGGTCGGATGGCGGGCGCAACTCTCAACCCTCGCACCGGGGTCGCGGTCACGGTCGCACCGGCCGAGGCAGAGGCCGATCCTTTAGGGATGGTCGCGGCAGGGGATCATATACGCACCCGTGAAACCCCTGCCCATGGCAAATCTCGCAATGGCCCAGCCCAAACAACAATTCTTGGTCTCTTGCAATGCGATTTCACAACTGGCCCAACTACCCTCCATGCCCATACCCCACGGTTGGGCCCAGACCCACCACAGCCGCCTATGCAACCTCTGAAGCTGGTTACACTCCGACTGAACTCGAAGAGGCCCTCCATACGATGACTCTCAACCCACCAGATCACAATTGGTACTTGGACACTGGCGCTACAGCACACATGACCAACTCCCCAAGTAATTCCCCGTCTTATATCAATAAGGGTACTCGGTATATCGTTGTAGGTAATGGTTCATTGTTACCTATACGGGGCACAACCGGGCATCAAAACCTCTCCCCTCCCTTTCCTCCTCTTAAACTCACCAACATTCTTCACGTCCCTAACATTATCAAAAATCTTCTTTTGTTCGTAAACTAACCACTGATAATCATATTTCAATTGAATTTGATCCCTATGGTTTTCTTGTGAAGGACCTTCGGACGCGGAAGCCCATCCTCCGATGTAATAGCACCGGTGACCTCTACCCACTCACGCTCAACTCCCCATCCAAGGCCACTCATTCTTCCAACCATGCTTTTATCACTCAAGACTTGTGGCATCAACGACTCGGTCACCTGGGCTCATCTACTTTAGTTTCTTTAAAACATTGCCTTTCTCATTGTAATAAGTCTTCTTCTAGTTTTTGTTCTTCTTGTGTACTTGGGAAACACATTAAATTGCCATTTTTTCATTCTACTTCTTACACGTATTCACCCTTTGACATTATTCACAGTGATTTGTGTACTTCCCCCGTCCTTAGTTCTAGTGGCCATCGCTACTACCTATTATTTTGGACGATAAAACAAACTTCGTGTGGACTTTTCCACTATCACACAAATCACAAGTCTATCCAACCTTCAACAAATTTTATACATATATTAAAACACAATTTAATGTGACCATTAAAACCCTCCAATGCGATAATGGTCGTGAATATGACAATCATAACTTCCATCAATTTTGCAAAACAAATGGCTTACAATTTCGGTTCTCGTGCCCATACACCTCTCCACAAAACGGTAAGGCGGAACGTAAGATTCGATCTATCAACAACATCATCCGAACGATCCTTGCACACTCCTCAGTTCCTCCTAATTTTTGGCACCATGCCCTTGACCATGCAACCTATCTCCTCAACATCCTTCCCACCAAAATACTTCACAATTCCACACCCACTCATCACCTATACAATCGATCACCCGACTACTCTCATCTTCGGGTTTTCGGGTGCCTATGTTTCCCCCTTTTTCCCTCTCCTACCATCCATAAACTACAACCACGATCCACCCCTTGTGTCTTCCTCGGCTACCCATCCAACCATTGGGGGTACAAATGCTTTGACCTATCCTCTAAGCGCCTTATAATGAAAGAAATATGCCAAAATCCAAATATGTAGCTAATGAGTGGATTTTGCTTTAAACTAAACAGTAGAAAAGATAAAATTCTTAACCGACAAACATCACATGATAATTATCTTATGACAATATTCTTATAATGAAAGAAATATGCCAAAATCCAAATATGTAGCTAATAAGTGGATTTTGCTTTAAACTAAACAGTAGAAAAGATAAAATAACAACTCACAGCAACAATTGTTCTGCCCAATGCTGAAAACATCTCACCCGCAATGTCAATTTCTACTGTAGTTTCAGCTCCAACAGCAGGTTGAGAAACACATGCTAAATAATGGCGAACAACTAGCTCATACAATTTCTGTAGCAAATATTTGTTAATTGTTGTTAATGGAATGTTCACCTATGATAGCATATTGCAATATTAATTCACTATTATAAACTTACTTTATGATCCTCACTCCATCCAGATTCTCCAGGTGAAAATTTTGTTGGGTGAATGGGAGGGTGTGCTTTGTCGTCATGCCCACCACCACTTGGATTCCTCCAGAGTCCAGATGAAGGATCCAAGAGTCTCTGAGCATATGGGCCCCACACAGGATGCTCCTGCTGTTCTTGTACAAGTATCTAGAACCATCCAAAGCACAATCACAACCCAATAGAAAGTAAAAAAAAAATAACAAGTATACAGTTGGCAAGAAAAAATGTCAACTGGACCACAATTGCATGAAATCTTTTATATGAATATAAAAAAAGTAAGTATATAATCTTTAGTCCCTCCTATTTACCTCTAAAACACTGCTGCTGATTCGTTAAAACAGGAATTCATTAAAAAAAATTAGAAAAACAGAACACCATCCAAAATTATAATAAAAACTAGTTATAAAATAGAGTATCAAATGCATGTCACCCTATCAACTAGATTGTGGTAACAAGAACAACCAGTTTGAAACATTAAAAAAAAGGTAACTCAAACTTTATCAAAATAAGATGTTTACCAAAAGTAAAAAAAAAACTGAAAGAGGGTATCTAGAGTTGATACTTTCTTAGGACATAATTATGATTCAAGAAGATAAATTACTTAGTCATTGTCATGTGGCATTCACGGTAATTAAGTGATGACAAGAAAAGATAAAAGACAGCAATGCCCTTTTGGTTATTCTGTTTTCTGTTATGGTCAATCAGTCATATGTCATTCGTATCCTTCAACTTGCTTAGGGTATAAAAAACTTAATTAGACAAGTAAGATGAGTACTAGAGAAATTTCACAACAATTATACCACTATAATAGAGAGTATGCGTCATGGTTTTATTAAGAAAAGAATACCCACATGTAAGTCGGTCCTTGTTGAAAAAGAATCAGTCTCTGTACGAGGATAGCTTATAAAACCAGATTGATAAAGGTCTTCTGCAATCTACAAAAAGATAAGCAGTAACACAGCATGAGAAAGGATATATAAAAATTAAAAAATAGATGACATACAGTTTAAGTTTCTTATTTAAAAAGAAATGAAGGTATAATTTTTTGTAACCATTCTAAAAAGATGAAACTAACCTTCATAGTTTGTTCAGAACTCATTCTGAAATAACGTGATGCTCGTTTCTCTAGCTCAATAGTGTTCAAAGGGTGTGGAGGATATTTCAACTTCTCCTGCTGTCTAACTTTAGTGACCTGAATTTGAATGAAATTATTAAACTCACTACAGCTTCAGAGGACATGAATGGTTAAACACTTACGGTTGCTATGGGTTCTTGAACACACATCTCATAAAGTAATACTGCACAGGTATAATCAAACAAATGTCCACGCCTGTAATTTAGAAACAAAATGAGTTAAATCACCAACACACATATAAAAGTAAAATTCATAAAAACATAAAATGTGACATGTAGACTATGTAGTGAAGTTTACATCCAATTGAAGTTAGCAGTGCCTTCATCGGTTGTATGAGAACACTGGATCTTCCAAAATTCTTCAGGTTCATGTGCCTGTATCTCCCAATATCGTTCCACAACAAATCCCAGTGTGGGAAACTGCAATGCACAATAATTTAAATGCATAGTTCTTTAATTTCATTTTTTGTAATCAATAGATTTCTTTCTTGAAATGTCCTTATACCTGACAAGGACCATAGCTTAGAACAAGATTTCTGCCATCTGTAGAGAAATTAAAAACAAATGCGTCTTTCAGTAACATTGTTTGAAATCTTGTGAAGGAAGCACCAATTCGGAGGTCTATTTCCTGCATATAGCTCCAAATTAGTCTAGTAATCTAACAAGTAGATATCTTGATTTCAGCCAATTTACTAATAAACTTATGTTTTATCTCTATTGAGTCAAAAGGCTAAATTAAAATTTTGCTATATAAGATAGTGGATGTATACAAGAAATGAGACTATTACCAAAAAGATAAGAATATTGTATCCTTCGATGCTATAATTACTTTTACAAATTGGAGCAAAAGTATTTCACGTAAACTTGTACCAAGTCCCAACTAGACCGGTTTCAACCCACACAAGTTACGCACTTTGACCCAACCAGCCCATGTTACCACCTTTAGTAAGTAGTAACTTGTATTATATAAAACGGAAAGCAGAAAGTAAGATTTTCAGACCATATCTGAAAGTAATGTGCCTTAAAGTCTGGTAAAAACCGCACCTAGACGTGAGGCGACGCTTGAGGTGACGGTGCTTGCTTTAAACTAGGTGAGGCTCATGTTATACAAAAGGCGCAGATGAGGTGTGCTTTTCACATGAAAAAAAGGCATGAGGCACAGTGTTGAGACATGCTTTTTGTAAATTGAAAAGATTTGTGCATCAGGATCAGGATGTTGTACATGTAGCTTTTTAGATTGTAATTTGTACATATAGTTTATTTAGATATTAAACCATATATAGAGCTTATTTGTGTCTAAATTCAGATAAATGATGCTGAAAACTATGAGGAATGAAAAAAAAATGTATATAAATATACTGCGTCTCGTACAAAAAGCAGTGTGCTTTGCGCCTAGCACCTTGGCTCAGGAGTCAGGACCTTATCGCCTAGGTGTGCCCCGGGCTTTTTAAAACCAAGCTTAAATTCCATCATTATCATGTAAACGTATGTAAAACACAAAAAAAAATTGTAAAAATAAACATTGATGCCAGCTGGAAAGGTTTATCCTAACATAATTAGCCATTCAGAACAGTTAGGAATTCCAACAGATATTGTGAGTAGTACTCACTTGCCTAACATCTACAGCATCAGAAAACAACTGATTAGGCCGTGCAAGCTGCTGAGCAGCTTGATGGATTTCCCTGCCAATATAAACCAGAATTCGTAAAACTAGAGCAACAAAATAAAATTGTGTACCGACCGAAATATGACCATCATACCTATCAATTAATGATGAGAAATGAGCCCTCCAAATATTGAGTTGAGAATTCACGCTTGAGCAAACTTCTACAACTTCAAATGCAATGTTTTCTCCTTCTCGATCACAATCAAGCCACAAGACAAGCCACTGGCATTTTCTGGCTTCCTCCTCTAATGTCTTTCTGATGTCTAGCTTGTCCTTAATTATTGAATTCACAGGAAGACAAAAAATTTCAATACAAGTCATGTTTCAGTTTTTTAACAAACAGATCAAATTTTGATATTTAGTGCCAAGCCAAGTATCTTAGTGCAGAACCCATATTTTAACACCGATTCATCCTAACCTCATGGTCCAATTAATTTAGCAATTTTCTTAACGAGCATAAAATCCATAAGTTACAAAGTGACCGTCTGACCTATAAAATCAAAACATGGCTTCTCTAAATTTATCGAACCTAGAAATGCACAATGAACACTAAGAAACCTCGACTCGTCAATGCATACACAAACAAATAAATAAGAATCAAGAAGCACAGTTAACATAATGACAAATTTAGCATTATGACATCTTCTTCCTTCCTACTTCCTATCGATATATGTGTCAAGTTTTGTCAAACTTCCTAACAGCTTATCAACAACTCATACAACCCCACAACACTTGCCTATTTCATTAAATCAGTCATCCATACAGTTATCAAGCACATAACAGTCAGTCCACAGCACAATCAAAACTCATAGAATCAATCAACGAAATAAACCTCAGGAACATGTTTACGAATAGGAGCTTCAAACAGATCAACGGGATCACAGGAGTGCCACTTCCGATAACGGCCTTCGAACTCGATCTCCATGAGGTGTCCGGTGACGGAGGTGAACAGCATCTGGCATTGCTGCCCTTGAATCGTGTAATTGAATTCGAATATTTTGTTGTAGCGCGATCTGCCCTCTCGTGTTCGCAACCCCTGGTTCCTTGATAATATTCCGGCCACCGTCTTCGCCACCGATGGCTTCTCCGCCACGTTCAGTACCCTCACCGCCCTCCCTCCGCCTCCTCTTCCCGCCATCTCCTGCCGGAAAGTTGAAATCCGACTTCGAAGTTCAAAGTTGAAACCCTTGTGAGTTTTGGGGGTTTATGGTTTAGATCAAGAACATTTTCCCGCCTTGTTAAAATGAAGAAGAAAAATACAATTTGCTATGAGAAATTAAAATTTAAGCTTACTCCCAAATTAAACATTTTCATCCTTGACTCCACGTATTAAGTAATAGGGGTGTGTAAAGCCGGTTATAAATTGGTTTTGGTCTTTTCATAATGATAAATATTTGGTCAGTTATAAATCGGTTTTGTTCTTGATTATCTGGTTATGATCTCTTTTGTAATCATAAGAATAAACTATTGGTAGGATATGTCAAAGTTGGTTATCTGTTACTTATAGGTCAGTTTTGATTAATTTCGATTAATCGCTTGTGTGCAAAGTCGGTTTAAAGGTAAAGTTGAAATTTAGTCACACCCTTTGTTAAGGGTGTATCTGTAATAGCTAATTGAAATCAACTATCAGTTGTTAAGACAACTGGTCAAATGTTAAGAGAAAGCTAGTCAAACTCTTAAATAATGCTTTGAGCTTTCAGGAACATTTCATTTGACTTATTCCGCCTTCATTTATTATAATTATATGATTAAGTGATGATATTTTGAATAACCGTCATAAAATGCTTTGTTTTAACCATTTAGTTATAAAAAAATGTATTAGTTAGTCACATAAACACGTACGTGTGATGTAGTGGCAAGCTCTACATGTACTTATTATTTATATATTAGTTATAGTAAACAAGTATATTACACGAGTTGAATAAATAAAATATAATAAAAATTTATTAATTAAAAAACGATATTCTGAGATAATATATGATTACAAATGCGTATAAGTAATGTTTATAAGTAATAAAACAATAATATAAACTTTTTAAATTTTTGTTTTTAACATTTTTTTATTTTTTCCAAAAAAAGTTTAAATATTTTGTTTTAAAACAAACCGATTTAGAAAAAATATTATTTTTAAAAATATCCTTTTTATGACTCCATGTTTTAATTACTTTTGGTTTATAAAAAAATATTTTTATAGACACCAATTTTAAAATATTTCGTATTTTAAAAAAAGTTTGATGTGTTAGAAAAAAATCCTTATTTTTATAAAAATTTATTTCTTTAAAAATAACATTAATAAAAAAATCTATTTCTTAATTTATTGAAACTATTATTAATCTAATAAAGAGTTAAATAATATTATTAGTAATTAATAAAATTATTTAATAGAAGAGAGAAGCGGAAATACTTGGTGAGGATGAATGTGGTGCTGTTATGTGTCCTCCTTAATTACTCTTTTATTATAGTAGATAGATAAAAGTGATGCGGTTTAAAATGACTTTTGTATAAATATAAATTTCGGCACGATTTCAGCTAATCTGGCTATAGGACACTCATAACCACAACTGTAACTAATTTATCAGCTAATCATAAAACCTTAACCATAACTATCGGTTAATTTCCATGGGATTATTGTCCAGTTAACGGTTAATGGTCGGTTACAGTTAAGGCTTGCTCAACCACATTATGTGGTGTTCTTAAACATAAATTCTAGTAGTAATGGTGTGTCTACATATGTGGTTGATATCGTCGCTATATTGTTTGTTTTTGTGGTGTATCTGTATCACAAAAGATGCAATCATACACAAGTCTAAATTCCCTAAGGTATATAATAATCGTTGAATTAAATTCTGAACGAACACAATGCATGCATGCAGGCTATCCCACCTCCCACACACGTATTATTCTTGTTCGATGATGAAATTAATCGAGATGAAATCAACGTTGATGATCGTGGATGAAATTTCATATTTTGAAACAATGAACAACTAAATCATCAATCTCTATTCTTTTTAACATATTGTTGGTACACATGTCCCTAGTTCCAGTTCTAATGTTCTTAAATGTTTAAGGACTTTCATTTTGTTACATTGATGTAATTGTTTGATATTTGTAATGAAAAAAACTCTTGAATGAATGAATATGTGTTATTGAATGAGTATAAATGAAATACAATATGTGGTTGATGCTTATAATGTTTAATGTTTCATTGGTTATTGTGTGATAATGCATATTGAACTAACTATATAGGTTTGTGAATTGTATGAAGTTTTCATGCGAATGGACCATGCTAATGGACCATACGCATGAACACTTCATGCTAATGGACCAGTCGCACGACTGAACCAGGAGATTGGATCAGTCGCACGATTGTGACATGTGATTGACTCAGTCGCACGACTGAACATTCAGTCGTACGAATGGATCAACCGCATGGTTCAGTCGAACGACTGAACCATGCTGATGGTTTAGTCGCACGAATGAAGACACAAAACCTATAAATACCACTTAATTCGTGGAAAAACAAAAAGACTTCGAGAATTCACAACCCTAGCCGTCCCAGAACATCCAAGCCATCCCTTCTAACTTCATAGAGCGTTCCTGATCATTGCTAATCAATTTTTAACGTTTTCTAATCGTTAGTTTTGATCCGATTAACGTTCTCCCTGATTGGATCACCAATCAAATAGGATTCCGCACTATTTGATCTGGTTTTCACGTAGATTCGGTTAGTACCAGTTCGTACTCGGTCCTAACAAGTGGTATCAGAGCATTGGCTCTCGATTCTACGTGGATTCAATCACGTTTTTGCAAAAATCAACGTTTTTCAATCAAAGATCCGTTCCTTTTGCATTAAAAGTTCGATTTTTACGAGTGCATGTGTTCAAAAGTTCGTATTTTTCGAGTTCTAGCCGATTAGGGTTTTCAAAATCGTGATTTTAGACGAATCAAGTGAAAAATCTGAAAAATTTCGAAGTCAGACGTCTCAGTCGCACGATTGATCCAATCGCACGACTGAACTTCACTCGCACAGCTCAGTCGCACGATTAGTCCAATCGTCTGCTCATTCTCACGTTTAAGTTCGTTCGTTCGGTTCAGCTCAGTCGTATCGTTCTTTCGTACGACTGAACTCATACGTATAGGTTCATATGCACGGTTGACCTCAATCGCACGTGTGAACTCAGTCGCACACTTCAATCATCCTGTTGACTTCAATCGCACGGTTAAGTCTCATTCGCATTCCCCAGTCGCATCAGTCAGTTAGATTTCAAGTTTTTCAGACTAAGTCATCATGGACGAATAACACTTTGGTTTCTCAGCTGGGAAGGACTCCAGAATTCAGAATATCTTGCTTTTAGAGAATGAGATCGGAATCACAACAAACCACCGAAGCTTCTGACACTTGATAAATATCCTCGATGGAAGCAACGATTTGAAATTCATTTGAATGGAGTGGACACCAACTTATGGAGTACAATTGAGACTGACTACACTATGCCAGTTGGAGCTGACAGTGTTCCACTGACTCTAAGTGGTTTGAATGAGGCACAAAAGGTTGCGTATAATGCGGAGAAGAAGGCCTATGCATTGTTGACACAGTCCATCCTAAAGGATATTTTCCATCAGTTCTCAGAGCACAAGTAGTGCAAGAAGTTATGGAAGGCTCTAGAGAAGAGGTATGAAGGAAATGCAACGCTTAAGTCTCTAAAGGCTAAAGGTTTGAAGAAGGAATTTGATAACTTCTCGTCAATCATAAATGAAAGTCTTGACGATATTATCGATCGCTTCTATCATTTGATAAGTGAACTGCACACTCATGGAGTTAAAACGTCTATGGAAGATAAGGTATCGAGTTTGGCTGATGGTTTACCTGATAAGTGGGATTCATTCGTTTCCACTTTAAGACATAATGAAGTGCTGGAACCGTTGGATATAAATGACTTTATTCTGAAACTGAGAGAGGAAAAGCTACGATAAAAGTACAAGTCTAAAAAGGGAACCTACACTCAGAATCCTTCTCTATACAATGTGCCTCCTACTACTGCATCTTCAAGTGCACCCTTGCAGACTGCTTTCGTGTCTAACACATCTGCAACCGTTCAAAGTGCATCTTCAGGTTGTGAGTCAGGTGGTTCATCAAGTGTTCAATTCAGTTCTGCAGAAGCTCAACCGACAAAGTTAACGACAGAGAATCTGAGCAACGTTACTGTGGAAGTTGCTAAGGAGCATATGGATTTACTTGCTGCTGTGGTCCATTCGTATGACGGGTTAGTAGCAGGGAAGATTGGTAACTGTCACTTGGCGGATGAAGATTACGAGCAAGTGGACAAAACCGAGCTAGAGAGGATGGATATCATGTGGGCTCTAGCTAGTGCTGTACGAAGAGCTAAGAAATTCGTCAAGAAAATGGGACAGAATCTGGTGGCCACAAAGGATACTACTTTTGGATTTGACAAGTCGAAGATCACCTGTTTCAACTGTGAAGAAAAAGACCATTTCAAGAGAGAGTGTGTTAAACCTAAGAAAGTAGGAAATGGTAACCCGTTTTCATCGACCAACAGACAAGAAAAATGTGACGACCTTAAAAATTCTGGTTAATTAAATATATAAAGATTCCTTTATTAGTAAATCTTTAAGTTATTATGTGTATATATGCCTTACATGCATTATAAATACGTATTTTACGTATGCATGTTTACATGCATGAAGTTATATATCTAATATATTAACCATTATTATTGTTGATTATGTGTATTATACATTGGCAAGCTTGCATATATAATATCTACGTATGCATGCTTACATGCATAGGGTTACATGTTAGCTTGATAAACCATTATTATTATTATCCTACGTATCATTAATTTGCAATGCTTACATAAATTACATTTACGTGTGCATGTACAAAATATTATCATGCATGCATAATGTTCACGTACGTATATAGCTTGTGATCAAGTTTACAATCAAAACATGTTTTACATAACTTGTAATGATACACGACTAAGATAAATCAAAACACAAACATATCAAACTAACCATACAACCAAAACAATCACCAAAATATGCAATTAACTCGGTTCACACAACATTAAAACCCTCGAAACATAAACAAACATTAACTTAAATCTTATGTCTAAACACCTAAATGATTTCCCTTAAGAGTCATCATCAACCCGCCACCACATAGCACCATAACTCGCCACCACACCACCCTAATGATGCCACAAATCGCCACCACACCACCCTAGTACTACCACCGTCCGCCACCACACTACCACAATTATTACTAAGGGGGCAAGGTGTCACTCTCTCGGTTGAAGGCCTTCTAGAACCCGCCACCTCCCTCTTGTGTCATCAAGGCTAATACCTAGGTTATGATTACCTACCTCTTGGTCGAGCCATATAAAGAACACCACTCGGATCCTCCCTCAACCGTACACACCATCACCCTCTTCTTCTCGGGACTTCTTGCAAACACCAAACACCAAAACCTCTACCATACACCTTCGGTTCTCCGAGCTACCATCACCACTTACACACAACCGTAACCATCACACAAGCATCACCACCATCGCGACTACCTTTCGGGTACTTCAAGAACACCAGCATTCAAGCAACCGGTTAGTAGCTGCCTTGATTCCCATAGTAACCACAACACAAAAGGTTCCAAAACTAAACCCTAATTAGTTTTGTATATCAATGTGTATATATGTACATGTATGTATTTAACCAACCCATATGGTTAAAAACATTAACCTCTCTCGTACATATGAATATATCAAATGATTTTTACTTAAGAAGCAGAATAAATGGCAACTAGGATTGTGGAAACAAACATTTCCTCAAATTTTATAAAATTATGTAAAGTTGTTTAAATTGTAAATAAACCAATAAATATAAATAAATTCTGGAAAATTCTGGAAAATTTATAGAACGATCCTCTTGAAGTATTAAGGTCCCTGGAATTATTTCAGAATTTATTCCTTTGTTATAATCGAGATATGAATTTTTATAGATTCTGCAGTAGGAAAATCAAAATAAATACTTAAATTGCATAATAAAATCTAAAAAAATCATGGATGAAATTTTAAATCGGAATATACAGAATATATAAAGTTTATAATTTTTGAATTTATATAACTATTTTTATTTAATTTTGGGAATATTATAGAATTTACAAAAAACAATCTGTTGAGAATTAGACATCATAAAATTTATGTGATGATATAAACTGTTGAGATAATATTCTGTGAATTTTTGGTAATTTTTACATAGTAGTAACTATTTTTGGTGATTTATAGAGACTTTGAAATAATTATAACAATTTATATAGTGAAATAAAAGTTGAGAATTTTGTGGCGATGTTAGCTGATTATTTCACAGCTAAACCTAAAAAAGTTGTTGTATCTGAGGTCCTAAAAATTTTAAAGAAATTTTTGTCTAACTTATAAATTATTTTATAGGTTATCATTTGGAGACACGGTGAGACTCATAGCCCCATTTTGACCTTTTGGTATTTGTAAAGTTTTTGAGGGAAAAACATACTGGTTATGTTGATGCATTATTTTTGAAAATATTTTGAGACTTACTGTCATTTGTGATACAACCATTAATTCAAATGAGGAACCGTCTGATAATATTAGTAACGCTACTAGGAGAATATTTTGCACCAACAGGATGAGTGTTGTGATACTATTTGAATATTTCCTGCACCAACCGAATGAGGGTTGAGATGTATTATTATTAGATATTGTGAATTATTTCGTGACAGTATGATTATGTGTGTGAGCAGGTTTGGTTATAATTGGTGCATCAATAAAATGTTTTGTCCGGATATAAACCTATGATCTCACCAACTTTATGTTGACTATTTGAGTATGCTTTTTCAGGTGAAAATGACTAATAATATTGACTTTTTCTTTTACGTTTATAATGGATGGGGTGAAGTTGTAGGACGAGTTTGTGTAAGCTTAACAGTTAACATCTATGATGGCAGTGTGATAGTGGATGCGCACTTTCATCGTACCTGAAGGTGTTAGCTAAATGATATGTTGTAATAAGGAATTATGTCAAATTTTGACTTATATGTAATGATGTAATTCCAATTATCAATGTATATAAATGAAGTATGTGTTTTATGTTTTCATGTTGTTGTGATTTAATTGCTTGTAATCAATTGTGTTCTGAACAACAAGTCACATCCAAAATATCGTTTCACGCTTCCACCGAGATGTGACAGGTTGGTATCAGAGCCATTGGTTATAGAGAATTAGGTATAACAAAAATACCTAGACTATAACCATAAACTCAATTAATGGTGAATATTGCTATACTTATGTGATATAATTATTATGTGAAATTATGTGATTCTATGACTTCATGCTTAATAATTATAATAATATGTGACTAACCATTTTGTGGAACATTATAAAGAAGTTCGTGCAGTTATGAATTCAGATAGTTACCATAATGAGACCGATACTTTCGAGTGTCCATACCATAGCAACTCTAAGGAAATAACACCTGAACCAGAACCCCAACAAGCTATGGAAATTCCTCAATTGGAAATAGAGAATAAGTCAAAATTCTATGTTCGACGTGCACTGGTACATGTTGGAGGATATACAATTAAGACCCTTAGGAAAAAGATACAACGTGGGAGCAGGTTTATGACTAAGCAAGCTGAGGACATAGAAATGCAACATTCTGATTCCTCCGAGAGTAAAGATAAGGTAACTAAAAGACAAGAGTTGGATCAAGTGAGAACAGCTCGGCAAACTCTTAAGAAACTTAAGAAAATACATCTAGGACTCTAGAGAATCCAGAAGGACATCAAGAAACTCAAAACACACAAGAAGAATATCTTCACAAGGATATGGAAGTGGATTCGCAGGAACTAGAAAACTATAGTTTAATTTATCAGAATAAAAGAAATAAGAACCCAAATGATATATGTACTTTTGTGTTGAAATATTTAGTTAATATATGCTAAATGATTTTGTGTTAAAATATCTATTTATGATACTAATGTTATAATTCACTATAGTGAATCATGCCGCCAAAAAGAAACACTCAGCCTGTCCGAAGAACAGCTCGAGTGGGATGACCCAGAACCTGACTTGGGGAAGTAACGCCCTTGAACATTGACACAAATGAGAATGACAGGATTTCTCAAATAGTAGCCCAACAAATAGAAGCTACCTTACATACCTTGATAACCCAACTACAACAAAATCTAAACTTTGGAACCACCTCACACCCACAGGAAAGTCCTGAAAATATTAACACAGATGAGCGACAGGAAGAAGAAATTCTGAATGGAGTCTCGAAAGGATGCTCTTACAAAACCTTTATGTCATGCAGACCCCGAGAATTTGATGGTAAAGGGGGAGCCGTGCAAGCTTTACGATGGTCAGATGAAATGGTAGGAGTCTTGGAAATCAGTAACTATGCTGAGAATTACAAGACACTGTTTGCTTTTCATTCACTAAAAGGAGATGCACAATCCTGGTGGAAAATGGAGGTACACACTAGAGGTAGGCATGTCATGAATAAGATAAGTTGGGAAGATTTTAGAAATCTAGTGATAGAAAAATACTGCCCTTATAATGAAATAGAAAAACTAGAGACTGAATTCTTAGCACTAGAAATGAAAGGAGCTGCACACCGGGAATATACTGACAGGTATAATGAACTGTCCAGGTTAGTACCACACCTGATAACCCCGGAATAAAAAAGGATAGGGAGGTATATTTGGGGACTAGTACCACAAATAAGAGGGTTAGTGAAATCCGCAAGAACCAAAACCTTCCAAGAAGCAGTAATCCTATCAGGAAGTCTGACAGATGAGATGATCAGAAATGGATCATTAAGCCATCCACAGGTAGGAGAGAAAAGAAAGTGGAATGAAAACCACTCAGGAGAAAGACCTGGAGAAAACCCTCAGAAAAGGATAACCCGACCTCCACTCAGAAATTTCTTAGGAGCAGCCCAGGGAAAGAAGGTGGATAAACAACCACAGTGCAATGTTTGCCAAAAATATCATATAGGAAACTGTATGACAGTGGTTTGTTATAACTGTAAAAAGAAAGGGCACGTCTCTCAAGATTGCAAAAACCCTACCAACCCTAAACCAGTCTGCTTTCAGTGTGGAAGTGAAAATCATTTTTGTAATGAATGCCCACAACGGAAAGGCAAAGCCCCAGTTAACCAGAACAACCCCCGTGGAAGAGCTTTCGTAATACAAGCTGAAGAAGCTCGCCATGAGCCAGAAGTGGTAACGGGTACGTTCCTTATCAATAACCAGTACGCAAAAGTATTATTTGATACAGAAGCAACTCGTAGTTTTGTTTCGAATATTTTTAGACCATCACTTAGTTTAACATCTGAAAAATTAAGTCATAACTATATGATAGAATTAGCTGATGGTAAAATAATAGAAGCTGATGAAATCATTCCTAACTGCATTTTGAATTTAGATGAATATTGTTTTGATATAGATCTGATTCCTATTAAATTAGGAGGATTTGATGTCATAGTAGGAATGGATTGGTTGAGTAAAAATCATGCTGAAATTATTTGTGATAAGAAGATGATAAAGATTCCTTTGATTAAGGAAGACAAAACTCTCTGTATATACGGTGATAGACCAAATGATATTGAGAAATTGATTTCCTTTGAAAAAGCACAAAAATGCTTAAATAAGAAATGTTTAGCTTTCTTAGCTCACATAGTTGATGCAAAACTTGATAAGGGAAATTTGAAAAGTATTCCTGTTATAAATGAATACCCTGGTGTTTTTCCTGACGAATTATCTGGATTACCACCCCCTCGTCAAGTAGAGTTTAAAATAGAGTTAATACCAGGAACAACCCCTATTGCTAAAGCACCATATCGTTTAGCACCAACTGAAATGAAAGAACTCATGACCCAATTACAGGAATTATTAGATAAGAGATTTATACGTCCTAGTGTATCACCTTGGGGAGCACCAGTTCTGTTTGTTAAAAAGAAAGATGGAACTTTTAGAATGTGTATTGATTATAGAGAACTCAATAAAGTTACTATAAGAGTACAGGATGGCGATATATCCTCTTCCTAGGATTGATGATTTATTTGATCAATTACAAGGATCTAGTTATTTTTCTAAAATATTTAAGATCTGGATACCATCAATTAAGAGTACAGGATGGCGATATATCAAAAACTGCATTCAGAACTAGGTACGGACACTATGAATTTCTTGTGATGCCATTTGGATTAACCAATGCCCCAGCAGTGTTTATGGATTTAATGAATAGAGTGTGTAAACCCTATTTAGATAAATTCGTTATAGTCTTCATAGATGACATTCTGATTTATTCTAAGAATAAGGAAGACCACGAACAACACCTGAGGTTAACTTTGGAATTGCTCCAAAAGGAAAAATTATATGCAAAATTCTCAAAATGTGAATTTTGGAAAAGAGAAGTACAATTCCTAGGACACATAGTTAATCAGAATGGGATTCAAGTTGATCCCGCAAAGATTGAATCAATCAAGAAATGGGAAGTTCCAAAAACCCCAACTGAAATACGACAATTCTTAGGTTTAGCAGGATATTACAGAATATTTATAGAAAATTTCTCAAGAATAGCTCAACCATTTACAGAATTGACCCAAAAAGATAGAAAGTATATATGGGAAGAAAAACAAAATGAAGCTTTTGAACTCCTAAAAAATAAGTTGTGTAGCACACCCATTTTAGCTTTGCCAGAAGGGACAGATAATTTTATAGTATATTTTGATGCATCACGTTAAGGTTTTGGATGTGTTTTAATGCAAAGAGATAAAGTAATTGCATATGCATCCAGACAACTTAGGGGTAGTGAAAAGAATTATACCACCCATGATCTAGAATTAGGAGCTGTAGTATTTGCACTAAAAATTTGGAGACATTATCAGTATGGGACTAAGTGTATAATATATACGGATCATAAAAGTCTGCAACACATCTTTGGTCAGAAAATGTTAAATATGAGGCAGAGAAGATGGGTATAATTATTAAGTGATTATGACTGTGAAATCAAATATCATCCTGGTAAAGCAAATGTAGTTGCTAATGCTCTAAGTAGGAAAGAAAGGACTAAACCATTACGAGTACGTGCTATGAGAATGGAACTACGTTCAAATTTGTTAAATCAAATCCGGGAAGCTCAACAAGAAGATGTGTTAAAACTAAAAGGACAATTAGAAGACATGAAAGAAGAAGCAGATGGAATTCTGAGATTTAAGGGAAGAATTTGGGTACCTGATAATAGCATGATTAGAACAATTGTCCTGCAAGAAGCTCATAAGTCAAGATATTCTATGCATCCAGGGAATAATAAAATGTACAAGGATTTGAAAAGCCAATATTGGTGGCCAGGCATGAAAAGATCAGTCGGAGAATTTGTGGAACAATGTGATGTCTGCTCAAGAATAAAAGTTGAATATCAAAAGCCATCTGGATACCTACAACAACCCCAAATCCCAGAATGGAAATGGGATCAGATAACTATGGATTTCGTAACAAAGTTACCAAGAACAGCAAACGGGTATGACACCATTTGGGTTATAATAGATAGGTTAACCAAATCAGCACATTTCCTACCAATTAGGGAGGATTACAAATTGGACAGATTGGCAAGAATCTATATCAAGGAGATTGTATCCAGACATGGAATACCCATTTCAATCATATCTGACAGAGATAGTAGATTCACCTCTAGATTTTGGCAAACCTTGCAAAAAGCATTAGGAACCCGAATAAATCTGAGTACAGCTTATCATCCGCAAACTGATGGACAGAGTAAGAAAACAATATAGACTTTAGAAGATATGTTAAGAGCTTGTGCATTGGATTCTGGTGGAAATTGGGATACACGCCTTCCTTTAGTAGAATTTTCCTATAACAATAGTTACCACTCAAGTATTGGAATGGCTCCATTTGAGGTGCTGTATGGCAGAAAATGTAGATCACCCTTATGTTGGAATGAAGTAGGAGATCGACAACTTACAGGTCCGGAACTTATACAAGAAACCTCTGATAAGATTGCTGAAATTAAGAATAGATTAAAGACTGCTAGAGATCGACAGAAAAGCTACGCTGATAAAAGAAGAAAGCCCTTAGAATTTCAGATTGGGGACAGAGTTTATTTAAAGATATCACCTACCAAAGGTATAGTTTAATTTGAGAGAAGAAATAAACTAAACCCTAGGTATATTAGACCATTTGAAATCACTGACAGAATGGGACCCGTAGCATATAAGTTAAATTTACCTTCAGAATTAAGTGGAATTCATAACATTTTTCATGTGTCCAATTTAAAGAAATGTTTGTTAGATGAAACCTTAAAGGTTCCAATTCAAGAAGTAAAGGTGGACAAAAAGCTTCAATTCTCAGAAGAGACCACAGCCATAGTAGGAAAGGAAATTAAGAAATTGAGAAGGAGTAAAATCCCTATAGTGAAGGTTAAATGGAATGCCAAGAGAGGTCCAGAGTATACTTGGGAAAGAGAGGATGAAATCATCAGGAAATATCCTCACTTATCGGAAGTTGATAACCAGATAAGTTCTCCTCTACCATAGGTACTATTAATTTAATTTTGGGACGAAATTAATTTTTACGGGGGGAGAGTGTGACGACCTTAAAAATTCTGGTTAATTAAATATATAAAGATTCCTTTATTAGTAAATCTTTAAGTTATTATGTGTATATATGCCTTACATGCATTATAAATACGTATTTTACGTATGCATGTTTACATGCATGAAGTTATATATCTAATATATTAACCATTGTTATTGTTGATTATGTGTATTATACATTGGCAAGCTTGCATATATAATATCTACGTATGCATGCTTACATGCATAGGGTTACATGTTAGCTTGATAAACCATTATTATTATTATTATCCTACGTATCATGAATTTGCAATGCTTACATAAATTACATTTACGTGTGCATGTACAAAATATTATCATGCATGCATAATGTTCACGTACGTATATAGCTTGTGATCAAGTTTACAATCAAAACATGTTTTACATAACTTGTAATGATACACGACTAAGATAAATCAAAACACAAACATATCAAACTAACCATACAACCAAAACAATCACCAAAAAATGAAGAAAACTTAACATCAAACCTAATTAGCAATTAACTCGGTTCACACAACATTAAAACCCTCGAAACATAAACAAACATTAACTTAAATCTTATGTTTAAACACCTAAATGATTTCCCTTAAGAGTCATCATCAACCCGCCACCACATAGCACCATAACTCGCCACCACACCACCCTAATGATGCCACAAATCGCCACCACACCACCCTAGTACTACCACCGTCCGCCACCACACTACCACAACTTTTACTAAGGGAGCAAGGTATCACTCTCTCGGTTGAAGGCCTCCTAGAACCCGCCACCTCCCTCTTGTGTCATCAAGGCTAATACCTAGGTTATGATTACCTACCTCTTGGTCGAGCCGTATAAAGAACACCACTTGGATCCTCCCTCAACCGTACACACCATCACCTTCTTCTTCTCGGGACTTCTTGCAAACACCAAACACCACAACCTCTAGCATACACCTTCGGTTCTCCGAGCTACCATCACCACTTACACACAACCGTAATACTTCAAGAACACCAGCATTCAAGCAACCGGTTAGTATGTGACACCCGGAAATTTTACGTTACCAAACTCTGTCAGTCTCGTTGAGTCTTGCATACACGTGTCTGGAGCACACACTGGTTGTCGTTTAACGTGGGTGAACTAATGACAATTAATAATGATTAACTAAAGGTAATTTAACTGATTATGTGATTATTGCGTTACGTTTATGTGCTTGTGTGTTTTACACGTAAATTGAGAATTAATCGCGTAACGTGGAAACGTGTGCATAGATTCGTATGTTTCGTGTTTTATAAAGATTAAATGTGTAATTATTACCATAAGTTTATATGTTTGATTATTGTAGTTAAAAACCATTTAAAAAGTGTTTAAAGGGGTGCCTTTTTATAAAATGCAAAACACTAGGGTCTAAAGGGTAAATGTGCAAAATTAAAATAAATAAAACAACCCAAACCCCAAATCCCCACCCCATTCGGCCAAACCCCTTTCCCCTCACCCTTTCTCTCTTGGTTTTGATCAAAATCAAGCAAAGAAACCTTGGATTGGACCGATTTCAAGCATTAGAAGGTGTTAGAAGCATCAATTCGTGTTCTATTGCAAGAATTAAAGGTTAGTTTTAATGTTTTGTGGAGTTCTTCATGTTGGATGAAACCCTAGAGGCGAATTGATGTTCTTGGTGATGATTTTTGGGGTTAATTGATGATGGTAGTAGTTTAGTGTGATGGTATACATCTCGTTTGATATCGATTATGCAAAAATTATACTTTTTGTTGATAAATTCGTGGATTTTTATACATGATGAACCCTATTTTGAATTTGAGGTTAATTATTTGAAATTGATGGTTGTTTGATGATTTCATGATGTTAGTTTAATTGGATGAATGCTAGAATATGTTAATCTTGCAAGAAATTGATGAATTGAAAGTTTTGTTCATGGGTTACTAATAATAGTAACTTTATAATTGTATATAAGGCTGAATTATTGATGTATTGATGTTATGGATGTGTTCATGGTGATAATTAGATGTTAGATTGTTATTATGATCATTTTAGTGAAGTGTGGTCAGAAACAAACTTTCTGACAGATTCTGAGTCTCACTTTGTATGTGCCACAAACAGGTCATAACAGGTCCAAATGATGTGTTTCTGGTACCCAAATTGTTTGTTACTGAGTCTAGTTTCCAGAAAGGGTAACCACACTCCAATTGGAGGTTGTTAAGTTGGTGTTTTACTTGTTTTGGCTAGAAGGGTCAATTCTGTCCTCTTGGACAGAATGTATGTGTTGACTTGTTTGATGTACCATTTTCATTTCATAAAAACTGAGACCAAACCCTATGTTCAAACATTTGTCCTAGGAATCCTCTGAACTCCAGAAAAAGAATTAACCCAATAGCTATTTTCAAATGGGAGTTATGCACAATTTGGCAAGCTAACTCCAACAGCCCTCCGGTTGAGAGCTACTGTAATATTTTAGTTTTTCTAATAACTCCAGGCTCTTAAAACCTAAAACAACTTTTCACATGCTTAATTGACTCATAGGAGAGCCTACTGGAGTTTGGCCTTGTCCTAAATCCTTGGTTGGTTATGTGTTTGACCGTATCTTCCGAACACCTAGAATCTGCCAGAAAACGCAGATTCCGGAAAACGAATACCTACAACCTGTAGCATATTTACTTGGCTTTTGCGTGTAATGTTAGTACTACTAGAATTTATTTTGATGGTGTGAGTTGTGTATGATGTTAGGATCATGCTAGAGTATTTATTAAGGATGCTTATTGTGATGAAATGTGTTAATTGATTTGTATAGAACTTGATGATCATGTATGATGTTGAATGATGATTACTAATTAGGACATCATGTTTGGGACTGGAAATTAATTGTTATGATGTATGTTAACCATGCTTGAGGAATGATTATGTTACTTAAAGGAATTACAACTCATAATGTCACCAACGGGTCAAACGGGTCAACCGGGTCAAACATGTCTATTTTTTATGAAACCTTGAGTCTTTGGTTGTGTGTGCTTAGGGTTCCACATGTTCTCTGTTTGCACGTACTTATGTACTTACATGATCTAGGTAACCTCTGAAGGTTGTCAGTTCACTTATTCTCCAAGTAAACTTTAAATAGTTGTTACGCATACTAGGTGAGTTTACAGCCCCACTTTTACTTTATACTCTTTTTGGGGGAGAGAAACATGCTGCTTTCATAAACGTTACATTACATTGGGTTTTTATAATACTGCATATACCTGATACTATGGTGTTATACTTTGCCCTTCGAACCGTTAATATGCAAATAGTGAGGTGATTGTTAATAGATCTACTGGGATTGACATACCCCGCCGGGCTAGTCGCGCTAGCTTGACTGGAGGTCAAACGGGTGAACGGTCAGCCTGTTTTACAGTGTTGTGGTGGGGAATCCACAGCCGGGCATACTTTATTACTATTGATTACATGTCAGCTCGGCCGCGACTTCATACACATAGTGATTGCTATGGGCTAGCTACCCATTATATGCTTTGGTTACTAAATCCGGGAATTACATTACTGATACTTACTGTTTTCTGATAAGCCTGTGAACTCACCAGTCTTGTACTGACTTTTGCATGTTTTCTCTCAGGACATTGAAATGGCACGTTTAGGAGGACAGCATCCACTGCATGTCATTCCGCATTCATCCCAAACTGTTTTCAAGATTTAATTTCATTTACTTTACATGAATTGGATTGGGCGCGTGTTTACGTGTTTCAAAACTATTGTTAAATTTTTCCTGTTTTCGCTTCCGCAATACTTAAATACAAGTTGGTTATTTCATTATTACTAAGCAACTTATATGATTTGTAATTGTCGAGTCGTTTGGTGTAACTAATGCTTATCTGAGATCCTGGTTATGTCACACGCCTGGTGGTAAAACCCCGTTTATGAAAATTGAGGGTGTGACATAGTAGCTGCCTTGATTCCCGTAGTAACCACAACATAAAAGGTTCCAAAACTAAACCCTAATTAGTTTTGTATATCAATGTGTATATATGTACATGTATGTATTTAACCAACCCATATGGTTAAAAACATTAACCTTTCTCGTACATATGAATATATCAAATGATTTTTACTTAAGAAGCAGAATAAATGGCAACTAGGATTGTGGAAACAAACATTTCCTCAAATTTTATAAAATTATGTAAAGTTGTTTAAATTGTAAATAAACCAATAAATATAAATAAATTTAGAAAAATTCTGGAAAATTTATAGAACAATCCTCTTGAAGTATTAAGGTCCTTGGAATTATTTCAGAATTTATTCCTTTGTTATAATCAAGATATGAATTTTTATAGATTCTGCAATAGGAAAATCAAAATAAATACTTAAATTGCATGATAAAATCTGAGAAAATCATGGATGAAATGTTAAATCGGAATATGCAGAATACATAATTTTCAAAATTTTTGAAGTTATATAACTATTTTTAATGAATTTTGGGAATATTATAAAATTTATAGAAAACAATATGTTGAGAATTAGACATCATAAAATTTATGAGATGATATAAACTGTTGAAATAATATCTGTGAATTTTGGTAATTTTTACATAGCAGTAACTATTTTTGGTGATTTATAGAGACTTTGAAATAATTATAACAATTTATATAGTGAAATAAAAGTTGAGAATTTTGTGGTGATGTTAGCTGATTATTTCACAGCTAAACCTCAAAAAGTTGTTGTATCTGAGGTTCTAAAAATTTTAAAGAAATTTTTGTCTAATTTATAAATTATTTTATAGGTTACCATTTGGAGACACGGTGAGACTCATAGCCCCATTTTGACCTTTTGGTATTTGTAAAGTTTTTGAGGGAAAAACATACTGGTTATGTTGATGCATTATTTTTGAAAATATTTTGAGACTTACTGTCATTTATGATACAACCATTAATTCGAATGAGGAACCGTCTGATAATATTAGTAGCGCTACTAGGAGAATATTTTACACCAACAGGATGAGTGTTGTGATGCTATTTGAATATTTCCTGCACCAACCGAATGAGGGTTGAGAAGTATTATTATCTGATATTGTGAATTATTTCGTGACAGTATAATTATGTGTGTGAGCAGGTTTGGTTATAATTGGTGCATCAAAAAAATGTTTTGTCCGGATATAAACTTATGATCTCACCAACTTTATGTTGACTGTTTGAGTATGCTGTTTCAGGTGAAAATGACTAATAATATTGACTTTTCCTTTGACGTTTACAATGGATGGGGTGAAGTTGTAGGACGAGTTTGTGTAAGCTTAACAGTTAACATCTATGATGGCAGTGTGATAGTGGATGCGCACTTTCATCGTACCTGAAGGTGTTAGCTAAATGATATGTTATAATAAGGAATTATGTCAAATTTTGACTTATATGTAATGATGTAATTCCAATTATCAATATATATAAATGAAGTATGTGTTTTATGCTTTCATGTTGTTGTGATTTAATTGTGTTGGAGCATATATAGTCATATATAGTGTGTCCGTCGCTTGACAAATAGTCTAGGCTTAATGTTATACACCTTGTAAACACATGAAACTGGGTCATTCGCAGGAGCATATGCGAATGAGACTCAGTCGTACGACTGAGCCATGCTAATGGACCAGTCGTGCGACTGAGAGATGCGATTGGGGCATTCGTAAGACTGAACCATAAGAATGGTCCAGTCGTACGATTGAACCATACGCATGGTCCAGTCGTACGATTGAACCATACGCATGGTCCAATCGCACGAATGGGCCCAGTTGCATCTAATATGGGCCGAGGCCTATATATATATACCTGTTTCATTGTGTAGAAACCTAAGGGTTTTAGAGAGTGTGCCCGGCGCCCAGGCGCTGCCGGATGAGAGGGGAGATCATGCTCGATCTTCCCTTGCCAAAAGTCTTGATTCTTAAGTTGTAACGAGCTTAAAATCGTTATGTTTTATCAATAAAATCATTCTATTATTGTTCGTACTTTTGTTTATCTTTTGGTTTTTATCCTTCCGTCAAGAATGTGCTCGGATGTTTACCGATCCAGCGACTTCACAAATTGCTTGTAATTAATTGTGTTCTGAACAACAAGTCACATTCAAAATATCGCTTCACCCTTCCGCCGGGATGTGACAAAAATACAAGAAGATAGCTCTAACTATTCAGGATTCCAAAGTAATGGTGGCACAAGGTGATGAAGGTCAAGACTAGTCTTTTCGCTTCTTATCTGACGGTGAAGCTAATATCGTGTTGGTTGAGGATCTAAATGATGACCCAACAAGTGAAGGGGAGAACTTGGCTGAGTTTGATACTACTGATGTAAATGACTCAATGGCTGTTGTTGATCATCTGGTAGAGGATGAACTGAATGATGCTTAACGAAACTCTATTCGATAAACATGCTAAACTGAATGCATTGATTTAAAATTTACTAGGTTATTAGAACATAATGATAACTTGATAAATGACTTAAAACTTTGCACTGAGGCTAACAGAGTGTTGAAGCAAAATGAAAGCAGTTTTAAAAAGAAAATTGAATTATTGAGAAAACAACTAAGGGAAACCGAGGTTGTGGCTTTTAACCAAGAAAATGACATAAAGTTTTATTTAAATTCAATTGAAGAAGTTAAAAAGGAAAAAGCTATTCTTCAAGTGGAAAATGAGTCATTAAAACAAAGACTGCATAGTTTAGCTAGTTCCTCGCATATCATAAAAAACTTGGTTAAAGAAAGAAATAATGGGGAAGGAATTGGCTATAAAGTTGTACCTCCACCACATGAGATCCTTTTTAACACAAAACAACGACCTGTTAACAATAATCCTATCAAGGATCATGTGGTGACTACACCTTTGGTCAGTGATCCTGATACTGCAGTTAAATCTGCACCTCAGGTGACTGATCAGAAGGATCAACTTCGGGCACAAAGGATGAAGTCTTAATTGGGGACTGGGTGGTAGAGGATGATAACGTGCCTCTTGGTTTGGGATCACCAACTGGTGTGTCAAAATCAAAAATTTCAAAAACAACTCAGTCTAAACCGGTCAAGCAAGATCTCAACAAAGTGAAAAGACAAAATAACCAAAATGTTAAACAAATCAAATTTATCAAAGAAGGTGAAAAAACTAAGGTTGAGACCAAAAGGACCAATCCTGAAGCGTACTCCCCACCCCATAAAATATCTCCTAGTCCTTTTGAGAGGAGATCATGTTATACCTGTGGACAAAGAGGACACATTTCTTCAAGTTGTCCTCGCTATCAGACACCTAGACGTAAAATTGAATTGGTTCAGGAAGTTAAACCGTCTTTTTGAAAACAGAGGTCTAAAACACCTGCTAGGTCGTATACCCCTTCCCAACACCAAAGACAGCACAGACAAGCCACAGGCAAGTCTGTGATGCCTGAGGCAAAATCGATTTCTAAAAATAGGCCTAAAGTTCAAACTGTTAATCAGTCATCGGTTTACCACAAACAAGCCTTACACAAGAATGGTATGTGGAAAGCTAAAACATCTGATGTGTCTGATAGTGGTGATAAGAAGAAGAATGAGGTTTCTCCAACTTCAAATGGACAGTGGGTGGAGTTTATGATGTGCGATGCCTCTGGGAAACCCAAGCCTGTAAAGGCTTGGGTTCCCCTCCTCAACTAATCTTTTACTGATTTGTGCAGGTTGTCCGCTATAGTGCCTCCACCAACACATGGATTATTGATAGCAGGGCATCCAGGCACATGACTTGTCACACCCCGACCGACGGCGGAATCATCGGAGCGGACGAGGGAATGATTGATTGTTCATAACACATGGTTGTCTATTTGTGGAAATAATATTACAATCAGATTACATGATAGAATAAGTACAACATACGCAAATACAACAATCGAAACCACAAATAATAATTGTCTTTTATTTTAACTAGGTCCGTGTCTTAGATGAGCACGTAGATGTCCACTATCTTGCTTAACCTGAAATCATGTGAGAAAATAAAGTCAGCTAACGAGTTAGCTGGTGAGTAATCACAGTTTTGAATATACATATAGATTGATTGATTGATCCATCGATTGTAATTCAATTCACAAGGTAATATTAAGACTTATATGGCAACCGCGAAGCATATAGATAAACCGACACAATATAAACCCCTTGACTTGACACTTGCATATAATAGACTCCACACAAACACCATAGATTGACTAATTGCCTCTGGCACAATCACCACTCGTAAGCCATATGGGGTGGGTTATCCAAACCAGTAGATCTACATTGTTGCCAGGATTGATTGATTGATTGAATTAGGGTGCTACTGTCGTCCAGTTTATCACAGTATGTTCACGTAATTGCAAGTAATAACATAACCTGTCTTGAATTGAATTGAAAATGAAATAACAATAGAATATCATGATAGAATATATTGTATCACATGATTTCCCCCAAATAGGAAATGATATAAAAAGGGGATATGAATACTCACTTGATTGATGAGATTGGAATTTGGACGTGATAGTTTAGACACCAACGATTTCCTTATAATTAACCTAAGGAACGGTGTCTCGAGTTAGAATAATAACGATTTGGGAATTTGGGAATGTATTAGGATTTCTATGGTAGTTTAAATTGATAAATTTTATTTGGTTTGAATGTCTTGAAATAAACGAATTTATACAATTTATTAATAAATTGTATATGTATAATTATATTCATAATTATATATAATCAAGTAATTATATATAATTATATGTATAATTATATACATGATTATATGTATATAATACATTTATACATAAATGAACATAACTATATATTGTATGTTAGGTATATACACGAGTTATAAATTGTATACAATTATATAAAGTTATATACATGTAATTTAATCAAATAAAAATTGTTTTGATAATTGGATAATATATACCTATGTATATATATTGGACTCAATTTATTTATTTGTATAATTATATATTATACACTAATTATAAATTGGTATAAGTATAATTAGTTATTTTATTTATTTAAAACAATTAAAATAAATAATTAAAATGTTGAAATTAATTTCAGAAAAATAATTAGATTGTTTTAAAAATTTCTAATGTTTGTAAAAATGTTTTTATGATTTTTTAGAATTTTTTCTGAATTTTTAAAGGCTTAAAAGGCCTTAAAAAAAATAATGTAGGTGGCGGGTCTCGAACCCGAGACCTTCTGTTTGAGGGGGAAGCATGGGAACCGGTGAACCAAAGGCCGTGGCCGCGGGTATGATCCGGTTTAAATTCCTTTAAACCAATAATACCAAACCCCAAAACCCAATTCGAGCCCTAGATCCATCAAAGCTCAAATTGAGCATGAATTTGACTTAGATAGCTTCGGGAATCATGGGGCTTTTGTTCCCCATGATGTATCGAGTGTGTATGTGTGTGTAATTTACCTGTACGATGTTCTATTGAGGTTGAACTCTTCAAGAACAGATCGCGGCTTGTGGGGTAATCGGTTGATGCTCAAAACACCACGATAATCAAATTAAACTTAGGGGAACCTTCTAATGATGATCTAGATGGAAACCCCTATGTTAATTTCAATTAAAATCGAGTGGAAGTTAGTTAGAATTGGAGTTGCAGGTCGCGATGTAGGTGACGAGTGATTTCGATGTGTGTGTGTGTTTTAGATGAAATTGAGAGTACAGAGAGGTTCGGAACCGAGATATTCTTGATTATATGAATTCAATTTTGTTTATTATAAGTGTTTGAGTGGGTTTCTTTGTCGGTTTAGAATCCGAGAATAAAGTGAAGAATTTAGCCGTTTATTTGACTAATTCAACACGTTTTGTGTTGGAATTCAACATAGATTGGATCCAAGGAAACTTTCGGTGTGATTGTGGGGTTCAAATTGTGTAAATTGGCCGATTTCTTGTCGGGAATTTTGTGAGTTCGATGTGGAACTTTGGATTCGAATTTAACGGCTATTAATCGTGTTTAATGTTTGCCTTAGGTTCGAATCTAGTCCACGAGGGTATTGGAACCGGTTTTGTGAGTTGAAATGATGAAATTTTGCTGTTTTCGGCTTCGCCGGAGTTTGGCCGGAATCTCGCCGGCGAGTCGCCGGAAAAACGGGGGTGGGAAGCCGGGTTTAAAAAAAATTACACAATCAGTCCCTGCGGTTTCCAAGTTTATTATTTTATGTTTGAAACTTCTTATTAAGTTTCTAAATTGGTAGAAATAACCCCTGAACTTATATATTCAATTTTAATACATGCTTATATATATATATGTATATATATATATATATATATATTATATATAATTCTTACTAATTATTAATAGTAGTATTTATTTTTATTATTATTATTATCATTATTATTATTATTATTATTTTTGTTTAAACTTCATAATTACTAATATAATTTTATAATATATATTTTTTTTATAACATCATATTAATAACTATATGTAATGTGAATTAATGACACATCAATACGTTTTAAATGAATAGATTTCATTTACTGATATAAACGAGTTCGGTTACAATTTCAAATGGGTCGGATGTTACAGTCTCCCCTGCTTTAGGAAATTTCGTCCCGAAATTTTAATCACGAGGAGGCTGAAACGAAAAGGTGAGGATACTTGGATTTCATTTGGTCCTCACGTTCCCAGGTGTACTCTGGCCCACGTTTAGACTCCCAACGAACTTTGACAATAGGTATCCGGCTACGCTTGAGTTGTTTAACTTCCCGATCCATAATTTCCACAGGTTTCTCAATAAAGTGCATAGATTCATCAATCTGGACTTCGTCGAGTGGAATGTGGAGATTTTCATCGGCAAGACATTTCTTGAGATTTGAAACATGAAACGTCGGATGTATATTGCTAAGTTCTTGAGGTAGTTCAAGCTTGTAGGCCACTTTCCCAATTCGCTCGAGCACTTTGAATGGACCCACGTAACGAGGTGCTAGCTTCCCTTTTCCAAAGCGAATCACTCCTTTCCAAGGTGACACCTTAAGAAGTACGAGATCACCGACATTGTATTCCATGGGCTTACGTCTTTTGTCAGCATAATGCTTTTGACGATTTCTAGCAGCGACCAAGTTATCACGGATCTTATGAATTTTGTCGGTTGTTTCTTGTATCAATTCCGGACCAGTAATCTGTGATTCACCAACTTCAGACCAGCAGATGGGAGATCGACACTTTCGACCATACAAGGCCTCAAATGGTGCCATCTGGATGCTGGTATGGTAACTGTTATTGTAAGAGAATTCGATCAACGGAAGATGAGAATCCCACGATCCACTGAAATCAATGACACAAGCCCGGAGCATATCCTCGAGGGTTTGTATCGTTCTTTCAGTCTGACCGTCGGTTTGCGGGTGATAGGCTGTGCTAATATTTAGTTGAGTCCCGAGAGCTGATTGGAGACTTTTCCAGAAACGAGAGATGAAACGACCATCGCGATCAGAGATAATATCTAAAGGTACACCATGCCGACTGACTATTTCATTAATGTAAATACGAGCCAGTTTCTCGACTCGATAATCTTCCCGAATTGGAATGAAATGAGCCGACTTAGTCAATCGATCAATGATAACCTAGATACTATCGTAACCACTAGCGGTACGAGGCAGCTTGGTAATGAAATCCATGGATATGCTCTCCCATTTCCATAATGGAACCTCGGGTTGTACGAGTAATCCAGAGGGACGTTGATGCTCGGCTTTGACTTTGGAACATGTAAGGCATTTAGATACATACAAGGCTATATCCTTCTTCATGCCGGGCCACCAATATTGGTTCCGAAGATTCATGAACATCTTATCTGCTCCCGGATGAATAGAATAGCGAGCCTTGTGAGCCTCATCCAGAATGGTTGTTCGAAGATTATCGCGATTCGGAATCCAAAGTCGATTTAGAAAATACAATAGTCCGTCCGACTTGGTTTCCAATTGGAGTTCAGCACCGCATGACATTTCCTCATACATGTTGCCCTCGGTGACTGATTCGTGTTGAGCTTCGAGTATACGGGTTAGGAGGTCGGTTTGAATGGTAATACTTTGAAGCATAACTTGACCCTTTCGACTTAATGCGTCGGCTACGACATTCGCCTTTCCTGGATGGTAGCGAATTTCACAATCGTAGTCATTAAGTAATTCAACCCATCGTCGTTGTCTCATGTTTAATTCCTTCTGATTGAATATGTGCTGAAGGCTTTTATGATCGGTAAATACAATACACTTGGTGCCGTAAAGGTAGTGCCTCCAAATTTTGAGTGCGAATACCACAGCTCCTAGCTCGAGATCATGGGTTGTGTAATTTTTCTCATGAATTTTGAGTTGTCTTGAGGCATAAGCTATGACTTTGCCTCGTTGCATGAGAACACAACCAAGACCTTGCTTCAAAGCATCACAGTAGACAACGAAATCGTCATTCCCATCGGGGAGAGTCAAGACTGGGGCATCACACAACTTCTGCTTGAGGGTTTGAAAAGCTTTCTCCTGATCTGGTCCCCACACGAAACTCTTGTCCTTATGTGTCAAGGCGGTGAGAGGCACAGCGATCTTTGAGAAGTTTGGAATAAAGCGACGGTAGTAACCGGCTAAGCCAAGGAATGAACGAATCTCGGTAGGAGTTTTGGGTTCTACCCAATTCTTCACTGCCTCAATCTTTGCAGGATCCACGTGAATACCTTTGTCGTTTACGATGTGACCAAGGAATTGGACTTCTTTAAGCCAAAATTCACACTTTGAGAATTTTGCATAAAGCTTTTCCTGTTTCAGAAGTTCAAGGATCGAACGGAGATGATGTTTGTGATCGGATTTTGATTTTGAATAAATGAGAATGTCGTCAATGAAAACGATCACGAATTTGTCCAGATATGGTTTACACACGCGGTTCATTAAATCCATGAACACAGCAGGTGCATTGGTTAACCCGAATGGCATTACTGTAAACTCGTAATGGCCATATCTTGTGCGAAAAGCTGTCTTGGGAATATCATCATCGTGCACTCGTAATTGATGATAACCTGAGCGGAGATCGATTTTGGAAAAATGAGAGGCTCCTTGAAGCTGATCAAATAAATCGTCGATCCTGGGTAGAGGATACCGGTTTTTGATAGTAAGCTTATTAAGCTCCCGGTAGTCGATGCACATTCGAAAAGAACCGTCCTTCTTCTTCACAAACAGAACTGGGGCTCCCCAGGGCGAGGAACTTGGTCGAATGAAGCCTTTATCGGAGAGCTCTTGAAGTTGACTAGCAAGCTCTTGCATCTCAGATGGTGCAAGTCGATAGGGAGATTTTGCCACGGGAGTTGCACCAGGTACAAGGTCGATTCGGAATTCAACTTGACGAACAGGAGGAAGACCGGTTAAATCATCGGGAAAGACTTCAGGAAACTCTCGAACAACCGGAATGTCTTCAATCTTCTTAGGTTTACCATCCGTCTTCACAATATGGGCTAAGAAAGCCACGTAATGTTTGCGGAGGTACTTTTGAGCTTTGGTGCAGGACATGAGTTTTAATCCCTTGGAAAGCTTTTCCCCGTAAATATTTAAGACACTTCCAGATGCGCGAGGGATCCGGATGATTTTCTCAAACAGACGACTTCAGCATGGTTCTTTGACAACCAATCCATGCCTATAATGATGTCAAAACTTCCAAGTGGCATCGGTATAAGATCGACAGGAAATTCGTGTTCACTAAGTTTAAGGGTACAATTTTGGATGACAGAATCAATTGTGACGGATTTTCCATCAGCTAATTCTACTGTAAACGGTTTCCCTAACTTAGTTCGGGTATTAACAAGCAAAGGTTCAAATTCTAAGGATACAAAACTTTTATCGGCACCGGTATCAAATAAAATTGAAGCATATTGATGATCAATTAGGAACGTACCATTCACCACATCATTGGCAGCCTGAGCTTGTTGGGCATTGATGTTAAAAGCACGCCCTTGTGCTGCGGGTACGGCATTAACGAGCTGAGGACATCGGTTTCGGAAATGAGTTGGATCACCGCATTGATAACATGCACGAACTTGAGCAATTGCAGGAGGGTTTTGTTGGACTGGTGCATTTACCAATACCTTAGCAGCATTCCTGCATATGTTGAATGTATGGCCAAAACGACCACAACTGGTGCACTGACGACACTTAGCACCAGTAGGATGATGATACTTGCAGATGTTGCATTGTGGAAATGGCCCGGTGTAAGGTTTCTTTGCTGGGGCTTGATTATTCATGGTTGGTTGATAGGTCGGTGCGACTTGGTTGATTGGAACAGCAGGGGTAATTACAGCAAAGTTTTGAGAGTTAGCCTTCCTCTTCCGGTTCCTGGAAGTTTCAGGCTTGTCTTCCTTGGTTGTTTCAGTAGAAGACTTCTCCATTTTCTTCTTGTCACCCTTCCTGGTCAAGGTACCGGCCTTGACATGGTTGTCGGTTAACTGAGCTGCTAGACGGATAGCATCTGCCAAGTTAGTAGGATTCCTACCCCACACGGTATCCTGAATTTGCATAGGGAGACCACCTATGTACTTCTCGATAGCTCGAGATGAGGGAGTAACTAGATGAGGAACCAGAAGACTCAACTCATGAAAACGGGTGGTGTAAACCAGATTCTCGCCGCTTTCCTGAGCCAAATCCCAGAATTCAGCTTCTAGTCTTTTGATTTCATTTCGTGGGCAGAATTCTCGTGTCATGAGTTCCTTTACTTCAGCCCACGTCAATGCCAGGGCAGCATCAGTGCCACGGGTTCGTTTCTCCCCGTTCCACCAAGTTAAAGCTCTCTTCTGGAAAACACTGGTAGCGTAGCGAACTTTGAGATTTTCAGGACATTCGCTGTTAAGAAACGTGTTTTCAATACTCTCGAACCATTGCAGAAGACCAGTGGCACCTTCGGCTCCGCTAAACTTAGTGGGATTGCAGGAATTGAAATGCTTGTAAGTACAAGTTTTGGGAGGGTTTGGTGCAGTTGGGTTTTGGACAGTGTTTGGTGCAGTTGTGTTTTGGACAGCATTGTTGCCTTGGTTCAAATGAGTAAGCAGTGTTGGGATAACCGCAGCAACTTCACGTGCCACCATAGCAGCAATCTTGCAGCCAGAGCTTCTAGATCGGGAGCGGTTTTGACGAGAAGACATGCTGTATAATAAGGAACGAAGAAACCTTTATGAGTAACGGGTAATTGGTTTTTAAAACTTTTCAAAATAATGAAATCGTTAATGAGATTGTTTAAAACAACAATGAGAGGTTAGGAGTGTAAACGTTTGGTTCGCAAACCAAAACGAATACGTTGACTTATCAAAGTATTTGTGTCCAGCACGAGGACATGCGTACCTATAAGCGAATACTCATCCCGAGGGTTCCCAGGTAAGGTAATCAAGTTGTATGAAATACCTTGCCTAGACAGAACACCTTAAGATACAGGTATCCCACTCTTCCAGCATTGCATGTTCTCGGTCGTGTGACACGGACTTTGACGAGATTTGAAAACCATGAATAACAATCGAGTTTTGGAGTTTGAAATCACTTGAATTAGGCACACAGTGCCTTAGAGTATGAGTTAAGATTCGTGTGTATATTGATAGATTCAAAGTGTATGAAACATAATCAGGTATAAACATGTAAAGCACATAAAATCCTGTCTATGCATATAAAATACATGAGAGGACTCATGTGTAAAGGTACTTAGTTATAGTCTAGGTCATTCCATTTCTAATAACCTAATTCCCTATAACCATGGCTCTGATACCAATCTGTCACACCCCGACCGACGGCGGAATCATCGGAGCGGACGAGGGAATGATTGATTGTTCATAACACATGGTTGTCTATTTGTGGAAATAATATTACAATCAGATTACATGATAGAATAAGTACAACATACGCAAATACAACAATCGAAACCACAAATAATAATTGTCTTTTATTTTAACTAGGTCCGTGTCTTAGATGAGCACGTAGATGTCTACTATCTTGCTTAACCTGAAATCATGTGAGAAAATAAAGTCAGCTAACGAGTTAGCTGGTGAGTAATCACAGTTTTGAATATACATATAGATTGATTGATTGATCCATCGATTGTAATTCAATTCACAAGGTAATATTAAGACTTATATGGCAACCGCGAAGCATATAGATAAACCGACACAATATAAACCCCTTGACTTGACACTTGCATATAATAGACTCCACACAAACACCATAGATTGACTAATTGCCTCTGGCACAATCACCACTCGTAAGCCATATGGGGTGGGTTATCCAAACCAGTAGATCTACATTGTTGCCAGGATTGATTGATTGATTGAATTAGGGTGCTACTGTCGTCCAGTTTATCACAGTATGTTCACGTAATTGCAAGTAATAACATAACCTGTCTTGAATTGAATTGAAAATGAAATAACAATAGAATATCATGATAGAATATATTGTATCACATGATTTCCCCCAAATAGGAAATGATATAAAAAGGGGATATGAATACTCACTTGATTGATGAGATTGGAATTTGGACGTGATAGTTTAGACACCAACGATTTCCTTATAATTAACCTAAGGAACGGTGTCTCGAGTTAGAATAATAACGATTTGGGAATTTGGGAATGTATTAGGATTTCTATGGTAGTTTAAATTGATAAATTTTATTTGGTTTGAATGTCTTGAAATAAACGAATTTATACAATTTATTAATAAATTGTATATGTATAATTATATTCATAATTATATATAATCAAGTAATTATATATAATTATATGTATAATTATATACATGATTATATGTATATAATACATTTATACATAAATGAACATAACTATATATTGTATGTTAGGTATATACACGAGTTATAAATTGTATACAATTATATAAAGTTATATACATGTAATTTAATCAAATAAAAATTGTTTTGATAATTGGATAATATATACCTATGTATATATATTGGACTCAATTTATTTATTTGTATAATTATATATTATACACTAATTATAAATTGGTATAAGTATAATTAGTTATTTTATTTATTTAAAACAATTAAAATAAATAATTAAAATGTTGAAATTAATTTCAGAAAAATAATTAGATTGTTTTAAAAATTTCTAATGTTTGTAAAAATGTTTTTATGATTTTTTAGAATTTTTTTCTGAATTTTTAAAGGCTTAAAAGGCCTTAAAAAAAATAATGTAGGTGGCGGGTCTCGAACCCGAGACCTTCTGTTTGAGGGGGAAGCATGGGAACCGGTGAACCAAAGGCCGTGGCCGCGGGTATGATCCGGTTTAAATTCCTTTAAACCAATAATACCAAACCCCAAAACCCAATTCGAGCCCTAGATCCATCAAAGCTCAAATTGAGCATGAATTTGACTTAGATAGCTTCGGGAATCATGGGGCTTTTGTTCCCCATGATGTATCGAGTGTGTATGTGTGTGTAATTTACCTGTACGATGTTCTATTGAGGTTGAACTCTTCAAGAATAGATCGCGGCTTGTGGGGTAATCGGTTGATGCTCAAAACACCACGATAATCAAATTAAACTTAGGGGAACCTTCTAATGATGATCTAGATGGAAACCCCTATGTTAATTTCAATTAAAATCGAGTGGAAGTTGGTTAGAATTGGAGTTGCAGGTCGCGATGTAGGTGACGAGTGATTTCGATGTGTGTGTGTGTTTTAGATGAAATTGAGAGTACAGAGAGGTTCGGAACCGAGATATTCTTGATTATATGAATTCAATTTTGTTTATTATAAGTGTTTGAGTGGGTTTCTTTGTCGGTTTAGAATCCGAGAATAAAGTGAAGAATTTAGCCGTTTATTTGACTAATTCAACACGTTTTGTGTTGGAATTCAACATAGATTGGATCCAAGGAAACTTTCGGTGTGATTGTGGGGTTCAAATTGTGTAAATTGGCCGATTTCTTGTCGGGAATTTTGTGAGTTCGATGTGGAACTTTGGATTCGAATTTAACGGCTATTAATCGTGTTTAATGTTTGCCTTAGGTTCGAATCTAGTCCACGAGGGTATTGGAACCGGTTTTGTGAGTTGAAATGATGAAATTTTGCTGTTTTCGGCTTCGCCGGAGTTTGGCCGGAATCTCGCCGGCGAGTCGCCGGAAAAACGGGGGTGGGAAGCCGGGTTTAAAAAAAAATTACACAATCAGTCCCTGCGGTTTCCAAGTTTATTATTTTATGTTTGAAACTTCTTATTAAGTTTCTAAATTGGCAGAAATAACCCCTGAACTTATATATTCAATTTTAATACATGCTTATATATATATATGTGTATATATATATATATATATATATATATATAATTCTTACTAATTATTAATAGTAGTATTTATTTTTATTATTATTATTATCATTATTATTATTATTATTATTATTTTTGTTTAAACTTCATAATTACTAATATAATTTTATAATATATATTTTTTTTATAACATCATATTAATAACTATATGTAATGTGAATTAATGACACATCAATACGTTTTAAATGAATAGATTTCATTTACTGATATAAACGAGTTCGGTTACAATTTCAAATGGGTCGGATGTTACAGTCTCCCCTGCTTTAGGAAATTTCGTCCCGAAATTTTAATCACGAGGAGGCTGAAACGAAAAGGTGAGGATACTTGGATTTCATTTGGTCCTCACGTTCCCAGGTGTACTCTGGCCCACGTTTAGACTCCCAACGAACTTTGACAATAGGTATCCGGCTACGCTTGAGTTGTTTAACTTCCCGATCCATAATTTCCACAGGTTTCTCAATAAAGTGCATAGATTCATCAATCTGGACTTCGTCGAGTGGAATGTGGAGATTTTCATCGGCAAGACATTTCTTGAGATTTGAAACATGAAACGTCGGATGTATATTGCTAAGTTCTTGAGGTAGTTCAAGCTTGTAGGCCACTTTCCCAATTCGCTCGAGCACTTTGAATGGACCCACGTAACGAGGTGCTAGCTTCCCTTTCTTTCCAAAGCGAATCACTCCTTTCCAAGGTGACACCTTAAGAAGTATGAGATCACCGACATTGTATTCTATGGGTTTTTGTATCTCATGCAAGAAAGGAAAGCAGACCAGGAAGTCTCACAAGTCCAAGAATGTTAATTCAATTAAGATGCCCCTGGAGCTTCTACATATGGACCTGTTTGGTCCTGTCAGCACAAGGAGTATAGCAGGAGACTGGTACTGCTTCGTAGTCACTGATGACTACTCGATATTTTCGTGGGTGATGTTTCTGAAAGCCAAGTCAGAGACATTCGAATCGTTCAAAGTGCTAGTGACTACATTGGAATCTCTGTACGAACTGAAGGTAAGGAAGGTTTGTTCAGACAACAGGACTGAATTCAAGAATCAGTGGATGGATGCTTTCTGCAAAGAAAAGGGGATTGTTCATCAGTTCTCCTCCGCATACACACCGCAGATGAATGGAGTTATTGAACGCAAGAATAGGAGCTTGATTGAAACTGCAAAAACGATGTTGGCAGATTCAAAGCTGCTAGTACAATTCTGGAATAAAGCTGTTGCCAATGCGTGTTACACTCTTAACCGTGTATTGGTAGTCAAGCGACATGGTAAGACTTGCTATGAGTTACTTCAGAAACGCAAACCAAATCTGAGTTATCTGGAACGAGTCTATAGCAAATCTGAGTTACTGAAGAAAACTCCGAAAGGCAAGTTCAGTGAGAAAGCGGATGAAGGCATCTTTCTCGGATACAACATACCTGACAAACGAGTCTATAACAATTCTACAGGTTAGGTAGAAGTGTGGTGCAACGTAGATGTGCAAAGACACACCACCCCCTCTGCTGGGAAAGGTCCATCTTCATTCTTCGATTATGATGGATTTTTCAAATCCTTCAACCTTCCTCCAGCATGTTCAGATGACGAGATTGCTGCACAGATGATGTACGATGTCTTAAACGCTCCAAATCTGGATTTCAGCAATATAGTAACAACTAGTGGTACTTATGGCTCTTCAGAAACTGCTCATGACGTTAGTGATGTCTCATCAGATGATGAAGAAACAGTTGAAACAGGCATTGAGAATAATGTCAATCAAGCTGGCAGTTCAACAAATGCTGAGAATACATCAGGGAACCCGGATGCTGAACCTGTAGTCACAAACATGGATACTGAAGTGGTTGTTCCTACGACACCTATGATAAGGATTAGTGTGAATCATCCCCAGGATACTATCATTGGGGATCTCCACTCCGGTGTTCAGACGAGAAATCAGCTATACTCTGCTGATTATGCTGCTATTATGGAAAAGGGTTACGTGAATGATGGTGCTTTTAAATGTTTTGTTTCTCAAGTCGAGCCCAAACACGTAAGTGATGCCCTGAAGGACGAGGCTTGGGTAAATGCTATGTAGGAAGAGCTGCTACAGTTCAAGAAGCTTGGAGTGTGGACGCTCGTGGATAAGCCAAAAGGGGTTAAGGTAATTGGCACCAAATGGGTGCTGCGCTGCAAGAAGGACGACCAAGGTGTAGTAATCAGAAACAAGGCAAGATTGGTTGTTCAAGGATTTAGACAAGTCGAGGGAGTCGACTACAATGAAGTGTTTACACCTGTGGCAAGGATGGAAGCTATTCGTATTTTTCTAGCCTATACATCCTACATGAAGATCAAGGTTTATCAATTGGATGTTAAAAGTGCATTCCTTCATGGAGAAATCCGTGAAGAAGTATACGTCAGTCAACCCGAAGGATTTGAATATCCTTACCATCGGGACAGAGTCTATAAGCTGGACAAGGCTCTGTACGGGCTACATCAAGCTCCTCGAGCTTGGTATGAGAAGCTCTCCACCCACCTATTAAAACATGGTTTTCGCAGGGGTGTGATCGACTGCACGTTGTTTATCAAAGAGAAAGATGGAGATTTACTAATGGTGTAGATTTATATGGATGACATAATCTTCGGTTCCCGAAACAAAGAATTATGTAAAGAATTCGAATCTGTGATGAATGCAGAATTTGAAATGAGTGCTATGGGAGAGATGAAGTTCTTCCTAGGTTTACAAGTGGATCAGACACCTACCGGTATTTTTCTGCATCAGACTAAGTATGTTGGAGACATTCTAAGTCGATTTGATATGGAAAATGTCACTGCTGCCGGTATCCCACTTGCCACGAACCATGATGTGGCACCAGATGATAATAGGGATTTGTTGGAGCATATATTGTCATATATAGTGTGTCCGTCGCTTGACGAATAGTCTAGGCTTAATGGTATACACCTTGTAAACACATGAAACTGGGTCATTCGCAGGAGCATATGCGAATGAGACTCAGTCGTACGACTGAGCCATGCTAATGGACCAGTCGTGCGACTGAGAGATGCGATTGGGACATTCGTAAGACTGAACCATAAGAATGGTCCAGTCGTACGATCGAACCATACGCATGTCCAGTCATACGATTGAACCATACGCATGGTCCAATCGCACGAATGGGCCCAGTCACATCTAATATGGGCCGAGGCCTATATATACCAGTTTCAATGTGTAGAAACCTAAGGGTTTTTGATAGTGTGCCCGGCGCCCAGGCACTGTCGGATGAGAGGGGAGATCATGCTCGATCTCCCCTTGCCAAAAGTTGTAATTCTTAAGTTGTAACGAGCTTAAAATCGTTATGTTTTATCAATGAAATCATTCGATTCTTGTTCGTACTATTGTTTATCTTTTGGTTTTTATCCTTCCGTCAAGAACGTGCTCGGATGTTTACCGATCCAGTGACTTCACAATTGGTATCAGAGCCGGTTACTGCTAGAATGATCTAACAATCATTCTAGCATCCCGAGCTCTTGATTTCTGGATCAAAGTTCAGATCTTGACGTTAAACCCACTCCGTGTTCATCTTGTTTTGCTCAAATCTCATTGCGCGTGATGTTTATTTGTTAAAAACGGTCTCGGAATCTTCTTCAGATCATAAAAACGAATCCAGTGGTACAATTATTGTGCTGTGTCTCGTCCAAATCATTGGATTAGGGTTTCTCAGCCTTGTGGCGGCTGCAGATCTGGTTTTCTGCATTCAGACCCGTTCATGCGATTGGGCCATGCGACTGGGCCTCAACCGCACGACTGAACCATTCGTATGGTCCATTCGTACGACTAACCCAGTCGTATGTCCATTCGTACGAATGAACATTCATTCGCATGACTGACCCTTTCGTGTACTTCATTCGCACGACTGACACATTCGGAGTATCCATTCGCACGAATCACCCATTCGTACGTATGTCTTCATTCATCTGTTCAAGTCGCACGAATGAGCTGTGTACCAGAACAAAAAAAAAAGAGTCTGGAACAGCTTCTTGCACGAATTTTTCCCTAAACCATTTTTATCAGTCGGGAAGCCTTCTGAAAAAGTCTGGTAAAATAAATTTTTTTGGGAAAATTATCGGGTCATTTTCGGTTCATGTTCGGGTCAATAGTGAAGATTGTCCTGGAGAGTCTATGTAAGAGTTGAGGATGAGCAAAGCACATTCACCCTGAGTTTCTTATGTCAAACAAGTTCGATGGATACCCCATTATTCATTGGACTTCCAGAATCGGTGAATGTTGTTAGAACACGAAAGAGAAAAGAGAATATGTCAGCTGTCGGTGCTGAATTTGTGGGGTAGTCAGGAGCATCTGACTATTTATGGGCCAATCAAGTTATATTTATCCGCACTGAGATGATTCTCATTCTTAGGGGGAATCCATGTATAGAGAAATTGAAGACGCAATCAAAAAGTAATTATGTGAGCAGGTTTCTGATGATGAATCTTCGTGCATGCTGATTTGTTTGATATTGTCAGCTGTGGATTGGAACCTTCAACCTTTTGCCCAATACATCGTATGAAGACGACAGGAGAGCACAATGTATATATATTGGGATATGCTGAACGTGAGGGGGAATTTCTACAGTTGTTAATGTTAAACAGGTTAGACTGTGTGAAGATTGAAGCAATGGAAACTGGTCATGTCATTATCTGGAAAAATCAGTCATATGGGGAATCTTGCTGCTATGATGGTGTTCTGCAAAGTAAACGGAAGCTATTGTGCCTGACTTCATTTTTAGGGATATGATAGTAACCTGACGGATCGGCAACGTTGGCTAATATGGTTGTTCGTTTGATTCTATTAGAAACCAGAGCAAAGATTGACTGAAGATTGTAAGAGGTGTTATCTACTATTCGCAAGCAACGTCCAAGGGGGAATTTGTTGGAGCATATATTGTCATATATAGTGTGTCCGTCGCTTGACGAATAGTCTAGGCTTAATGTTATACACCTTGTAAACACATGAAACTGGGTCATTCGCAGGAGCATATGCGAATGAGACTCAGTCGTACGACTGAGCCATGCTAATGGACCAGTCGTGCGACTGAGAGATGCGATTGGGACATTCGTAAGACTGAACCATAAGAATGGTCCAGTCGTACGATTGAACCATACGCATGGTCCAGTCGTACGATTGAACCATACGCATGGTCCAATCGCACGAATGGGCCCAGTCGCATCTAATATGGGCCGAGGCCTATATATACCAGTTTCAATGTGTAGAAACCTAAGGGTTTTTGATAGTGTGCCCGGCGCCCAGGCGCTGCCGGATGAGAGGGGAGATCATGCTCGATCTCCCCTTGCCAAAAGTTGTAATTCTTAAGTTGTAACGAGCTTAAAATCGTTATGTTTTATCAATGAAATCATTCGATTCTTGTTCGTACTATTGTTTATCTTTTGGTTTTTATCCTTCCGTCAAGAACGTGCTCTGTTTACCGATCCAGTGACTTCACAGGATTTGGTGATGCCACTATGTATCGTGGGATGATCAGATCTCTTATGTATCTCACTGCCTCGTGTCCAGATATCATGTATGCCACATGTCTATGCTCCAGATATCAAGCCAAACCAAAAGTAAATCATCTGATCGGGGTGAAAAGGATTTTCGTTATCTGAAGGGTACTCCAACACTGGGGTTGTGGTATCCTCATGATGATGACTTTGAGCTAACTGCTTATAGTGATTCAGACTACGGTGGCTGCAAGATGAACTTCAAGTCAACATCAGCAGGGTGTCAGTTCTTTGGAAAGCGTTTAGTCACCTGGCAATGCAAGAAGCAGACATTTGTTCCTCTGTCAACATGTGAAGCTGAATACGTTGCTACTGCAAGTTGCTGTTCACAAATCATACGGATACAACAGCAAATACGGGACTACGGTTTGCAATTTTCAAACACTCGTATCTTTGTTGATAATTCTGCTGCCATAGCTGTAACTAAAAATCCTGTTCAACACCCTAAGACTAAACACATCGGCATAAAATATCATTTCATACGTGATTGCTATGAAAAACATTTAATTGACGTGATTAAAATAAACATGGATTTCAACGCGCCGACCTCTACACTAAACCTTTTGATAAACCCAGATTTTTATATCTGTTAGAGGTCAACGGCGTGAAAAAGAAATGTGACGTCATTCCAGAAGATGAAAACGCTTAGTCCGATACTTGTTTAGTTTCTTTTTCTTTTTATTTTCTTTTATTTGTCTTATTTTAATTTCCTGTCTTAAAAAATCCAAAAACACAAAAATATTTTCGGTTTTAGAATTTTAGGGGGAGATTAGTTTCATTTTAGTATTTATTTACTTAAAAAAACGAGGGAGGAGGACAGTCTAGTTAATAGAAATGAGATCGTATCTGTGATATTGATTCAATGTCTATGGAAAATGATAGCACACAGGAACAAAGAGTTTGGGACTTTAAAAGAATTTAACTGATTAAGATGCAAAATTCGAAGTATAAGTCTGAGAAGTCTAAGCAACATAAAAGAAAAAATGATAGTACAACTAGCTACTACTAAGGTAACACATAGAAAGTAGACCTAGAGGTTGCTAGATCACTAGATGATGTGTCGGTAGATTCAACACAATAGATAAGTAGACCTCATTGGTGATTTCAAGCTAAAACTAAGTTGTTCAACAAACTGTGGGTTATCATCTTATCCCTGGTTAACAAAATCAACGAAGTTCCAATAAGGGGTGACGAGCAAAATAAACGCCACAAATGTGTGCGGATGACCATAAAAATTGAGCAAAGCACACGAAAAATGCAAAAAGCAATCAAGCTAATAACCTACGTTGTTGGTGCAATCTGTGCAAAAATAATATAAATTGCTCAAACAAGAAGGTAGGTTGTGTGCCTCTCTGCTGTGCGATGGCACTGACCTGAGAATAAGCATAACCTAAATATTCTAGAATTCATTGTTGTTTGCGCCTCTCAGCTGTGCGATGGCACTGACCTGAGGCTTTGCATCTCTTTGAAAGGTCTTAGAATAGTTTCTTCTTGTCAAAATACCCGTAGACCGCTCAAAAATCTCCTGAGGAATGTTGATTACCATATAAGTGTGGGATCCACAAATGCTTGTTGAAATAATTAAACCTAAATCATCACCAATGTGTGTCAAAATCTGTGTGTGGATTTAAAAGGACAAGTATATTTACAATCATCGTGAACCGCAATTCTTGAAAGTCCAAATCATTGTGAGTATCTTATAGTACTAGTATGATTTCGTACACGTGCTAATGACTCTCGCTGAAAACTAGAATCTAACATCAAAAGACTTTGGCAATAAATCCCAAATGATTTGATAAACCTGTATGATTCCATAATGAATCGTTCCAGTTATGATCAATGTAACTAGATGCTATACTGTTCTAGAAAGGGAAATCTGGTAGATACTTATCTTAGGATTTCAACCTCCCACAAAATTACAAAATTAAGTTTTCGTTTTGTCTTTTAGTTCTAGTTGTTTAATCTGTTTAAATCTTAGTTAGTTAGTTTTAAACGTTGGACTATGCATTGGAAGTCTATCTGTGATTTAATCATTAAAAGGGCCACGTCTGAGGTGACAAAGTGTTTTGTTGATTAAAAGGATCACGTCTGAGGTGATCAAAGGTTTTTTAAGTTAAAATGGTCTTGTATGAGATGATCGAATGCTCAAAATGTTTTATTAACTGTTAAAAGGGGCTAAGTGTCAAATGGTCATAAAGTCAAAAATCATAAGTATGAGCCATTCGCACGACTGGACCATGAGTATGGACAAGCCGTACGATTGGACCATACGTATGAACCCAATCACACGATTGGAGGTGACCGAATGTGTCAGTCGCACGAATGACCCTCAATCGCATGATTGGAGGTGACCGAATGGGCCAGTCGCACGACTGACGCTCAGTCGCACGAATCAAGTATGCGACTAGATTCAATCGCACGACTGGAGGAAACCCTAGTATAAATAGAGGGGGAGTCGGTCGTCGCTGTTTTCATTCACTTCAATCACCCACTCAAACGCACGACTTAATCTCATTCTGCCAAAATTTCGTTTGATCGATATAGACCAATGTTAAAGTATTCTGACGATTTGTACCGATTCTACAGGTATTTGGCGACGATGTTCAGCCTAAAAAATCAGTAAATACCTGTCCAAATGAGCAAACTTAAGATCTAAATAGAACCGAGACTTAGTTTGACAAATAAACCATTAAAACTAAGTATTTTGGACAAATAAAAATTATTAAGAGTTTAGTTGTACATTTGCGAACCTAATGAGCCGAGCCACGACGTCTCACATCATGTTTTGCTCAAAATTTGAATTTGAATGGACAAACCATCTGTCTTGCGATTGGACACCCTGATGAACTTCAATCGCACGACTGAGCTATGCGAATGGCTAAATCGCACGACTGAGATGGACGAATTGCTCAATCGCACGACTGAACCATGCATATGAGTTCAGTTGCACGAATTAGGTAAACGCATGAGAGAACATACGTCTAAGCCCAGTCGCATGACTCAGTCGTACGTATGAGCTCATTCGTACTACTAGATCTCAGTCGCGCAGTCTATTCGCACGACTAGATCTCAGTCTCATAGTTCATTCCCACGACTGAATAAAAGTTTTCAAGTTCATTGAATCAAACTATTACTCATTGACACTTACTAATATCATATTTACTTTGTGTCACAGATGGCAAGTCGTTGGACGATGAGCACAAAGCATAACATTTGTGCTCATCTTGATCTGTCATCACGCAACGCGGCTGAGTTCTCCGGTATCATTACGTTTCTACGGAGATCGAGGATCTTCCGTGCGATCTCAACATCGTGCACACTGTACCGATCAGTGCAGCAGGATTTCTGGGAAAGCGTTGTAGTAGACAGGTCCTCCGAGCCCCATCGTATCAGGAGTTCTATCTTTGGGGAGGCTATAGAGATCACAGAGGAGGATCTCAGGACTGTATTAGAGTTCGGAGATGATGCCGATTGCCTCACACGACTGCATCCCCTTACTGTTCGAGGATGTTTTCTGAGGGCTAAGTACTCGGGGGACATCAACGCAGGTGTGCTCAACAAGAGCAATCTATGCCCCCAATTCAAGTACTTAGACCACGTACTGCTGAGATGCATCGCCTCACGGAAGGGAGGCTTCGACGAGCTATCTGATCAGATGCAGAACACCTACGTAGCGTTGGTGCTAAATCACCCATTCAGCTTCTTGAGGATGATCTTCACCTATCTGGTGGAAAACATTGAGGCGAAGGGCAAAGAGAGCTTCTGCATGTACCCGCGCTTTATGCAGATGATTATCGATCAGAAGATCCCGTCGCTACCAAAGGTGAAGGAGGATGCCGTGGTCCTAGAGGTGATGGATGATACCACCCTCGGACGGATGAAGGTGTACCGGGGCAAGCAGGTGAAGCCCCGGTAAGGCGACTGTTTGGGCATCTGGCCCGGGAGGAGTATGTGGCGCCAGCTAGGCGAAAGTGGCGCCTCGATGACAGCGATTCAGACACAAAGCAGATTGTCCTCCCAGTTGACGACTCAGATGATGATGACAGTGGTGATGGTGGAGATACTGGTCCCTCTCAAACTAGGACCACTGCTGCTGATGTTACATCTCCACCATCTACCCAAGGAGGTACAGAGACTGCCGGATTCCATCAGGGTTTCCAGCCTGATGAGGAGGAGGAGTCAGACGAAGAGCCTCTGGTACGAACGGTGGGAAGCCGGGTCGTGGCCACTGAGAGAGGCGTTAGGGCGGTTGGTGGACGCCAGGGCGAGTCTGGGGAGGCTACTTCTGATCCATCATATTCCCCAGACGAACCCAACAGCCAAGGGGGAGCCTCCGTGTCAAAGAGGACACGGAAGAAGAGGATGGCTCAGCCCTATAGGAAGAAGGGGAAGAGTCCCAGATTTACACTGCTTACCACCACCTTTACCACTACAGCCACCACCTCTACCACTACACCACCCACCACCACTACACCACCCACCACCACTATCACACCACCCTCCACCACTACTACTACACCTCCACCTTCTACCACTACTGCCTACCATTCAACATCCACTCACATACCACCACCCATATTCACCACAGCCACCACTACTGCCACCAGCCACCAAGCCGGTCCCTCATCACACACTACTTTCCCCATAGGATCTTCTCTACCCTCCATTGGGGTAGATGAACAGCTGGCAGCACTAAACGAATGGTGCTAAAGCTATTGGCTGCTGATGAGGAGAAGACTGCACAGATACATCAGCTTGTGGAGCTTAATGCTACCCAAGCTCAGCAGATCTCACAGCAAGCCCAACAGATTGCGCAACTCTAAGAGCATAAGGTGGAATCAGCAAAGAGGCTAGAGGAGTTGGAGGCTGCCAATAAGACCATCATGCTCAAACTCAAAGGATCTAAGGATGAGCCTCTTAAGATTGGAGAAGGAGAGATGATGATGATGATGGAGAAGATGACGAGAGTGATGATGATGAGGTCAGTTGTGCGGGAAGATGATGATGAAGAAGAAGGAGATGCAGCTGCATCTGCCTCAGCTCCGGGTCAAGAGCGAAGAACGAAGAGAAAACAAGACCAAGGAGCATCATCGTCTGCTCCACCTACTTCCCCGTCTGCAGAAGATCCCAGCATGATTAAGGACAAAAGTAAAGTTTAGATGTCTATTTATTTATGAAAGCTTTGTACTTGAATCATGTATTAATGTTATGTAAATTAATGTTATATTTCATTATCAAATGTTTGATTGTCTTGTTTACTTACTAACTATTGATGTGTTTACATGTTTAATTCAAGCAGATCAAACATCTCAGTAAGATGAATATGATGTTGCTCCCCTACAGCAAATCAAGTCTCAATTAACTATGATACTTGATATGCAAGGGATTGTCAGGAGGTCTATGAGTTATACTCCTGAAGAAGGAGAAATAATTCACGACCTTACTGATGAGCAACTTGCTGAGATGTTTCGGCTGAACCCGGATGAGATTGTCAAAGACGCTCCAACTGTTGATGTGGCCAGTGACGATGAGCTTAACGATGTAGATGAAATAGAGATTGAGGACGTCACAGCCTAGCATTATCCAGAGTACACTGACCGAGAGGGACATGTGGTTCCCAATTTGGGTAGTACTCTTGGCAGTGATACATTGGAGAAGCTGAATCAGATGGAAAAGGAGGCAGAGACATCAACAAGCCAAGCCCAAGCCTCGGACGCCGATGTGGACATCAGAAAGGCTGAATGGGCGCCTTGTTTCGTAGAGATCCAAGCCCAGCGCACTGCACCAAAGCCAAGTACCTATACCAAGCTCTACAAAGTGAAAAAAACATCTCAAGGGTCAGGCAAGATCATAGCGTGGGCATACTTTGAGGATCTGAGTGTTTACGCAGTGAAGAGGGAGAAGGGTATAGAGTACTTTAGATTTCCACATGATCTAAAGACTCTTCCCGGTTTTGAGCTCAACCAGCTGGCACGCCCAAAGTTGCTATATGCTGACCCGAAGAAGATGTCAGGCTGGTTTGAGGATGCGTTGAGAAGAGAATACCACACCAGGTGGATTAACTTCAGACCTCAACAACCGACGAGGTATATCAGAAGGTCTGAAGTTAATCCCATTACTGGCAGGTCGAAAGTTGTCTTGAAATGGCGACCTCCGCGCACGATGTCACGTATACCTATGAGGGAGATGCCACAAGACTTTACACCCCATTTTAAATGGTGGTACTATGACTGGCGTACTGGAGAAGCCGTCATTGTGTTGGATAGAAAGGGGACTTTGGAGATAATAAGGGTGTTCGACCCAATATGGCTCACGAACTTGTCAGCAGCTGATGTATATACTTTGTACAAGTGGCCATTGTTTTTGATATGCAGGATATCGTGCAAGCACTTCAGTTTCAACAAGTTATACGCTTATGCTTTGCATTTGATATTCATGCTGGGGTTTCAAAGGAAGAAAGATCAAAGAGATTTGAAGAGTTTTTAAAGGAAGTCAAAGAATAGGTAGAACTAGGTCCAAGGAGGAGTTTGTTGGTACATATGTCCCTAGTTCCAGTTCTAATGTACTTAAATGTTTAAGGACTTTCATTTTGTTACATTGATGTAATCGTTTGATATTTGTAATGAAAAAAACTTTTGAATGAATGAATATGTGCTATTGAATAAGTATAAATGAAATACAATATGTGGTTGATGTTTATAATGTTTAATGTTTCATTGTTTATTGTGTGATAACGCATATTGAACTAACTATATAGGTTTGTGAATTGTATGAAGTTTTCATGCGAATGGACCATGCTAATGGACCATACACATGAACACTTTATGCTAATGGACCAGTCGCACGACTGATCCAAGACTGAACCAGGAGATTGGATCAGTCGTACGATTGTGACATGTGATTGACTCAGTCGCACGACTGAACATTCAGTCATACGAATGGATCAACCGCATGCTTCAGTTGCACGACTGAACCATGCTGATGGTTCAGTCGCACGAATGAAGACACAAAACCTATAAATACCACTTAATTCGTGGAAAAACAAAACACTTCGAGAATTCACAACCCTAGCCGTCCTAGAACGTCCAAGTCGTCCCTTCCAAGTTCATAGAGCGTTCCTGATCATTGCTAATCAATTTTTAACGTTTTCTAATCGTTAGTTTTGATCAGATTAACGTTCTCCCTGATTGGATCGCCAATCAAATAAGATTCCGCACTATTTGATCTGGTTTCACGTAGATTCGGTTAGTACCAGTTTGTACTCGGTCCTAACACATATACAACCTTATAATAGTTAGTGAACAACATCAAACCTCAAATTGTTGATGACCACATAACTTATTCGTATTTTGTTTCGATTTAATCCTTTCTATTTAACATGATGATCTTAAACAGTTTTGAGCAGCTTTGCTCTTTTAGACCCCTTATCACTCTCTATGCTTGAAAATATATAACGCTCTACATAAAGTCTTTAAAACCTTTAAAATAATAAGATGAGAATTTCTATGGGGGGTGGTGGTAATGTCAAAAAAAAATAAGTTGGGTCAACTGGGACAAGTATGAATTAAGAAATCAGATGGTGATCTTGGGGTGGGCAATTTAAAAGCTCTAAATTTAAGCCTTCTTTTCAAAATGGTGGTGACGATAAAAACCGAGTCTCACCCTATGTGGAGAAAAGCAAATGCTTCTATTCGTTATCCTTATCGTCGAACTCAATTTATCCCTGGTAGAGAATCTTTCTCAAGTGTCTGGAATAACATAAGTAAATTAAACATCCACCTCCTTAAGTTAAATATTGATCTAAGGTTCCTCATTACCACAATCAGTTGGACTTGGTAGAAAGATAACTCGATTTAAACATAAAGGATGTTTAATGTAATTTTCTAAGTTTAATGAACGAAACCTGAAATTTACCACAACATTAAATGATGGAAAACGTAATTTACTTAAATAATAATAATAATAATAATAATAATAATAATAATAATAATAATAATAATAATAATAATAATAATAATAATATAAATAATAATAATAATAAAATACATTACAACTACAAATAAAAAAAAAAAAAAAAACAGGTATCTTAGTAATTTCGAGACCGGGTCCTAAATCACCCATCCTGTTAACCCGTAGACTCACCGGATCCCCAATCTCCGACGCCGGTGATCAGAAATCAGATCACCGAACATGTTCACCACAACTCTCATAACACTCTCCATCCTCTCTCTAACAATCCCCTCATCTTCCTCCCATCAACCACCACCACCCACCACCACCGATGTCTGCATCATCGGCTCCGGCATCGCCGGCTCCTCCGTCGCCCACTTCCTCCGCCAATACTCCCCCACCACCGCCGCCGCCGCCCAAATCCGAATCTTCGAGCGCCACTCCATCGTCGGAGGCCGCATGGCCACCGTCACCGTCGCCGGAGAAACTTTCGAGGCCGGAGCTTCCATTCTCCACCCTAAGAACTACCACGCGCTGAACTACACGCGCTTGTTGAATCTCAAAGTCAAAGGACCTTCTGCCTCTGATAGCTCGTTCTCTCTAGGGATTTGGGATGGTGAGAAGTTTTTGTTCAAAACTATTGACTCTGATTCGAAAAGTCAACTGGTGCAGTACTTCGTCTCCCTTGCTAATTCGATTCGAATGTTGTTTCGATATGGTGTTTCTCTGTTGAAGATGAACAATTTTGTTGAGGTACATTAGGTTATATGGTTCTAAAATCATATTAACTCGGTGATCTTCACTAATTTAACATGATTAGTGATATTTAGCGTATTAATTCTATGGTTATGTGATAGGTTACGGTGGATAATTTCTTGAGATATTACGAAAGCAAGGAGTCTAGGCCAATTTTTAGCAATGTGGAGGATATGCTAAAATGGGCAGATTTGTACAATTTGACAACACAGACGTTGGAGGAGGAGTTATTAGGGCTGAAATTTTCTCCTCTGCTTATACAAGAGCTTATTACTGTAAGTATCTTGTTTTCATTGACTGAAATTTATTTTGAATATTGGAATGTTGTATGGTTGTATCTGGTGTGAGGAACTTATGATGTTATGTGGTATTGTTTCGGTGATGATTATACGTTTTTTGAAGTAGCAATGTAGGAATTATGACATGAAGCAATGTCTTGCTGAGTTTGTGTTATATGAGGAATGATTGTGAGGGGACGAATTGTCGATAATAGAAGTTATTGGGGACGGGGGTAATAGCTACTATAGAAGAATCAGTTGTTGATTAGCTTAAAAGTAGGTACCAAGATTACAAAGATGAGATTGATGAAGAAGAAGACTGAATTTATGATTATTGATGGTTAACAACCAATTACATCCTCTTAAGTATTGTTCGTAACAGACGAAACACACTAAACATAAAATGTACAAAAAGCAACCCTTCTAACCGCTTGGAATTACAAAACTAGTCCTCCAACAATACTCCCTTCTAATTCCAAACTTCTTGTAAATTCACCTCATTTTAATGAACTTCACTCTAGGAAGTGCCTTTGTCAAAACATCTACCTTTTGCATATCACTACTTATAAAATAACCAAAATTGATTCTTCTCAATACATTCTCTTATAAAATAATATCTAGTATTAATAAGCTTACTCCTACCATGAAAAACAAGATTTTTCATGAGAGCAATCGTAGATTTACCGTCCACACACTACTCCCTACTTGGTTCCAGTGATCTCTTCCAATAACCCTTGTAACCAAATACCCTGGCTATAGCGGTAATAGCGCTTGCTTTAACGCACTATGTAGCGTATAGGTCATATGTTGCTATTTGGTTGTAGCGTTTAAGTAGCGACTTTGTTTATTTATTTTTAGTTTAATTTTTATTTTTTGTCATTTATTTCTATTTTTTATTATAAATATAAATAATGAATGTTTATTTTACCTAGAACGGAGGAGCATTTAGTGCTATTTTAGCTGTTTTGGTGGTGTGAATGTTTAATTTTTGTTCTACTAGTTTATTGCTAAACATGAAATAACGGTCGCTATTTACCGCTATTTGATACGTAGCATATAGGTTGCTTGTCGCTATTGACCGTTATTTGTTATTGACAATCATGGCTGACAAATGCAAATGATGAGCATCTAAGACATGATCTTATCTCTTTATGTCATGCTACAACCTTGGGGGCATTCAAATTGCGAAGCTACTCTTCGTAAATTTCAAAGCCTCTTCTAAAATTTCAAAGCTTCTTCTATTGGAAAGGACAGACGAAGCAAGTCAGGACCTTTGTAGGTGATGTTTGTAATAGGTCAAATTCTAAACACTTGCCCGATGAGGGTGCTACTAAACCCTTTAAAAGCTCCAAGATTTATCGTTTTATATATATCCATGGATTTCATAACAACCCTACCTAAGTCACAACTCACAAGGTAAGAAATTTATGTGTTGTGGTGGATAGGCTCACTAAATACACCCATGTTATGTCTTTAACCCACCCATATTCAAAAACACAAAGTGGCTCAAGTCTTTATGGCCGATGCTCATTTTGGTAGGAGTTTATGCGTCGTTAAGGGTTGCCTCAGCCATGTTGACAACCTACCATCCCTAGACGGATGGGAGACAAAAGTTGTTAATAAATGCCCATAAAGTTATCTATGACACAAGACTCTTGAATACCAACATTATGGACCAAGTGGCTCTCCGTTGCTGAGTGGTGGTATAACACGACCTGTCACACTTTCAGCCTTCTATAAATATCCACAACCCATACAAGTTCCATACATTCTTTGTGATACAGAGGTGGTTGACACTGATGCTCACATGTGCAATAGGGAGGACATTGTCAAATTACTTAGAAAGTCGTTACAATGAGCTCAAAGTCGTATGAAACAGAAGGCGGATTTACACATGACCGAGAGATTATTCACAGCTGGAACAGGGGTTTAACTCAAGTTAGATCCTCAGAAAATTATACGAACAGGTTTTTCTAAATAAGTTGGCCCTTTCCTAATTATAGAAAGAATTGGACATTTGCTTACCATGTAGACCAACCTAACGATGCTCAATGGCACCCTACTTTTCATGTAGTGTTGCTTAAACAAGCTAAAGGTCCTCCAACCAAGTGACTCTCAGTTTAGACTCTTTCTAGCAGCGATCTTGGATAGAAAGACGCTTATATGAGGTAACTGGGCATCAGTTAAGGTTCTTGTTCAATGGCAGTATGGCACAAATGTTAGTGGAAGATTTGACATGGGAATTTTCTGATGAGTTGCAGATTCGCTACACGGGCTCCAACTTGAGGTCAAGGATCCTTAAAAGAGGAGTGTTGTTATATGAGGAAAAGCTGTAAGCGGGCGAATTATCAATAAATAGGAGAAGGGGGGGGGTAATGGCTACTACAGAAGATATAGTCGTGGTTACTTCAGTTCAGGTGTGATATGAATGCACTTAAGGAATAACTGAAGAATAAATGGTAGCTAATGATTTGATCAAGTCTTTGACCTCTTTAGTGTGTAGACCTTGTCTCAAATTGCCACTAAACACTTATTTTTGAATCTTGTGTCCAATTCCAGTGTGAATTAGTGTAGTAATTGAAGTTATGTTAGAACTTGCATCCAAACTTGGTATAACAGTTTACATGCTGCTGTTAAAAAATGAAAAAATAATTCAATTTACATGCTTGAAAGGAGATAAATACTTGTCAATTTTCTGTTTTTAATATATTCAACATATGCATTCTGCAGGTTATAACAAGAATCAACTATGGTCAAAGTGTGAGAATCAGTGGGCTTGCTGGTGCTGTATCTCTGGCTGGATCGGGAGGAGATTTATGGTCAGTTGAAGGAGGAAACTGGCAGATGGCTGCTGGATTAATCAACCGTTCAGATGTTACTTTACATCTCCAAGAAGAAATATCATCAATCACAAATGTTGGTGATTTTTATGAGCTCAGCTCCACCAATGGAAACAGTTACACATGTCAAATCACAGTTGTTGCTACCCCTTTAGACGAACTGGCCATTAAGTTCACCCCTGAAATTTCTATCCCAGAAAGAAAGTTACAGCACACATATGCAACCTTTGTTAGAGGCCTCTTGAATCCAGTGAGTTCTTTATTATCATTTGATTACTTACAAACTTGTATGCATAATCATATACATTCTTTTGCATAGGCATACTTTGGATTAAATGCTGTATCAGACCTTCCAGAACTGGTTGGGACCATAGAGAGCTCTGAACTTCCATTTACATGCATTTCTGTGCTAAAAGAACACACTGCAACTGACGTGACTTACAAATTATTCTCTCGTCAAAGTTTGACCGATGAATTGTTGGATCAAATATTTAGGTAACCCTCATCATAGTTTTATGTTTTCTGCATTTTGTACCCATGAACATGTAATTCATAAATGCTAATATTGTGATTTACCTGACCCATTATTGTCAGCATAAGGAACGAGACCATTAGAATCAACTGGGGTGCATACCCTCATTATCATGCTCCTGAGGAGTTTGCTCCATTTATATTGGATGACATGCATTTGTATTATGTAAACGCGTTCGAGAATGCAGCTAGCACCATGGAAACCAGTGCTGTTGCAGCTGAGAACATGGCTCGATTGATCCTGTCAAGGTTAGCCGGCCAGCAGCCTTCAGGTTCGTATGGCTTAAAGAGTTCTACCTCTAACTCAAACCTTCAGCATCCAGAGTTGTGATAACATTAATATATGATTTTGTAACATTAATGTAATTTTGATGTTGTTCCAAATGCATAAATTGGCTAGAGCATGTTGTAATGTTAGATATGTGGAGGTGATTATGATGTGAATAAAGTGATTTGGGTTTATCTTATTTGTGTGCCCCCTCTTTCAACTAAACAAAGGAAAATAAGTGATTAAAAGGTGATGTGTTGTATCAGTGGGGATTTTCCAGTTGTTAGTTCATGTGTAAGGATTCATGTTTTACTAACCCAAGTCAAAGCTAGGATTAGGGAATTGGTTTAATTTCTAAAATTTATATTTTTTCTTCCGTCTGTTTTACTTTGGGGGCAGACCTTTGAGCAATTAGTAAGGTTGCTGTTTAGTGATTTGTGTTTACGTTGAAAACAACCTTTTGCACAAAAATGTAAGATAAGATTGCGTATATAAGGTCATTAAGCGATCATGCCATGTTAAAACGGGAGCTAAGTCAAAAATCATGTACGATCTTATTTTATAAAGCTAGTGATATTGTCTCTTGGTAAATATTTACACAATGGCAAGTCGTATCACTAATTTTATATGATTGGATGTAAGGTAAGCAGTTTACATTAATAGAAATACGGCCAATACCACACTTGTAACATTCATTTGTAGTTGGTAATGTAGATCACAAATCAATTAACACTGTAACAAAAATGAGTGGTAAAACTTTGGTCAAACTAATTTCATTTTTAGCAAAATCAAACCAAAAACTCAGCTTGGTTTGGTTTTTGTTTCAACTAGAAAATCAAACAAGAAATTTCAAACTTTTAGATAATATCGAGTGGAACTTCAGAAGTTTAGTAATGTTAAACTTATAAACTTGGCAAATTAAAACTTGAAAATTCATAAACTTAACAATGTCAAATTAGTTATGTGATTTTTGCTCTTTTACAAGGAAGAGACACTATCCTAGTTAAGGGTTTGTTCAGTTTGCAAATGAGATTAGAAACAATAGGAAGAGTTACAAATTCAAAAACTTAAAAAGATATGATTTTTGCTCTTTTACAAGGAAGAGACACTATCCTAGTTAAGGGTTTGTTCGGTTTGCAAATGAGATTAGAAACAATAGGAAGAGTTACAAATTCAAAAACTTAAAAATATATGATTATTTGACTGGTTTAGAAAAAAGATGAAAAAATAAAGTTACACCACCACACATACTTGTAAGTAGCAAGTTCTAATACAGGATTAATATTTGAAATATACATTTTCAAAATAAAATTTTCTGGATTAAAAATAACAATCTCCCCATGCCAACACCCCAATCCTATCCTCATTAAACAATAAAACAATTCTGACTGACACAAATAATGAAATAAGAAAACACAATGATAAAAGAATCCAACATTTAAAAGAATCCCATAAACAAAGACTAACCACTTCTGACATCTGCTATTTGACTTATAAAAAACCACCTATTCCCTTGTCTCTTCATTCATGATCACCATGTCCTACTTTCACATATCACAGCTTTGTATAAAAGAAAATAAATCACATTCAACATATATATACTTTCACCATGGCTATAACCACAGATCAGATCCCCACACAAACATCAAAACCACATAATAACTTTGATTTCTTGTTGTATCAATCACTCAAGTCAAAACTGTCGCTGCGAGAACTGCTGGCATTTCGACTGTGTAAGGAGAGACCCCTCATGTGACCACCAAGACCAGAACCGTCATTTTTGTTTTCTTGAAAGAATTTCTCCCTTTCGACATGTTTTGCAGGTGGGGGTGGGATTGAAACAGCTGCAGCTGGTTGGGTTGTGGGGGGTTCTTGTTTTGGCTCCAAACTGATGGGTCTAATAAGTGGTCGGTTAAGCCTATCTGGTGGGACCGAAGACCCAAGTAATCCTAAAGGGCGTTCTGCTTGATGATTCTCAGCCTCGGGTCTTACACAAGCTTTTCCTTTTCTCATTCTGCCAAGGTTGCAGTGGTTTGGTTATTAAAAGTTGAAATGTAGATGCATGATACAAGAAATAAACATATTAAACTAGAGGTGACAAAATGGGTGGATAATGGGTTAAGACTGGTTTGGATCAGAAACAGATGAGGTTGGGTTGCGCTGGCCAGCAAACTATTCCGTAATTTCTTTAATAAATTTTAAAGGTAATTAATGTACTAATTATCACTATACGAGCTATATCAATGAATATCTAATTTATCTTAACAAGATGATTAATGAGATCTTTAGATTTCATATATACTCACTTAAACCCCTTCCCATTTTAGGTAAGTTTTCCAAGTTTACAAAATCCCCATTTGACTAGTTAAGAAAAAGAATAATGTCAAAATCGTCACATTTTGGGTCACATTTGCCACCTCTGCATTATATGAAAACACGTCACATATTTTATTATGAATTCACAAAATAGGGTAATTTCTTATATCCCCTTCAAAACCAAGGATAATATCATATTTACCTCACAAAAAAATCATAATATCAAATATACCCATTTTTAAATTTATGACATTTATACCCTTCCCTTACAATACGTATCATGATATGAGAAATTGGAGTGTAAGAAAAAAGGGAAGGCTAAAGGGTATAATAGTTATACTATAAACTGTAATATATGAAATTGGCAAATAGGAAATTTACTTCTTTTGAATGGGTGTTTTTTGATATTAAACTATTTGGTTAAGTAAATATGATATTATACAAATTTTCAGACTGGTATATATGAAATTGCCCTAAATATTAAAAAGATAGCTACAAAACAGGTCAAACATGTCAGAGAGTTACCGATTTTTTCAGATGTTCCAACTTCTTAAATAGTCGTTTTAAAGATAACCATATTACTATATTAGTATCATCTATAGAGTTTTTGAAAAATATGTAGCACATTAACTATGTATAAAATAAGAAAGGTACAAAAAACAGATGGCACGACAACCCAATCCAACCCAACCCAACCTGTTTTGAGTCACACTTTAAATTATCTGTTTTGACCAAGCCCGTTACCCAACCAGCCTGTTTGGCCACATCTACAGAGAACCATGGAGTGATCCATACCTTCTGAATAGTTGTTCGGGATCTTCTTCTTCTTCTGTCTCTTCATGATCAACGTGGGCTAATGTAGGCATTGATCTACCAGAAACAAGGCCATCATGTCTTGTAAGCGCCTTCTGGAGCTGATCATTTAACTCAATTGCCTGAGATATAGTTCTCTCATCCCTAAAACAAGCACACACATCAAATGGAGGGTATGCCTTTGTGTGTTGTTTGAATTTTATAAAACACAAATTTTAGCATTTCAAACCTCTTCTTAGTATATGCACACAAAAATAACTTACCGAGATGTAACAGCAAGATGCATTACTCGTTGTTTGTGAAATGAACACTGCTCAACAAGATCAAGGGTGAACTCATCCTTGGCTTGCTGTAAGGATAATACGAAGGATATGCATCAATAGTAATATCATCAACTATGAACAATGTTTACAAGGAATTCACTTTGTGATTTTACCTTTTTAACAAGATGTTAAAATGTAAGTACGGAAAATATGATTAGATCTAACTACAATCCTCAACTTTCAGGAAGAGTCTTATATCATGGCAGCTTGAACATTAAAACGTAAAACTATAAGCCAACCCACATACCTCTGGATGTCTGACATCAATAGCATCAAGAACATCTCTTAAGACTTCAAGTGCAGATCCAGCTTTTGAATAATACTATTTGAAGAAAGATAGTAACAAATAAATATAAGCAAGCAAAGAAATATCATAATCCTTGAAAATCTCCATATATAGGCCTCGTTTCATTTATAATGTTGCACAACCACTATACATAACTATCAACAAGACCCTCCATCCAAAATAATAGGTTCACTTCCATTAACGATAAGTTTCCCTCTTTAATAAGCCTCATTTGACCTGCTTCCTTTTTAACTAAATTTATCTTTATTTCACTCATTTGACCGATTAACATTTCCAGATTAACCAATTCAAAAATAAATGGGCCGTTCTAATTTTCAACAAAAGTAGTTTTAGTTTCATAATGAGAGAAACTAAATTTTAAAAAAGGACGCATACCTAGATTCAGGAACTGGTGGTGGGGCCTCCTGTGGTGCACTCCTGTCATGCACAGCGGTTGCAGGTTCACCGTTACTTGAGTTGCTTTTACTACTATCTGAAGTCGAACGATTATTGGGAAGAACCTCAGGTCTCGGAGTCTGAGAGAATTGTACACCAGAACTCTGAAAACACAACAAATGCAGAAAAAAATGATTACATAACAAGATGAAAATTATTTATATTTCTAAAGATTCAAGTTTCTACATTCAACACATGCTGAAGCCATGAAAGACATAAATATTAGAAAAACATATAAGAACAATGAAACATCAACTAAAATGCAGTATGTGATGCAGCTACAAGAATGGTATACAAGAAAAAATATATGCATTTTATTGTTTGATGGCTTATGATAATCCAGTCAAAGGGGACAGTTGGAAAATGATGATTAATCAAGAAATCATTCTACGGTTTCTTAAACCTTGCAATTAGTCAAGAAGATTAACAACAAGGTAGCATGGATTTGAACAATTAGAAACAGTATAAAATGGGCTATACTAGATTAAAAGAAGGGGTAAAAATGCAATTGTATTTTAGAAAACTAATCGATTAAATGATAAAAAATGACGTGTTTTTAAAGTAGAGATGGTTTATGAGATGACAATAGAAGCCTCATAGTAGGTTAATAAAAGGGATAAATATGTAATTGTATTTTTACCCTATAACAATTAGTTTCATTGCAGCTCAAATGTATATACCTACCACCAAATCATAGTATGCATTGTAATACTGAGGGAACCTTCCAGAAGCTCCACCAACAGATGTCTGCGTTGCATCTAGAAGAAGAAATATTTTCTCTCGTACGGGCAGATCAGACTGATGAAAGAAAAAAATTAAAATAAGAAAAGAACTTATATGCATAAATCAAAATTTCAAAATAAGTATTTACATCAACGTTGGAAGGAATAAAAAGTACCTTTTTCTTTACTATTTTCACAAGTACAGGGAGGATTCCATTGTCAATCACTTGTGTGTGAATTGGTTCTCCAATATTATTCATCAATATCTCAAGCAACTGGAAAAAAATTCAATAAAAGCCATAATATTAGTAAAAATAATCTAGATATAAAACCGATATAAAAATGTAACATGTTTATTATTGTGTACAAATATGCATAACTCACCATAACAGCATACAATTGAGACTCTTTGCTCTTACTTCCCAGTCGCTTTTTGATGGCTTTAATGACATCTCTAGCTTGCCTGTAAACTCAAATGGATACACGATTATGAAATGTAATCCACAAAGAAAAATGAAGATGACGTGATTTCAGAATTCATGCTTGAAATGTAAACCTTTACTGATAAAGAGACTTCAAAAAATTTATTGACAAACCAAAATAGATTAATCGACTTTCGAGAGGTCGCTTAGCTTTTCCACGCTTTACTTTCGAGAGGTAAGCCAACCCTCCAATGATATCAAAATCATTACAAACCAAAAAAGACCTATTGTATAGATTGTAGAGAATCACTATCCTAAAATAACTATATTTCCTAATCTTTTTTCTAAAAGAAAACTTATCTAATAAATAACAACCCAATAATAAGACTTATCTAAAAGGATACTAAAAACTGGAAATGAAAGTATTTAAGGAAGTGAACTCAAATTTGTGTCCATTATGGCCTTATCTCTTGATTTTTAACCTCTTTTGTTGCACTTGATTTTTCACATACACAAAAGGTCTACAGAAAATGGTTTATATATATTTTTAACAATATATGTTACATATTAAGAAACAAAGTAGACCATGCTGTATAGTGAAATACAAAGTTAACTGTGAACTAACAGAACAATGGCTGGAAATTCAAGAACATAACAGTATGATTACTTTAGAAAAAAGAAGAAACATAGAACTCAGGTTCAGGTAAACTTCACTAAATGAAGTAGGAGTATATATCGTGACAGTGTAGGGTTCAAGTGTTACGTGTAGAATTAACATATCAATTACTTGATTATCAAAAAGGAAGAAAGACAACCCCGAAAGTATGTGGAGCATTATAATAAAGGGTTCAAATAGAATTGACCAAATTTGTCACACATTATGACATGTGATAATTATCTAAATCCCTTCAAATCCAGATGGGATGATGCATAAAAGTTATAATATTGGTCCCTTTCTATTGGTAAAATGATCTCTTTACATGCACATAGCATACACATCATAGACAGTATACTAAACAACCGCTCTAAACGGAAAAACTTCAAGATGTGTGGATAAAGAGAATTTGGTATTAAACTAAATTTCCGTAACACTTCTAATGATGTAAAAACATCTAAAACCCCTTTATATTTCATAAGCAAGTACTCTGAAGATATAACAATGAAAATATCAAAAGTATTCCCAAATAGCACATAGCAGTATCCCATCCAAGCACATAGCAGTATATGATCCAAGTCCTATTAGATTATGTTCAATACATACCGTATAGACTATAGACATCATTTGTCATATTAGATAATTAGAATAATATCAAAGATAATAGCCTGAATTACCAATACACCAATTTTAGGATTATCTTAAGCAACATGAGCACAAGCAGAAGGATGAGTTTTGACTTTTACCTGTGATCATGTGCGACTAGTTCACAGATCTCAATGCTTTTGGTCCAATCCATTTCTGTTAGCTTATCGCTTGTTGCTGCATTAACAAGTTCGGCTGCCATGTCTAATAATATCTGAGGTTAACAAACAAGAAATAAAGTCAACAATTGTGAACTCGAGATTTTTACCACATGATAACGATATATGCATCCACACATATAAAAGAAACTAATCCCGTAGGTACTCAGTGATTAGCCAGATAGTATCGAATTCAAAATGTACACTTTCTCTTGAGGAATACAACAACACAAGGCACAAGCAACTAACTGAATTCCTATGGCTAATATTCAGGTTAAACAATCAAGAAAAATGTCATAAGATGAGGGGACCTATACCCAAGATGACAACCTGTAATATAATGTAATTTAATCATTTCCATGATCAAAGATTCAAGACTTCAAGTTAATTAATCGTATATTCGTATGAACCTGTTTCATTTCTTATTAATTCAAAATCCAGCCATACAAGATTCTCAAGAAAAGACAACTCACAAGCAGATAACCGTGCTACATATATATATAAAAAATCATCAATATTATGTCAAAAACTCATTTGAACACTCTTCTTCAACAAGCGCCCATTGCAAACTCTCTATTTCTCCATCCATCCCAAAAACACAAACTTACTGATCAAGATTTGCAAGTAATCTTTATCAATAACCGATCACATCAAGCACAAAAAAGTAAAACATTCAGGATTTCAATTCACAACAAGACCCACATCAAATCACCACAAATCAAACTGATCCACCATCACCACCACCAAGAACTCAAATCAAAACACCTTCAATCAATCAAAGAAGATACATCACACACCTTCAATCAATCAAAGAAAACAATACCCACAAATCAATCACAAAAAAAAAAGATAAACCAGAGTGTCGAATCTCCATTCTTACCTTCAAGAACAACAAAAAAGAACAACAATTGACGCCAATTAAAAGATGCTAAAGCCCTAAGATCCCTTCAACATTCAATAATTGGTTCATGAAAGTCTGAAAGAGGAGGAGGGTGTTAAAGAAAGATGATGATGATGATATAGTGTAGATGATGAATGAAGACAGATAGATGTACAGATGTGTGTAAAGATATAAAGATCTTGATGAGGGGTTTATTATTGTTTTTGTTGTTGGTGAAATATTAAAAGGGCACGAGGGGGTGTCTTGTGAAAAACATAGTGACAGTGGTTACACCACAAGTAAAGCACTGATGCTGTCTGTGTGCTACCCTCACATCACCTCATCTCACCTGTGGTTTATTTTATTTCATTTTATTTTATTTTATTTTATTTTATTTTATTTTATTTTATTTTATTTCACAGGCGTCCTTTTCATCCCTTTTTCCTTTTTCTTTTTCTCTTGTATTCTTTAGTATTCATGAATTCCGTATAGCTTTTTATCTGTAAATAATGATTTTAGTTTAATATTTTATATGGTATAAAAAATGCAGGTCGGCACACACTCACAATGATATATTGTATTACCGGTAATAAGGAGTTTGTATATGAATGGTAAAAATACATGGAATAGTTAAAACCTGAAATATTCGGGTCGGTGTTGGACTGTTGGGATGAGTATTCAGGATGGGGTTGTTTTTATAATTTTTTACGTGTATAGGACGAGTATAAGATTAGGTGATATCCCGCTTGATTACCCAAACCAGATTATTGTTTATCTGAATCGTATATCTGAATTGTTTCTTTATGTTTCTCTTTTACTTATGTCCCATGACTTTATTATGTGAAAAATAAAATTTTCTTTTGAACCTGTATTTTATTTATATTATATATATATATATATATATATATATATATATTATCTATTATATCTGAAAACCATATTCTTATTTAAGTGAAAAAAAATTTCTTTCGAATCTGTACTTATTATTATACTATATATATTTTATATGCTATGAAGTATCAACTTATCTGTTGAAATTTATATGTTTATAAAATTTACATATTATAAATATCTTAAAGAAAATATGGTTATTTTGATGTATGTACTTTTAGTTTATTGTAATCTCATTACAATAATGGTTTACGATTATTCTATGTATAAATTATATAAAAGTTAGAATGGTAAGAAAAAGAATTCACTTCAAAAATCACAAGGGGTGTTTTTTTTACAAACTAACACTTATAACAGACTGATACCCGATAGGTAATTATCTGACAGATACCCGACGGGACGACGGGTATTATCATGTGGAATATAACTTATTTAACCTTCAATTTCTTTTTAATATTATCATTGCTCAATAAATACCAAGAATGGTTTACGATTTTTTCAAGCACTAAACGGAATCTTGTTATATATTACGTAAGATGCGTCTACGATCTATCGTCGATATTCTATGTCTTTACCTTTTGTTTCTACTTGTACGTTATAACATGAAGTTCGAATAGTGTAGAATATTGATGTACATCACATAGATTATTATTGTTCTTTATTTATACATGTATATTTTAATATATATTATGATGTACATAACATAAATGAATATCGTCATAAAGGTAGATTTTATTATTGTTGTTTTTCATTAACTTCAAAATACTTTTTGTGGCAAATAATGTACATCATCATACCTTCACGGATGTTCAATTAATTTATTCTATGTCAAAAGCGTGGTGTTTCTTTAATCATCTTATTTTTATACGGTACCACAAAGCTTTTAATGAATAATTTGCTATTATTATTAATATTAAATATTAAATTATCAATTTTCTTAAACTGCATTTACGAGAAGCTAGTGGAATCCTGATAATTATTAGATAATATGAAAAAAGGAAAGCGAGGAATAGTGAGGTTTTTCTTTTCCGATTTTGGCCACAAGGGTTGTTGTTTGACCATATAAGTTTGTGGAGTTGTGAATTTTGGCCCTCATTTGAGTTTAAAGGCGAGAAACCACTTTTCTCACTAGGGCTGTTCACGAGCCGAGCCGAACCGAGCGGACCTTTGCTCGTGCTTGGCTCATTTCCAAACCGAACCGAGCCTATCGGCTCATTTACAACCGAGAGGAAAATCGAACGAGCATTTTTTGAGCGTTAAATTTTCGAGCGAACGTCGAGCGAGCGCAAACGAGCGGCAAATAATTTACACAACCCAACTATCTTGTGTGTCATACAATTTATACTACAGCGAATAAAGTTTAATAACTTTAAAATCGGCCACATTTCATTACATAATACTTTTATGGATGATAACACGTTGTGACTGACGATGAAGCTAGCTAAGTCTGTAGCTGATAAGGCGGAGAGCATATTGCAGATAACGGTGACGGTGAGAGTGAGATGATAAAAAAATATCTTTTAACGGCTTAGGATTTCACTTTTATATTAAGTGTAGAATTCTTTTATTAGGTTGATTGATCAAATATGCATAAATAGAATTATATATTTGTATATAATTGGTCAAATCTACTAGAACACTACGTATAAACTATATATACATATTAATTCGATCCGAACCGAACCGAGCGGACCTTTGCTCGTGCTTGACTCGTTTACAAACCGATCCGAGCCGATCGGCTCGTTTACAACCGAGCAAAAATTCGAACGAACATTTTTCGAGCAAATTCCGAACGAACGTCGAGCGAGCGTCGAACATCGAGCGAGCGTCGATTGTCGAGCGGTTTGGACAGCCCTATTTCTCACTGGATCTTCTGTAGAGAGAGGGGTGCTCTTTGTTTTCCCACAACACCATCGCTTCCACCTACAACGCCACCATCTTACGCCTGCACCGTCGTTCTCCGCCGGCGGTGTTGGGTTTCCAACCCCCCTAGAGAAGTCGGTAGCGGCGGAGGAAACCGCATACGTCGGTGGTGTCAGCGCCTCCGGTGGAGGTTTTTGATTTCTAAGGGTTGCGGTGGTGGTGTGGCGGCTGGTATAGCCTGAAACGACAATAGCTCACGACATCTGTTTGCATCTGTTCTTCCTCAACAAAACCCTAGCGCGGCCTTCTTACGCAGATCTGCAATTTCAGCAAAGAGTTTGTGGTTTTTCGGGTCATAGCTATGTGGTTTTGCTTGGTTGTCGGTGGCCGGCGGCGATGCTCTCGGTGGGGATGTCGGCGCGTTCGCCTGCATGTCGTCGATGCTTTCGGTGATGATGTCGGTTCGATCACTTACATGCAGGCCTTGCATCTTTGTCTGAGGTAGGCCCCATCTCAGATTCGACATGTTTTTTCATGGTTGCGGTGGGTCTGTTGGCCTTTCGCATCCCTATTGTGGCCGTTGGTTGTCTTTGTCCCTTCGAGATGATCTCCTATTTTGGATAGTTGATGTGTTGGCACTGATGATGCTAAGCGTATGCTTACCTGAGAATGTTGTTCGTTGATGTCGATGATGATGGACATGTCTTCATCCGAGACCATTGCCTCTGGTTTATCTATGATTTTATATGAAAACCGGTGCTGATTGCCTTGGCTTGGCATCCATTTTCGTTATGCAGCCGCAACCGGGTATCAGTTTAATGATTACCTTGGCTCCGGAAGAAACTGTTAAGTTGTGGCTATGATGATGGAAACGTAAATCTGAGCCTCGGTTTACCCCGTTTTTAAGACGTGCAACGCGCACCCGGGTTAAAACACTAGTGTGATCAATAGAGTAGGATATACTTGGGTGAAGGGGCACTTGTAGTTTCGTTGAACCCAGAAAAATTATAACTACCAGAGCCGACTCTATAATGTAATTTGAGACGTCGCATGCATGGACCCCGTAAAATTAAGGCCCCCATTTTAAAAGAAATTATAACGGGTTTTGGTATTTTTATCGGTTACTGGAATTTTGAAACGAGAATAATACTTGATAGTTGAGTCCCAATTAAAATTTAATGATTTGATATGTTATTGAAGAAACATAACCACACAATTTATAAAGCAAACGACCTTTCCTAAGTTCCTTTCTTTTCGATCAATCTGATCGACATCGACCAACCCATTTTTGCCTTTTTTTTGTTCAAAGAAATTAGTTATCAAGGAGTCACGGTTAGTATATTAAATTTTTTTTGATTTATTGCTTTTGTTCAAAGAATTTTGATTAGATTGCTTTTGTTTAGATTGTATTTACAAATGGGCCTCATTTTTTAGTTCGATTGTGGCCCCAGAAAACGTTGAGCCGGTCCTGATACCTACCGTCCAATAAAAAAGTGTTAGTCGCATTTTAACTCATTTTAACCTCAGTCTTGTAGGAAGGTGATACTAATCAGGGTAGTGTAAACAGGTGTTGTTATGTAGACAATGACTAAGAGCATTCACATCTCATTCCTTATTTCATTATTATAATTACACTAAAAATCACTACTTCTCTCTTTTTTCAATTAAATAATATATTTTTATACCTTTTTCATTACCTTTTCTCTCTCTTCCACTCACAACCGCTTTTAAAAATATTAAAAAAGTTATAAGGGTTGAACAGTGAATCCTTTAATTTACAGATGAATAGTAACATTTTCTCTCTCCTCCACTCACAATCACTTAAGTCATTCCATATAATTTAAGAACTCCCACTCATATAATTTTAAGGAATGAGTTGTGAATGCTCTAAGATATGTTGTGAGAGGGTGATAATGATTGGAAGGTGTAGTGATGACGATAGATTAAAAAATAATCTTATTTTTAGTTTTTATATTCCCGACAAATTTTGGCTTTTTATTTTCTCATGCCCTTCAAGATTGGGATCCGAAAAATGATCGATATTCTTGGATACTATTCTCATATGAACTAGTCGATGTTTTCTTTCCTTCAAGTTGACGAGAAAGTCCATCGAAGCCGTCAACTTGTCCACACTTTTTTTAATTCATGTATCCGTGGACATAGTCGGTCGTTCGCCATTGTTGTTGCTTCCCGGCCCGGGGCCGAATAATGCTTATTCAACATCAAAATCATCTCCAACAACATTCAAATTGATGTTTGTGTCGGCATCCAGGCTACCTTGTGAGGTATATTCAGTAGAGAAAGTTTTGGTTAGTTTAGATGATAATTGACCTATCAACAGAAACACGACTCACTTTGATGATTTATAAAAAATAAAAAACGAGTCTGTGGAAAAAGTTCTTCCCCATATCTTGTCTTTACTCATCGCAAGAGAATTTAACAAGTCCAAGCTTGTCCTAACCGCTAGTCCATGATTTGCTCTTGTTGTGGTTGTAATCAAATAGACATGATCTTACCAACAGTTCAACGAATTGCGATCCGCTGGCCAGTTTAAACTATGATATTTATGAAGTAAAAAGTGTTAAATTATATTTCTTTAAAACCTCCAACGACTCCTTTAAAGGTACAAAAAACCCTTGGAATTTGTGTCAACTTGCCTCTGCGATTGTTACAGCCACCCCCCCCCCCCAAGATATCGTGCCCACAACGCCACCTCCGTTAAGTTATGGTGTTCCCTATCGCCGCCCATGCCTACATGGCAAGGGGTAGCGCCCACAACATATTTTATAGGGAAGTAGCGTTCTTAATTGAACCTGATCATGTGTCGATGTTTTAGAGGTAAATTAATCTAATACATGATTATACACTGTTGTTATTATGGAATAAGTTATACTTTGGTTGTGTTTTGTTCATAGGTGTTTGGATCCATCATGTGCTCCAGTGATATTGCATTCTATCACCTGCTAAGATCATTTTTGTGCAATTTGATACATGCACACATTACATTTCTTATCTTTTCGTGCTTCGTCATCTGTGTAGATTGTTGAATTATAGCATAATTTTTAAAATTAAAAAGCTCACTTGACATCTTTTTATTAGGGACTTTTTTCCTCTTTTGAAATTTTTTTAGTTGTCTTCCGTTATCCAAACAAAAGATTTCACAATCATTGACCATGCACAATAACTCCATCAACAATATAGTACCACATTTATATTGCCATCCAATAACTTAATATAGACACCGAATTAGGCAATGTGTAAATGTTGTTTCAAGTTTAGGTGAAACAACTTAGGAAATTGTGTTAAAATTGATTGTTTATGTACCCAATCGCAATTTGGAATTATGTACTTTTTTGGTTGAAAACTTTTTGGGTATCTATATAGATAGTGTTTTAGTTGGTATTCTTTAGCTGGTCATATTTATTTGAATTATACCAATAGTGAAAACGATTTTAGTATAAAAGGATGATGTTTTATTCAATTCTACTAAAATATACAATTATGTAAAGTTAGACTAGAAAGGAAAATTAGATTTTAATAATTCAAACTACTAAATATTGGTTAATATTATTCACAACTAACAATATAACAAGTATTAATCCCAACTTTTGATTTTGTTACTAATAACAATCCCAATCCAACTGTTCTTTAACTCTGTTAGTTTATAATTACGTATCACGTAGTGTGGCTCGTGACATGACGTATAACATAGTTATAATTAGAAATATAAATATATACTCATTTTTTAAGATTATTAGATTTTAATAGTCTCAACTTTTACTTATTGGCTGAGATTAATCCTAACTTAAAAAATATTTATAAACAATCCTAACTTTGAGCTTATTTTCTTCAAATGATCCTTTACTAACTAGAGTTAAACCTATTAGGGTTTTGATGATGCGGACTGTTTATGTGACCAAAACACTAAGCGGAAAAATTGAAATCTACCATCAGGTTCGTCAATCTAAAACTTTTGCACCCTAAAACTCGTCAATCAAAACATTATGACTCGTTGGAGCTAGATGTCGGGTAACGATGAAGGCTAGACACCGAGAAACAGATTTGATGGAGGCTAGGCAGCAACGAAGTAAAAATAAACTCACAGTTGGTCACATTCAATAAAAAAACTGATGGGATTTAACTCTTAGTTGGTAATGGATTGTTGGAGGAAAACAAACTCAAAGTCATAAGTGTCTGTGAATATTTACTAAGATGGGATTAATCTCGACCAATACATGAAAGTTAGGATTACTAAAATCCAATAACCCGTTTTTTAATAAAAGATCATTTTTTGAAGTTATTTGGCGTGACGCTTTTGTCGTTAGTTGAGTAGTTTGGATGCAAAGAGATGTGAAAATTGAGTGATATATTTATATATTCTATTTTTATTATGTAATACGCCATGTCACATGACACGTCACGAGCAAAGTCATGTGCCACATCATTAAGAACTAATGGAGTTAACAAACAGTTAGCATGAGACTATTTATAAGTAATAAAATCAAAAGTTGAAATTAATACTGATCAAATTGTTAGTTGGGTTTAATATTGCTAATAGTTAATAATTTAGATTATTAAAATCCAATTTTCCAAAGAGAAATGATAATTTATGATTATAAGTAATGATAAGTTGATAACCAGGTGAAGTCGGACGCTAGTAGTGGTGGTGTTGTTGACATGGTTAAGTAAAGAGAAGCATATGAGATTACGACGAAAACCAACGGCAAAATTTGTATAAAAATATAGCAATAATCATAGAAAAATGCGAAGCAAAATTTCCATTGGCAAAATATAGAAAATGTGTAGCTAAATTCTATAGCAAATATTCATAGTAAAATAATAGATATACCATCCATAGTAAAACTGTGGCTAAAATCCATAGTAAAACCAAAGCAAACTTTCAGTAGCAAAAGTTTCATAACTAAAATGATAAAAAATTTCGTAGCAAACTCCATAACATACATTCGTAGCTAAATGTGTAGCTAAATTACCAACACCCATTTTTGTGGCTAAACCCATAGTAAATATGTGTCCGTAGCAAAACAAATTTACAAAGAAAGTATCATCTACAAGTCAAATCGATAACAAATCTGTATCAAACACCTGTTTTACTACAGATTTGCTACACATTCATCCATAGCAAATACTTTTTGTTTTGTAGCAATGAACGACTCGTTTTAAAGCAATAAAACATAAAAGAAAAAAAGTCGAAAAACCCGTATAAACAAATATAAAAGCATGAATAGAAGAGAAGTAAAACATATGGTGTTTGACTCGCCTTTTAATTAATATATATAAGCAGTCAAATTGGTCATATATGATGTCACTGTGAAAATAATTAAATTTCAATCATATAAATATCATGTGTGGAATGCTAAGTACCAGGTACAGTGCTTGGTTATATATTTATAAAAGTGTACAATATTCTATTCATTGTTGATAAATAACTCAAGCCTTAATAGCTAAGGGTGAATAATTTGTATATTATAGTGTTGATAACTCATAAAGAGCTAGATAAGCTTTGTTGATGAAGTATTCATATAAATGGCCCATCTAGATAAGAATATTGGTTGTGCTTAGATCTATCTTATAGACAACGAGGTCAATTGTTTATTTTTTTCTGGTTCTATAAAGAATGTATAATACACAAATCTAAATCACATAAAGATTGAAACCGTTATTTCTGAAAAAAAAATTATTTTCAATTGTGCATCGGTTTAAAAAAAATCATATAAGCTCTTATGTAAGTTAATAAAGTAATTATAAAGTTATATGATAGCTTAAATAAATATTATTGTCCTAGTTGCGTAGATTGTAAAATAAATGAATTAAAAATCCAAATCCTTAGTCAATGCCCATTTTAGATTACCATGTTATTAATTAGTATAGCGGTTACAAAAACATGTTGGTATATCGCTTATTGAAGTTAACATTATATAGGTTGCAATCACGAGTATTAAAAGATGCTTTTATTCAATGAAGCATGTAAAGACGAATTTACATCAAATGGGTAATGAGTATATGAATGATATTTGTATTTGCTATATTGAAAAATAATTATTTTCAAATATTAACATTGAAGGTTTGATGGATCGGTCTCAAAACATATTACCTTATAGAAAACAACTATAAAAGATAATTTTTTTATATTCTAATGACATTCATTATTTTTTTAATGACAATGCCTTTTATTTGTGATTGGCACTACCTTTAACTGAGCCGAAAAGTATGACGTCTAGATTCTTAGAATTCAAAAACCATTAATACTGACAGTGTAGTTCATAGAAAAATAAATCTGATTCCGCCGCAGATATTGTAAAAATAACTAATGATTGAGAAATATCAAGTAACCATACAGCAAGATAGGCAGTGTTTGCCGGAAAAACAATCGATAAGTGTTAAATAACCACAAAGGTAGATGAGTTTTGTTGGTGAAATATCATGATTGTTAAGTGATACCTTCATGCATTCCTTCACGTGGAAAACTTATAAATCATTTCTTCAACTTCCCATAAAACATATGATAAGACATTAATTTTTTCAATGTGAGGTTGATTTTGCATGGAGTAAGGGAGGAGGGGTATTCTCTAAACTACCCTGGACTACCTTATAATTCACAAATCACACACTACCATATCACAAGTGCCCTGAACTACAATGAAACATCCAAAAAGCTGAAAATGCTACCCTGAACTATACTGAAATTTTCTTTTAATATTAAAATAATTCAAAAGATAATTCACTTTTGTTAAAAAATAATAATTACAATAATTAAAAATAAAATATTACATATTTAAAAATAAAATATTACATAATTAAAAATAAAATAGTACATAATTAAAACTGAAATATTACAAATATTTAAATTAACCTATTTCTCGTCTTAATCGAGGTACTCTAGACCTAAAATTGAAAGAAGTTCGATAAGATCATATCAAAGTCGGAAATGTGTATCTTGATCATGTATTTCCGAAAGAACTTCCTACCATATAACTTGATAATCGCATTGCAAAAAAATTGTAGACACTCATGCGAAGTGCGAGCAGGCATACATATATACTCATCATACTCGTCTGGCATGTTACCTGTTGCGAGTTGTCTGACCGCCGATGTGCATTTTTGTAGCGGGGTGAAACTCTTTTTGTACCTCCCGTCAAGCTTGTCCTAGAACCATAGTTCATTTGATTCAACATCACCGACTATTTTTAAGAATAAACGTTTCAGCATACGATACCTTCCTCGAAATGTTTGTTCATCGTATTTCGAATCGTCAGCGAAATAATCGTTCATAAGTAGCTCGTGACCCGTTACACGATCGCGTGGAACGTATCTTTTTTAGAACTACTCGTCGTATCCTTCAGGGATTTTTCGACAAGATTTTTCATAAACCATAAACTGCTATCATCTGAATCTGTTTCGTTTTCGGAAATGTACAATTCTGGATACTCGTCAGACATGGTTGATGGTGTTTGTGTAATTGTTGTGTTTGTATGATTATGTTTGAGTTTGTGTAGATAATATTGTGTATGTGTGTGAGTATTTATAGTGTAATTTTTTCTTAGCCTCCAACGGTAACATTAACGGCTTTATAGCCGTTACAATCGGCTTCTGTCACACCCTCATTTTCCACGTACGGGGTTTTACCGTCAGGCGTGTGACATAACCAGGATCTCAGATAAGCATCAGTTACACCAAACACAGTAATTACAAAACATCACATTAAGTAATTAGATCTTTAAATCAATCATGAGTGTTTCAATCTTGCGGAAGCGTTTCAAAAACAGAAATCAATAGTAAATTGTTTCAACATGCGTTTCAACCATAAGAATCCATAACGTTTAACCAAACAAATCAGTTGAGTAGTGATGTATGCCATGCATGCATCCTAGCTGAGTTCTTAACCTTGTGCGTTTCTGTGACCTGAGAAAACATGCTAAAATGTGTCAACATAAAGTTGGTGAGTTCACAGGTTTAATCAACAAGAAATGTGTTTGTAAGCGTATCCATAGTTTGCGTTTCAATGGTTTAGTATATATTGCATATCGTTAGGTAGCTAGCCTCTGTTCTTGTTACTTAGCGTTTCGAACCGAAGCTGACTGTTTACGTCCTGTTTGTGTTTGTTGTATCTCGTCATGTCTCGTCAGACCATGACAATGTGTTAGGTCAATTAAGCACCCGTTTGACCTCCAATCAAGCTAGCGCGACTAGCCCGGGCGGGGTTTGTCAGACCCAGTAGTACTACTCAAAATTACCTCGCTAATCCCATTACTAACGGTTCGATTGTGTGAGGACATGTTGTGTGTTTGCACTAACGTAACAAGCGATATCAATAATACTGGCAACCATTCATAAAATATGTTTGCATGTTTTCTCCCCCAAAAAGGAAAGAAAGTAAAAAGGGGCCGTGAAACTCACCTCGAGCGTAGAGCAACAAGTAATTGTAATCACAAAAGAACGGGTTTCCAATTAACCTGTGTTTCATTCAGTATATATATATATAATAATATTAATTATTAATTATAAATATAGTAACTGTACAGTTTCGCGTCTCACGAATCGGTTCGATGTCGGTTATATATATATATATATATATATCCGCATTATATACGTTATATAATACCTAGTATTATATTTCCACGTATATATTAAAATACAAGCAATAGTGATTTTTATGATTTCAATTGTTTATAGTTTATTTTTACATAAATAAACTAATTGCATTATTTGTTAATAATATATATAATTTTACTAAGTATCACAAGAAATAATTTCACAGAAAATAATTAGATACTTTTAAAATATACAAAGTTTATAGAATTGATTTTTATAATTCTTATAATAATGCTTGTAAATAACTTATGAAATTATAGCATCTTTATATTTTTCACATTTTTCATGTTTAATCCATAATTAAACACGATATAATGTCCATTTTTATAAAAAAATTAGACTAATTAAATCATTTGTTTTAAAAGACAATAGTAAAATAAATAAATTAATGTTAAAATAAATTCTAGAAATTTAATTTGGTGGTTTAAAAATTACAGAGTTTATAAAAATAATTTTTATAATTTTTAGGTATTTTTCTGTATTTTTTAAAAGCTCAAAAGCTCTTAAAAAAAATAAAGGAGGTTGCCCGGGTTCGAACCCGGGACCTCTCGGAGTGTATATGGACAGGGAACCAGTGAACCAAGGCCGCAGCCGCGGTAAACAATGGTTCCAATTACTTTTAAACACATCCGAAGCCCTTCCCCTCCAAACCAAGAACCCTAAATCGTTTATGGATCAAATTGAACATCAAATCGATGTTATTAATCAGTTTAATGTTGGGGATTAGTTTCCTCATGATGAACAGAATGTATAGGTGTGTTTAATTACCAGATTGTGTTCGAATTGCAGATGAATACCACGATGAACAGGTCGCGACAGGGGAGGAATTGATGGATGTTCAATTGATGATGTTAATCCAATTAAACTTGCAGTAAGCTTCCTTAGTCGATGAGAAACAATAACCCGACGCCAATTTTGTATGAAAGAGCTCGGAAGTTCGACTTCGATTGAGTTGCAGGTCGCGGGTAATGAGGTTGATCGATGGTGTGATTTTGAGGTGTTTCAGATCGAATTGAGAACTGAGCTAGATTGGGAACAAATATATAATCGTAGAGGTGCGATTTAATTAGCTCATTATTGAAGTTTAGTGCGTTTTATTAGTGGATGTCGGCCGAACTTTCGGTCGATGGTGGAATCCACACCAAACCGACACAATTATTCAAATTGCAAGTGTCCACGAGTTCGAGTCAATCACGCAAAGGTGTCGGTAACATTTGATTTAATTAAAATCGTGTATTTTTGGCGTTTGGAGTCACCGGAGGGCCGCCGGCGGTCGGCCGGAGGGTCGCCGGAAAATCGGGGTGGGCGGGGGGTTGGGTTTGTAATTTACAAAATTTACATATTTGGTCCCTGTGGTTTTAGCTTGTTATTTTATGTTATTAATTTTTCTTTTGAAGTTTAATAAATGACCAAAACACCCCCTGAACTTCTTTATTATTATATTATTATTATTATTATTATTATTATTATTATTATTATTATTATTATTATTATTATTATTTTATATAAAAAAAAAAAAACTCGGGTTGTCACATTATCCCCTTGTTGAAGGAATTTTCGTCCCGAAAATTGGAACACAGTGAGTTAATGAGCTCAATGCTAACTAACGTACCGGTTAGTGACAGACACATGTTCTTTAACAAGAACAATCTTAGGTTTCCTTTCTGATTTGGGAATATGTTGAATGTTTCTAGCACTTTTGTTCATCAGAAGGTGACCATGAAACCATCTGTAGCTATCACGCGCACGTGAAACTTAATGAGGTAGAACAAATGTGAAAATAGACCCACAATGTTCTTTGCTTGATATCGTGGGATGTCACTAATTAGTTGAAGGACTAGATCATCAGAAGACAACATGACACTCAAAAGTTGTTTCTAATCTTTATCAAGTTTTGTTGTGATAGAGTTTCTGCTATGCTAACGACCCCTGATAATGGAAATCTTATCTCGTGTGACATGGTGGCTAGCATTTGTTTTGCTCTCATCGTTTCCTCTGTAATATGAATAGTTTTATTAAGTTTGTCTCCTTGGCCTTCTGTACAGCTATTTCTTCCCTTAGTTTTACCATCTTTTCTCTTTTTTTTTTCACCGGATCAGTGATTTCTATAATTTAACTGTTCTTACTTTCTAGCTATAGCCATTTCCTAATTCTGATTGTTTCTAACTTGTCCTGGGGTCCTAATCGACCTAAGGCACACTTATGGTAATGGTCGGAACTCCAACCTTCTTAATGTCCCCGTTTGACACATGTTAGCTTAATCGTATTAACCAACATAGCTTGGTTTACAACATTAGCATTCTTGTCTACCTTACCGCTAGATTGCTTGTTCAACCTTCCAACTTCTTTCTACTACTCACTAGATTTCCCCAGTGTCCTTCTTAACTCTATCTGGTCTAATGTCATGAGGTATGACATCAGCTTTGTCAATTCCTAGAGTTTGTCAGTATAAAGAGCACGACCTAACTCTACCATTGCACGATTTTAGGATTACAATTCTAACTTTTGCATTTCATTCCTTAGATAATAGTACTCGATCACCAAGGCTTTGAACTCACCCAATAACCTATATATAAGCATCATTTCAAAGAGTAACGTACTGTATGTGTGGAGAGTATCATTGCTCCTATACATTTCTTGTAGTCCACTTTTATTCTAAGCATTCAATCAGTTCCTTAGTTACTAAAATGCTAAGTGGAGGAATGTCTCTTGAAATAATTGAAAATACCATGAAGGCTCTAAGTAGGACAGGACTTAAGTAATAGCAAGGGTTAGTAATGTTTTGTTACCCTTAATAAGGTTTTACTAATGACGTGAGTTGCCTCAATTAGTTTTCCCATCAGCTAATTCTACTGTGTAACTAGGTTCCATATCAACTAAGGTTACGTCTAAGAGTTTAATAAACTTGTTGGAAACAAAACTCTTATCGGCACCGATATCAAACAGCATAGAAGCAAAATGACCATTCAGAGGAAACGTACCAGTAACCACATCCTGATCATCCCTTGCCTCACCAGAGCCAATCACAAAAACTCGACCTTTGGCACTGCCCCCGTTATTATCCTTGTTTCCACTCTTCAGCTGCGGGCAATCCTTCCTGTAGTGACCCTCCTTACCACACTCATAACAGGCTCTAGTCACTCCACCCTGGCGTTGTTGTTGAGGTTGTTGTTGTTGAGTCATTAGTTCACCCCTGCAGTCTTTGGCTGCGTGACCCATCTTTCCACATCTCTGACAACGGAGTCGATCACACGGGCCATGATGATGGAAGTTGCACCGATTACATTTAGGATTCTTGCCCGCGTAGCTACTCGATCCCTGGTCATAGTTGTTGTGGTTCTGATTGTTGAAGCTTGAAGACTTGTTGTTGTTATTGCCGTCCCATTTCCTTTTGTGATCAGAAGAACCAGAAGCAGCGCCACGTTTAGGCAAGGTGCCCTGTGCCACTGCCTGGTCAGTGAGTTTATGAGCCAGTCGGATGGCCTGCTGAATAGTGACAGGATCAGCAGCCATCACACTAGCTTGGATCTGAGGAGCTAGACCATCAATGTATTTTTCGATCCGTTTGTAGGCCGGAGTCACCATCTGAGGACATAATGCAGCCAACTCGTGCGAACGAGTCGTGTACTCCTCAATGTCTGAACCAACCATCTTTAAATTCCAAAATTCTGCCTCCAGTTTCTGGACTTCGCTCCTGGGGCAGTACTCTTCTTTCATCAGAACCTTGAAGTCTTCCCAAGGCATACTGTTAGCAGCATCAAGTCCTAAGGTTTGGACCTGTGAGTTCCACCATGTCAAAGCTGGTCCTTCCAAAGTGTCGGAAGCATACTTGACACGGTTTTCCGCTGGACAGTTACACATTGCGAAAGCGGACTCCAGCTTTTCAATCCAACGAAGGAGGGTAACAACACCTTCGGAGCCTTTGAAGGAATGAGGTTTGCAGTCCATGAACATCTTGAAAGTGCAGACTGCTTGACCTCCTTGGTTTTGGTTCTGGTTGATATTGTTGTTTTGATTTTGGTTCCTGGTCTGTTCGAACGCCTCGAGCGCTTCAGCAACGCGCTCATTTATGATGGCATCGAGTTCAGTTTGTGTTAGATTAATGTTTTCTTGTCTACGTGGGCGTCCAATTCTTCGTCCAGACATGATTCTATGTATTCACAATACATGACAGTCACTATCGAATAATAACTATTGATAACAATAATCTGTTTCATACTAGTAGAAATGAAGGATTTGTTTGCATATCGATAGTGAGGTTTCATGAGAACCGAGACTTTATGTCTCCAAGTATAGAAACGAAAATTTGTACTTACTATGACTGTTATCACCTAATAGAGTTACCAGAGTTCTTATGCACGACAAATTACAATTACGTGTGCACCCGTAATCCTAATTTGCTTTGCATGGTCACTCATGGTTCCTCCCATTCGTGATAACATACCTTGTCAAGTACCGAGTGCTATCTGTTAAGACTAGCGAAGATGATAGGGCATGTTGGAAGTAGAAACGAGTACGATAGAATTTGCTGTGGTGTTCAAATCTTGGATAGTTTAAATCGGGAAAACGAAATCAAGGACAAGAATTATTCAACACGACAATGAGATGTTCAGAGTGTATTCGTTTGATTCGTGAATCAAAGCGAGTACGTTGACTAATCAAAGTATATAGTCAACCACAATTTTGTTGAAAACATGCGTACCTATAAGCAGATACTCATCCCAAGGGTTCCCAGGTAAGGTAAACAGGTCCATCGGTTGATTTGGATATATGCGAATACCTTGCCTAGACAGAACACCCCGAGATACAGGCATCTTACTCTTCCAGCATTGCATGTATTCAGTAGTGGGACACAAACTTTGACGAGACTTTGAAAACCATCAATAACAATCGAGGTTTTGGAGTTTGAAATCACTTAATTAGGCACTCAAACCCTCCCGTATGTTAAAGTAAAAGTTTTCAAGCATCCAGATTAAGTAAATATAGCTTAGAAATCTATGTGTGTGTAACTAATGCAAATCCAGTTATAGTCTAAAATGCAATGCAAATGAGATGCAAGTCCATTTTAGTTCGCTATAACTAATGCTCTGATACCAATCTGTCACACCCTCATTTTCCACGTACGGGGTTTTACCGTCAGGCGTGTGACATAACCAGGATCTCAGATAAGCATCAGTTACACCAAACACAGTAATTACAAAACATCACATTAAGTAATTAGATCTTTAAATCAATCATGAGTGTTTCAATCTTGCGGAAGCGTTTCAAAAACAGAAATCAATAGTAAATTGTTTCAACATGCGTTTCAACCATAAGAATCCATAACGTTTAACCAAACAAATCAGTTGAGTAGTGATGTATGCCATGCATGCATCCTAGCTGAGTTCTTAACCTTGTGCGTTTCTGTGACCTGAGAAAACATGCTAAAATGTGTCAACATAAAGTTGGTGAATTCACAGGTTTAATCAACAAGAAATGTGTTTGTAAGCGTATCCATAGTTTGCGTTTCAATGGTTTAGTATATATTGCATATCGTTAGGTAGCTAGCCTCTGTTCTTGTTACTTAGCGTTTCGAACCGAAGCTGTCTGTTTACGTCCTGTTTGTGTTTGTTGTATCTCGTCATGTCTCGTCAGACCATGACAATGTGTTAGGTCAATTAAGCACCCGTTTGACCTCCAATCAAGCTAGCGCGACTAGCCCGGGCGGGGTTTGTCAGACCCAGTAGTACTACTCAAAATTACCTCGCTAATCCCATTACTAACGGTTCGATTGTGTGAGGACATGTTGTGTGTTTGCACTAACGTAACAAGCGATATCAATAATACTGGCAACCATTCATAAAATATGTTTGCATGTTTTCTCCCCCAAAAAGGAAAGAAAGTAAAAAGGGGCCGTAAAACTCACCTCGAGCGTAGAGCAACAAGTAATTGTAATCACAAAAGAACGGGTTTCCAATTAACCTGTGTTTCATTCAGTATATATATATATAATTAATATTAATTATTAATTATAAATATAGTAACTGTACAGTTTCGCGTCTCACGAATCGGTTCGATGTCGGTTATATATATATATATATATATATATATATATATATATATCCGCATTATATACGTTATATAATACCTAGTATTATATTTCCACGTATATATTAAAATACAAGCAATAGTGATTTTTATGATTTCAATTGTTTATAGTTTATTTTTACATAAATAAACTAATTGTATTATTTGTTAATAATATTATATATAATTTTACTAAGTATCACAAGAAATAATTTCACAGAAAATAATTAGATACTTTTAAAATATACAAAGTTTATAGAATTGATTTTTATAATTCTTATAATAATGCTTGTAAATAACTTATGAAATTATAGCATCTTTATATTTTTCACATTTTTCATGTTTAATCCATAATTAAACACGATATAATGTCCATTTTTATAAAAAAATTAGACTAATTAAATCATTTGTTTTAAAAGACAATAGTAAAATAAATAAATTAATGTTAAAATAAATTCTAGAAATTTAATTTGGTGGTTTAAAAATTACAGAGTTTATAAAAATAATTTTTATAATTTTTAGATATTTTTCTGTATTTTTTAAAAGCTCAAAAGCTCTTAAAAAAATAAAGGAGGTTGCCCGGGTTCGAACCCGGGACCTCTCGGAGTGTATATGGACAGGGAACCAGTGAACCAAGGCCGCAGCCGCGGTAAACAATGGTTCCAATTACTTTTAAACACATCCGAAGCCCTTCCCTCCAAACCAAGAACCCTAAATCGTTTATGGATCAAATTGAACATCAAATCGATGTTATTAATCAGTTTAATGTTGGGGATTAGTTTCCTCATGATGAACAGAATGTATAGGTGTGTTTAATTACCAGATTGTGTTCGAATTGCAGATGAATACCACGATGAACAGGTCGCGACAGGGGAGGAATTGATGGATGTTCAATTGATGATGTTAATCCAATTAAACTTGCAGTAAGCTTCCTTAGTCGATGAGAAACAATAACCCGACGCCAATTTTGTATGAAAGAGCTCGGAAGTTCGACTTCGATTGAGTTGCAGGTCGCGGGTAATGAGGTTGATCGATGGTGTGATTTTGAGGTGTTTCAGATCGAATTGAGAACTGAGCTAGATTGGGAACAAATATATAATCGTAGAGGTGCGATTTAATTAGCTCATTATTGAAGTTTAGTGCGTTTTATTAGTGGATGTCGGCCGAACTTTCGGTCGATGGTGGAATCCACACCAAACCGACACAATTATTCAAATTGCAAGTGTCCACGAGTTCGAGTCAATCACGCAAAGGTGTCGGTAACATTTGATTTAATTAAAATCGTGTATTTTTGGCGTTTGGAGTCGCCGGAGGGCCGCCGGCGGTCGGCCGGAGGGTCGCCGGAAAATCGGGGTGGGCGGGGGGTTGGGTTTGTAATTTACAAAATTACATATTTGGTCCCTGTGGTTTTTAGCTTGTTATTTTATGTTATTAATTTTTCTTTTGAAGTTTAATAAATGACCAAAACACCCCTGAACTTCTTTATTATTATTAATATTATTATTATTATTATTATTATTATTATTATTATTATTATTATTATTATTATATTTTATAATAAAAAAAAAAAAAAAAAAACTCGGGTTGTCACAGCTTGTGTCTCGGCGAGTGGAACCCGAGGTTGGGTACCCCGGTGCCTACCCGAGAGGGTGGCGGCGGTGTTACCGCCCGGGTAAGGCATACCCGAAAGCCCCTTCGGGTACCGCCCCTCCTCCATAAATATATTTTTAATAAAGTAATTGTTTAAGATTTTTTACAGAAAATACAACCGCTATACATAAATAACGTCTATGTATAGATTCATTATTCATGTAGACTTTATATTCTTTGCAAAATATTGCTAGTAATTTGAGGGATTTTGTAATGTTATAAGCCGACAAATCATAAAACTTCAATTTAAACTAGTGAAGTCTTACTTCATCAATCTTTAATTACACTATAGTTAACGAATAAACATATATCACATAGTTTATTCTAGAAAAACGCTGATTACAAAGTCGTTATACCTTCAAGATTACTGAACTATTGTATATAAATTTCTTATTACTAAAATTTCCAGACCGATTATTAATTACTAATTTAATTCAAAGTAGAACAAATATATCATGATCAATCCCGACATAGAACTGAATACACGGAATATATAATTAGAAGACATCATTCTCAATTCTAGTGTCAAAAATGAATTTATTTATTTATTATTTAAAACTGTTATCATATGTATCATTAGTTGGGAAAAGTTCAAATGAAAAATAGCTCTAAAACTATAAATAAGTAATTTCAATTATCATTATTCTTAACTAATGGTTAAGATCAAATTGTAAGAATAAATTTATTAGTGGGTATTTTACGAATAATCACTTTTTTGACTTTTTATAAGTTCTTTCTATTTTAAACGTTTATAACTTTTTTGTATGTTATTGTGTCTGTAATGCAGTTTATTATGTCTTTTGATTAGTTAATGTGTTTTACTGAATACTATTATGTATTACTATGATAACGAATCTTAAATAGAAATAAATTAGTGAAATAACATTATTGTGTATCTCTAATATGTAAAACATAATAATAAATTAACAATTAGTTAATCTAATACGTTAAAAATAATGACAAAACAACACAACGTCTCATTATATTTTTTATCGTTATTGTGTTATCTTGAATATTTTTAGTTTAAAAAAAACATTGGTGAAATAACATTATTGTTTCTATTTAATTGTAAAACATGTTTATCTAATCTATAAAACAATGAAAAAAATAATATATTGTGGTATCTTCAATACTATGAGATTTGAAAAATACATTGATGAAAATATATCATGTATATTTAATTGTAAACACAATGATAGATAACAAATTTATATAATTTATATAATCAATAAATAAAATAACACAAAATAATCTAAAACGTAAAATATAATGATGAATACATATTACGAATGACGTAAATTATATGACACAATAAACTGATATTTGATACAATGAATGTATAAGACACAATGAATTGACGTATTTGACACAATGACTAAAATGCTCATCTTTAAAACAATAGAATGACACATGTCAAACCCATAATTTTTCTTAGATTTTTTAAATCAAATACATTTTTTTTACCATAACATACCCTCATAATTTATCTAAATTACACAATAACTAATTCATAGTAACTCGTTATAGGCAAGGCTCAAACCTTTGAATTTAAGGAGATTTAATTGGCATTCGTTAGATTCAATCCCCACTCTGTTTTTTTATTCTTAAAATTAAAAAAAAAAAGTACCATCAGACAAGACTTGAAATTGTATTTTGTTAGTTATATTCTTAGTAAATTTGAAAACATTTACATAAAAAAGTTACATAATTTCTTTTAGTCTTTAAACAGATTATACTTCGAAATTATGTATGTTAATTTGCAAAGAAAGTGATTAGTGTCTTTTACTATGGGTTATGCTTGGTGTAATGTTGAGTGATGCGTATACAACTCATGTAACATCATGTATAACTCAGATTGTTTTAACGTTTCCCTTGAAATCTGATATTCGTCACCACTCTTTCTCTCACATGTAGACCCCTTTATCTCAACTACCTTCACCGTTTGAACTCAAACAAAGAGGCTTCACATCGCATCTGGGTTACCAGCCTTTGTTTCGTGAAACCTGGGTCGATTCGATTTTGTTGCGGCATGCAGGTAGGAAACGATACTTCCATTTTGTTGTATACGGTTTTATTTTTTATCTTGGTGACTTCATCAATGTAGTTAAATTCACTCAAAAGGTTTTTAAATGGTATGAGAGATGAAATGCGTTTTTTAATTTGTAGTTTCAAACAAGTGCAAAAAATTAGTTATCTGAAATTTTGAAAGTTAGACAACTGCTGAGTTTACTAGCATAAGAAATATAAAGGCTTTTTAATAGTTGATGTAACTTTAACAAGTGAACAACATTTAAATGCATGGGCGGATCTATGTTAAGCCGAGGGGTAGCCTCCACTACCCCTCAACTTTTTACGGGTAATGTAAAGAAAAAATTACGATTTTATGTAAAATAAAAATAAAAATTAAGGTTTTACGTTACCCCTGAAAAAATATTACGTGACCCCTATTTTTTTTAAGCTCAACACTTCATAGAAAGTTTTAAAGTTTATAAAACATGTAACGCATTAAACAAAAGCCATCCATCGAAGATAAAACTAATTAGCCTAAATAACCATAACTCAATTAAAGATAAAACTTAAAATAAACTAAAATTAAACAAAAGCCATCCATCGCCCCATAACCCCATCGACCCTTCGTCCTTTCCCACTGGCTACAACCAGTCAGCCACCATCCACCCACACCGCCGATCACCCCACGTCCCCACCGCCGACCGTCCAGCTAACCACCACCAAACTGCCGCCTACTGCAGCGACTGTTGCCACCACCCATATGTGATCTTTCATCAATTCACCGCCCACTTCAAGCTAACATTTTTAGTTTTTTTCTCTATTACAATATGAAATTAAAGATTTAGGGTTTATGTTGTTTAATTTCTAATATTCAAATGTTATTTGTTATAAAAATTAATGATTATTTGGTTTAATTTCTATATTTAGAGTTTATGCGATTTGGTATATGAAGTAGGGATTTGAAAGATGAATTATAGGTTTGATATTAAAATTAGGTATTTGAATTGTATTATTTCTAAATAAAATTTGTAATCTTATTTAGTTATTTGTTATAAAATTAGGGATTTGAAATATGAACAAACAATTATTTATTGAAAAAATTTTCATAAAAAAATTTCAAAAGTATGATATTGGTTCTAGTAATAATTATGATATTGTGTCAACAACTCCTTTGAGTTCAATTCCTTCAAGTTCAATTCCCTCGACCTCAAATGGATTTGATTTAAATAATCTTCCTTTAAATCCTTTTATTAATATAAATGTACGGTAAAAATTTTTTTACGTTACCCCTGAACTTTACTTCTACATCTGCCACTGTTTAAATGTAAGTTAGCAACTAACTCATTCTTTTTTTGAATTTTTAAATGTTAATGTAGAAACACTAAGGCCAGTGGATAGAACTTTTTGAACTAATTCTAGGCCTGTATAGTAGGAGCATAAGATGTTATTAACATCAAGTATGTTTATATTTAAAAAGTGTATATATATCATGTAAATCCATTATTTGTTCAAGTTAGTAAAGGTTAATATTTATGGTTTAATTTTCAAAATTTTAGAATCATTCACCAAATTGCTCTTGATCACATCCACCAACACCATCAGCTAAATCTTCCAAAAGACAGATTTTCGTCAAAATGCACTTTGGAGGAATTCAACTTATCAAATTGGAGAAAGTGAATTTAGTAATGCCATTTTTGGTTTTTCAAAGGTAATTAATATAAGCTTGGTTATATATTTTTATTAACTCAAATTTGCATCTAATTGTGGGCTGATACTATATCAGGTTGTATTTTAGGTTCATTAAACATTACTTTTAGTTTCTGCGTTTGGTTTTGCATTTAAGTGTTTATTCATTTGGGACTTCTAATTAACATTATACCTATTTGAATGTTTTTTATAACATTAGCATGCAAGATTATTTGTGGTATCTAAACAAGTAATATATTTGCAAACATGAAAGAAGTATGAAAAGTAAGGCTTTAAGAGTCTTACATTTGACATTGCATAATGAATATTGAAACCAAAGAATCTGTGACATTTAAGAAAACAAATGTTGGTACTTACTCAATATACTCTCCGATAATTTGTTTTCATTTCTTTTGTTGAAAACATATAATTAAGATTTGAATACTTGTCAAAGTAGTTTCGCATAAGGTCAAATGTATATTACTAATTTTTATTGATGCATGGATGATCGATATTAACATGATTTGTGTCATCTCCTAAAAGCCACATGCATTAAGTTGCTTTATTTTATAACATCTCTATAAAAGAACTATAATATACTATATTTTGTTTGGAGATTTAGGTGCTGTTTGTTTCAGAAGAGGTAAAACGTCTGCAGTCTGCGGACCACATCTGCAGACATCTGCAGCAGAAGAGGTGGACCAAATGTCTGCAGTCTGCAAGAAAAAGACTGTTTGTTTTGTTTAACATCTGCAAAATGCTGAAATATTCTGTAATTAAACTAAATTTATTTTTTAAACTTTAAAAACAACTAATACATTAATATATAAATAAAAGTCATAGAAATACATTAAAATATAAATAAAAGTCATACAACACTACAATAATATTCATAAAATCATACAATTACATTTATAAATCGTTTACATGTGACAACATAACCGATGCTCAATGACATACCATCTCCTTTTTGATCTTCTTGAGGTCCTTATCGGTCAACGACTCAATATCAAAATCATAGTAAAACCCGTGTTCAATCCATGGACCAATCGTCATTTTGGCATCTGGGAATACCTTTTGAACAGCCATTGCCATGACATGAGCACACTGCACACAAATTAACAGCATAATTTCTCCATTGCTAATTGTTCTTACAAGGGTTAACAACATCAGAATTGAAACAAAAAACATCATCATCATCAACAACATCATCATCAACAACAACAGAAATCAGCAACATCGAGCAGATTTGAACAACATCATCAACAAGATCAAACAAGTTCAACAAGATCAGATTTGAAACAACAACAAGAAATCAGCAGTATTAAACAAGTTCAAACAACAACAGAAATCAGCAGTCAAACAACAAGAAATCAAACAACAACATCAGATTTGAAACAACAACAAGAAAGTCAAACAACAACAACATCATCATCATCAACAACAACAACATCGATCAAACAGGTGCATCAAGAAATGGTTGAATCTTGTAACAGAAATCAAACAATAACAACATCATCATCATCAACAACAACAACAGAAATCAAACAGGTGCATCAAGAAATGGTTGAATCTTGTAACAGAAATCAAACAGGTGCAGATTTGAAACAAATTCAAACAACAAGATCAAGAAATCAGGTGCATCGGGGGGGAGGCGACGGTGAAACATCATCGCGGTCGAGCAGGTGCATCAAGAACATCATCAACAACATCAAGAAATCAGCAACAAGATCAAAAATTTACCTCAAGATTTGAGCGACGGGAGTAGACGGTCGAGCTACACAGGCCGAGCAGACGTTCGAACGACGGGGGTGGAGTGGCGACGGTGGAGTGACGACGTAGGGGAGTGGCGACGGGCGACGGGGAGGCGACGGGCGACGGGCGACGGGCGACGTAGGGGAGTGGATCGGGAGCAGACCTCTGTGGGTTGGGTAAAAATGGGGGGTTAGGGTAATATGTTAAGAAGAGGTGGGAAGAGGTGGGAAGACTTTGGTCCACCTCTTTTTGGAGCAGAGGTCACGCAGACCTTTTTTAGTGAAACGTCTTCAGAAAAACAAACACTCTGCAGACCATAAACGTCTGCCCGCCTCTTTTTGGCGCAGACAAAAGAGCTTCAGAAGTACTTTTTCAGAAAAACAAACACCACCTTAGTCATTAATGATATGTGGGTGAAGGCGCAACACGTGACTCGTAATCTCCCTAGTTTTACATATAATAACTTACTTTTTCAATATGTTATTTTAGACAAATTACTTATATAGATAGTTGTTTTTTTATTATATTTTAGACAAGTTACTTATAGAAAATAACTAACTTATCTTTTAAATTAACTAGTTTGGTACTACAAGTTACTTATAGAAAATAACTAACTTATCTTTTAAATTAACTAGTTTGGTACCCAGACGCGTGTTGCGCGTCATAAGGACGGGCTAAACGGAGGCTCAGAACTCTATCATCATAGCCGCAAGCTAACACTTTTAACAAACAATGAGAATCGATGACAAGAGGCAACATAATCAGAATATTGCTTCTCAAAACTAATGCCTGGTGTCGACTAAAGTATGTCGACACATTGCAACAGTCCATACTCCACGTCAAAGCTCAGACTCGTTTTTGCATGTCATCATAGACAACAATATTCAACAATAATAGCAGTACCCAAATCAAATTCATGACACAGGTAAATACAATGATAAATCCATTATTGTTAATGACACCCATAGCCCTCAGAGGCGCCTAATGCCCATCGTCATCAAGCAAACTATGAAAGGCAAACTTGGTTTGCGCAGGTGGAATCGATCCAGTGGGCCAGACACAACCGATAACAGAACCAGAACCCTAAAAGGGTATGAAAGAGATCGCCAAGGGGCAACAAAGGCGGTCATAAAACGAACATCACCACCATGAATAACCTCAGGCCACCGCTGGTCGCGAAAAGACCACAAGAGTTACAGAACCAAACAGATCTAAACTGAGTAAGGCCGGCGGGGCGGCAATCGAGCATATCGACAGCCATGCAACCGAGCACATCGGTGTCATCGGCATGGCAATCGCGGCCATAGGCCCAGCGACTTGAGCCATCGCCGTCCGATGACCATAAACAATCCGCTCAAAACTAAGATTATCACCTAGGCAAGGCTAACATGGTTGCAGAAGCTCTTAGTAGAAAAGAAAGTGAAAAACCTTTACGCGTAAGAGCACTAGAATTAACCATATACTCAGATCTCTTCACTCAGATTCATGACGCTCAAATTGAAGCATAAAAGACAAAAATTTGGAGAATGAAGGTTTACGAGGAATGGTCAAAGAGTTAATACCTAACTCCAATGACTTGATGCAGTTTGCAAATAAAGTATGGGTTCCAAAGTATGAAGACTTGCGCAGGAAGATTTTAGATGAAGCGCATAAATCAAGATACTCAATCCACCTAGGATCGGACAAGATGTATCATGATATAAAAGAGTTATACTGGTGGCCTAATATGAAAGGAGATATAGCTTCATATGTAAGCAAATGTATGACATGCTCTAAGGTAAAGGAAAATACCAGAAGCCATCTGGACTCTTACAGCAGCCTATGATCCCAAAATGGAAATGGGAATGTATCGCTATGGATTTTGTGATGAAATTACCCCGAACGTTGAGTGGTTACGATACTATTTGTGTAATAATTAACCGTTTAACAAAATCTGCACACTTTTTACCTATAAAAGAGACATATGGCATGAATAAGCTAGCCAATTTGTATATCAAAGAGGTGGTATCTTATCACGGAGTACCAATTTCAATTATTTCTGACAGAAATAGTCGATTTACCTCGAGATTTTGGCAATCTTTGCATGAAGCCATGGGTACTCGCTTAGACATGAGTACAACTTATCATCCTCAGACTGACGACCAAAGTGAAAGGACCATTCAGACGTTAGAGGATTTACTGAGAGCCTGTGTGATAGATTTTGGTGGGAATTGGGATACTCACTTACCATTAGCTGAGTTCTCATACAATAATAGTTATCACACCAGTATTAAAGCTGCCCCCTTTTAAACTTTTTACAGAAGAAAATGTTGGTACACATGTCCCTAGTTCTAGTTCTAGTGAGCTTAAATGTAATTGACTTTCATTTTGTAACACTGATGTAATGTTTGATATATAAAATGAAAAACTCTTCGTTGAATGTGCATTGGTTGTTGAATGTTATATCTATTCATATGATTGATTATTACACGCTTATATGAGCATGTTATATAGGTTTACAGTTGTTAGACATAGTTCTGTATCGTTAAAGGTTCAGGAATATGTTTAACTAAGTCTTTTGATTTAGTCGCATGATTGGACCATGCGAATGGGCCAGTCGCACGACTGAACCAGGTGATTGAGCCATACGCACGATTGAGTCATAAGACTGACTCAGTCGTACGAATGAATCAATCGTACAACTCAGTCGCACGACTGAGCCATACGCATGGCTCAGTCGTACGAATGAAAGCTGTAACTATAAATACCACTTAATTCGTGGAAAAATAAAACACTTCGAGAACTCTTAACCCTAGCAGTCCCAGTTCGTCCAGAGAGTCCCTTCCAACTTCATAGAACGTTTCTGATCAATTCTAATCAATCTTAACGTATTCTCATCGTTAGTTTTGATCGGATCAACGTTTTCCCTGATTGGATCGCCAATCAAATAGGATTCCGCACTATTTGATCTGGTTTCATGTTGAATCAGTTAGTACTCCGTACGTACACGGTCCTAACAAGTGGTATCAGAGCTTTGGCTCTTGATTCTACGTGGATTCAATCGAGTTTTTGCAAAAGTCAACGTTTTCAATCAAAAGATCCGTTCTCGGTGTATTAAAATTCAGTTTTTACAAGTGCGTGTGTTCAAAAGTTAGTATTTTTCGAGTTTCAGCAGATTAGGGTTTTTAAAATTGCGTTTTTAGGTCGAATTGCGTGAAAATTTTGAAAAATTTCGAATTCAGCAGTCTCAGTCGCACGATTGACCAAATCGCACGACGGAACTTCATTCGCACAGCAAAATCGCATGATTGGCCCAGTCGTTTGTTCAATGGCACGATTGCCCCAGTCGTTTATTTATTCGCACGATTGTCCTAGTCGTCTACTCATTCGTACGACTAAGATCAATAGCATGGTTGAGTCTCAGTCGCATCCCCAGTCGCATACCCAGTTAGTTTGTCAAGTTTTCAGACTAGTTCATTATAGATACACAGCACTATGCTCTCTCAGCTGAAAAGGACTCCAGAATTCAGAATCTCTTGCTCTTGGAGAATGAGATCGGGAATCACAACAAACCACCAAAGCTTCTGAAATTCATCTGAATGGAGTGGACACAAACCTATGGAGCACTATTGAGACTGGCTACACTATGCCAGTTGAAGCTGATGGTGTTCCACTAACTCTAAGTGGTTTGAATGAGGCACAGAAGACTGCGTACAATGCTGAGAAGAAGGCCTATGCTTTGTTGACACAGTCCATCCCAAAGGACATTTTTCATCAGTTCTCAGAGCACAAGTAGTGCAAGAAGTTATGGAAGGCTCTTAAGAACGTTATGAAGGAAATGCTATGCTTAAGTATCTAAAAGCTAAAGCTTTGAAGAAAGAATTTGATAACTTCTCGTCTATTGAGAATGAAAGTTTGGATGATGTGATCGACCGCTTCTATCATTTGATGAGTGAACTGCACACTCATGGGGTTAAAACGTCCATGGAAGATAAAGTGTCGAGTTTGGCTGATGGGTTACCTGATAAATAGGACTCATTTGTTTCTACTTTAAGACATAATGCCATGCTGGAGACATTGGACATAAATGATTTTATTCTGAAATTGAGGGAGGAAGAGGTTTGACATAAGTACAAGTCTAAGAAGGGTAACTACACTCAGAATCCTTCCCTCTACAATGTGACTCCTACTACAGCGTCTTCGAGTGCACCTTTACAGACTGCTTTCGTGTCTAACACATCTGCAAGCATCCCAAGTGCATCCTCAAGTTGTGAATCAGGTGGATCATCAAGTGTCCAATTCAGTGCTCCAGAAATTCAACCGACGAAGTTAAATATAGAGAATTTGGGCAACGTAACTGTTGAAGTTGCTAAGGAGCATATGGATTTTCTTGCTGTTGTGGTCCAATCATATGATGGGTTAGTTACAGGAAAGATTGGAAATTGCCATCTAGCAGATGAAGATTATGAGCAGGTTGATGAAACAGAGCTTGAACGGATTGATATAATGTGGGCTCTCGCTAGTGTTGTGCGTAGAGCAAAGAAGTTTGTTAAAAAGACGAGATAGAACCTGGTGGCTACAAAGGATACAACTTTTGGATTTGATAAGTCAAAAGTCACCTGTTTCAACTGCGGTGAAAAAGGCCATTTCAAGAGAGAGTGTGTCAAACCTAAGAAGACAGGAAATGGCAACCCGTTTTCATCATTTAACAGGCAGGATAAGGACAGGACTCCAAGGGTAACATCAACCAGCCATGACTCTAAAGCAATGGTAGCACAAGGTGATGAAGGACAAGACTGGTCCTTACATTTCTTATCTAATGGTGAATCTAACATTGCATCAGTTGATGATCTGAACAAAACCTCAATGAGTGAGGGGGAGAACTCAGTTGAGCTTGATACTGTTGATATGAATGAGACTATGGCTGCTGTTGATCAACTAGTGGAGGATGAACTAAATGCAGAATCTGCAGCACACCAGGAACCCCAAGCTGCTTTCATGTCTGGCACCTCTACATCTTCACAGGTAGAATCAAAAGACGATCTCTTTGATAAACATGCTTGTGTTGAATGTAATAAGTTTAGGGAATGCATCGATCTAAAATTTGCTATGTTATTAGAACATAATGGTAACTTAGTAAATGACTTAAAACTTTGCACAGAGGCTAATAGAGTATTAAAGCAAAATGAAAGTAGCTTTAAAAAGAAAATTGAATTGCTGAGAAAACAATTAAAAGAAACTGAGGTTATTGCTTTTAACCAAGAAAATGGCATAAAGTTTTACTTAAAATCAATTGAGGAAACTAAAAAGGACAAAGCTGTGTTACAAGTTGAAAATGAATCCTTAAAGCAAAAACTACATAGTTTAGCTAGTTCCTCTCACATCTTGAAAAACTTGGTAAAAGAAAGAAACAATGGGGAAGGGCTGGATTATAAAGTCATGCCTCCACCACATGAGATCCTCCTGAATACCAAACAGAGACCTGTTAACAATAATCCCGTCAAGGACCATGTAGTGACTACTCCTCTGGTCAGTGACCCGGACACTGCAGTTAAACCTGCTCCTCCGGTTGCCGATCAGAAGACTTCAACATCAGGCATAAAGGATAAAACCGTCATTGAAGACCGAGTGGAAAAGGATGATAATGTACCTCTTGGGCCCGGTTCACAATCTGCTGTAACCCAACCTAAGACTTTAAAATCTACTCAGTGCAAATCGGGTAAGCAAGATCTAAATCATTTTAAAAGACAAAGTAATCATAATGTTAAACAAATTAAATTTGTCAAAGAAGGTGAAAAATCTAAAGTTGAGACCAAAAGACCTATGCCTGAAGTGTACTCCCCACCCCACAAGAGATCTCCTAGTCCTGTTGAGAGGAGATCATGCTATAAGTGTGGACAAAGAGGTCACATTTCTTCACACTGTCCTCGCTATCAGACACCTAGACTTAAAGTTAAACTAGATCAGGAAGTTAAACCGGTTTCTTCAAAACAGAGATCTAAGACACCTGCTCGGTCTTATGCATCTCCCCACCACCACAGACAACATAGACAAGTCACTGGCAAGTCTGTGATGCCTGAGGTGAAACCTGTTTTTGAAAATAAATTTAAAGTTCAAACTTTAAAACAGTCATCCGTTTACCACAAACAAGCCTTACACAAGGATGGTCTGTGGAAAGCTAAAACATCTGATGTGTCTGATACTGTTGATAAGCAGAAGAATGAGGCTTCTCTAACTCCAGAAGGACAGTGGGTCAAGTTTGTAATGTGCGATGCCTCAGGGAAACCCAAGCCAGTAAAGGATTGGGTCCCCCTCCTTAACTAGTTATTTTCTATGTTGTGAAGGTTGTCCGCTATAGTGCTTCTACCAACACATGGATTGTAGATAGCGGAGCATCCAGGCACATGACGGGAAATTAGTCTCTCCTTTTCAACGTCAAATAAATTAAAGGGGGACATGTTTCTTTTGCTGGAAACAAAAGAGGATACATTACCGCACAAGGAGAAGTAGGTAATGGAAAGGTAAAGTTTGATAAAGTAAATTATGTTCAACAGTTAGAAAACAATTTGCTTTCAGTTTCTCAGATATGTGACAAGGGCTTCAAAGTAATGTTTGACAATAGGAAGTGTTACATTCTGAAGAAGGAGATGGAGATTCCTGAGGAGCAGGTTTTAATGTCACCATCAAGGTACAACGATTTGTACGTCTTAGATATGTCAAATGCTTCTACTACTGAGTCCATTATTCAGTGCTTTTTATCAAAAGCAACAGAGAAGGAGTCCATCTCTTGGCACAGGAGAATGGGACACAAATCACAGGAAGATGAGTCATCTGATTCATAACAACCTAGTAGAGGGAGTTACTGTAAAGAACTTCAAACTTTCAGATTTTTGTGTCTCGTGCAAGAAGGGAAAGCAGACCAGGAAGTCTCACAAGACCAAGCATGTTAACTCTATCAAGATGCCCCTGGAGCTACTACATATGGATCTTTTCGGTCCCGTCAGCACCAAGAGTATCACTGGAGACTGGTACTGCTTTGTAGCACATAAGACTACTCACGTTTCTCCTGGGTGATGTTTCTGAAAGCTAAGTCTGAAGCATTTGAATCATTCAAGGTGCTCGTCACTACTCTGGAGTCTCTTTACAATCTGAAGGTCTGGAAGGTTCGTTCAGATAATGGAACTGAATTTAAGAATCAGTGGATGGATGCTTTCTGCAAGGAAAAAGGAATTGTTCATCAGTTCACCTCTGCATATACGCCACAGATGAATGGAGTTGCTGAACAAAAGAATAGAAGCTTGATCGAGACTGCAAGGACTATGTTGGCAGATTCAAAACTGCTAGTACAGTTCTGGAATGAAGCTATTGCCAATGTGTGCTACACGCTTAATTATGTGTTAGTAGTCAAGCGGCATGGGAAGGCTTGCTATGAGTTGCTTCAGAAGCGCAAACCTAATCTGGAGTATCTGAAACCTTTCGGAGCTCCATGCACGTTACTGAAGAAGACTCCGGAGGGCAAGTTCAGCGAGAAAGCAGATCAGGGGATCTTTCTTGGATACAGCATACCAGACAAATGGGTTTATAACAACTCGACAGGTCAGGTAGAAGTGTGGTGCAACATCGATGTGCAACGATACACCATTCCCCCTGCTGGGAAAGGTCCGTCGTCATTCTTCGACTACGATGGCTTTTTCAAATCATTCAACCTTCCTCAGATAGATCCAGATGAAGAGATTTCTGCTCAGATGATGTATGATGTCCTAAATACACCAAATCTGGATACCAGTAAGGTGACACCAGCCTGTGGTGCTTCAGGATCTTCAGCAGCTACTCAGGACGAGAGTGATGATTCATCAGATGATGAAGAAGCAGTTGGGACCAGCAATGAGCATAACGTTAATCAAGATGGAAGCTCAACAGATGCTGAACATGCATCAGGGAATCCGGATACTGAACCTAACATCACAAATCTGGATACTGAAGTTGTTGTTCCTACGACACCTATGACTAGGATCAGTGTGAATCATCCCCCGGAGACTATAATTGGGGATCTTCACTCCGGTGTGCAGACGAGAAATCAGCTCTACTCTGCTGATTATGCCGAAATTATGGAAAAGGGCTACGTGAATGACGGGGCTTTCAAATGTTTTATTTCTCAAGTCGAGCCCAAACACGTATGCGATGCCCTGAAGGATGAGGCCTGGGTTAACGCTATACAAGAAGAGCTGCTACAGTTCAAGAAACTAGGAGTGTGGACACTCTTTGACAGGCCCAAAGGAGTTAAAGTAATAGGCACCAAATGGGTGCAACGCTGCAAGAAGGACGACCAAGGTGTCGTAATCAGAAACAAAGCTAGATTGGTTGTTCAGGGCTTCAGACAAGTCGAGGAAGTTGACTACAATGAAGTGATTGCACCTGTGGCTAGAATGGAAGCAATCCGTATCTTCCTAGCCTACGCATCTTATATGAAGATCAAAGTCTATCAACTAGATGTAAAGAGTGCATTCCTTCATGGGGAAATCCGTGAAGAAGTCTACGTCAGTCAATCCGAAGGATTTGAGAATCCTTATCATTGGGACAGAGTCTACAAGCTGGACAAGGCTTTGTACGGGCTACATCAGACTCCTCGAGCTTGGTATGAGAAGCTCTCCACCCACCTGTTGAAACACGGTTTTCGCAGAGGTGTGATTGACTGCACGTTGTTTATAAAAGAGAGAGATGGAGATTTACTGATGGTGCAGATTTATATGGACGACATAATCTTTGGTTCTTGAAAAGAAGAATTATGTAAAGAATTTGAATCAGTGATGAAGGAAGAATTTGAAATGAGTGCCATGGGAGAGATGAAGTTCTTCCTGGGATTACAGGTGGATCAAACACCTACCAGTATTTTTCTACATCAGACTAAGTATGTTAGAGACATTCTTAGTCGATTTGATATGGAAAATGTCACTGTTGTCGGTACCCCACTCGCCACAAACCATGAAGTGGCACATGATGAGAATGGGGATTTGGTGGATGCCACTATGTATCGTGGGATGATCGGATCTCTTATGTATCTCATTGCCTCACGTCCAGATATCATGTACGCCACATGTCTGTGCTCAAGATATCAAGCAAAACCAAAAGTAAATCATCTGATCGGGGTGAAAAGGATTTTTCGTTATCTGAAGGGTACTCCAACATTGGGGTTGTGGTTTCCTCATGATGATGACCTTAAGCTAACTGCGTATAGTGATTCAGACTATGGTGGCTGTAAGATGAACTTCAAATCAACATCAGCAGGGTGTCAGTTCTTTGGAAGGCGTTTAGTCACTTGGCAATGCAAGAAGCAGACATCTGTTGTCTTGTCAACATGTGAAGCTGAATACGTTACTGCTGCAAGTTGCTGCTCTCAGATTATTTGGATCCAACAGCAAATGCGGGACTACGGTTTGCAATTTTCTAATACCCTTATATGTATTGATAACTCTGCTGCCATAGCTGTAACTAAAAATCCTGTTCAACACCCTAAAACAAAACACATCGGCATAAAGTATCATTTCATACGCGACTGCTATGAAAAACAATTAATTGATGTGGTTAAAATAAATACGGATTTTCAACGCGCCGGCCTCTACCCAAAACCGTTTGATAAACCCAGATTTTTCTATCTGTTAGAGGTCAACGACGTGAAAAAGAAAAGTGACATCATTCTAGAAGAGACAAATGCTTAGTCCGACACTTGTTTGATTTCTTGTTCTTTTTCTTTTTATTTTCTTTTATTTATCTTAGTTTAATTTCCTGTCTTAAAAATCCAAAAACACAAAAAATATTTTCGGTTTTAGAATTTTAGGGGGAGATTAGTTTAGTTTCAGTATTTATTTACTTAAAAAAAGGAGGGAAGGGCAGATAAGCAAAAAAAGCAAAAATAAAATATTTAAGAATGTGATTCAATGCTATGGAAAGTGATAGTATACAGGCGTCGAGTTACTTGAAACACCAAAAAGATTTTCAATTTTTGTAATTTTAGTTTAATTAAATCACAGAAAATTGTTAGTCAGAGAATTCTAAGTCTAACAAATTGGGAAAATAATAGTACGCTTCTTTGTTACTGTAATTACGCCGAGAAAGTAGATCTAGGGAGGTGCTAGTCCACTATACGATGTGTCGGTAGATTCAACACAATAGACTAGTAGACATCATTCGTGAACTCAATTTAAACTAATCTGTTCAACTGACTGTGGGTTCCCATCTTATCACTGGTTAACACAATCAGTTAGTTCCAATAAGGGGTGACGAGAAATAAACGCCACTAAAAGTGTGAGGATGACCACAAAAAGAGCAAAGCACGAAAAATGAAAATAAACGCAATCAAGCTGATAACCTATGTTGTTGGTGCGTTATGTGCAAAAGAAAAATTTAAAGGTGCTCTAACAAGAAGATAGGTTGTGTGTCTCTCTGCTGTGCGATGGCACTGACCTGAGGATAAGCATAACCTAGATATTCTAGAATTTATTATTGTTTGCCGCCTCTCTGCTGTGCGGTGGCACTGACCTGAGGTTTGGCTTCTCTTTGAAAGCTCTATGAATAGTCTCTTCTTGTCAAAATACCCTTAGACCGCTCAAAAGTCTCCTGAGGAATGTTGATTACCATATAAGCTTGGGATCCACAAATGTTGGTTGAAATAATATAACCAAATACATCACCAATATGTGTCAAAATCTGTGTATGGATTTAAGTGGACAAGTATACCGACAATCGTCGTGGCTGCACTGCCTGATGTTCAAAATCAATGTGTGTTACATATCAGATCAAGCATGATTTCCAGTTAGAGCTTAGGAGTCTCAGATGAATGAGAAACTGTGATATGTAAATATGTTAGTTTCCATTTCAATATATATATAAAAGTTCCAAGTAAAGCTTAGGAGTCTCAGATGAATGAGAAACTGTGATATGTAAATATGTTAGTTTCCATTTCAATATATATATAAAAGTTCCAAGTAATTGAGTTTATGCCCGTCTGATTCCATATGAATCTATCTTAGAAATGATGTTAATACTAATAGACTACTCTACCCTAACCTAACAAAATCACAAAAACATGTTTATTTTGTTACTTAGTGTAGTTTTTCAAGTTATTTGTAAAGTGTGTCAGTGTCAGACTGTGCTATGTTATTTATCCTTGAGAAAGTCACAAAATGAACTTAAAGTCAATCTTGAATCACTTGTTTTTGAAAAAGTAAAAGGATCACGTCTGAGGTGATCAGGTGGATAAATGGATCACGTCTGAGGTGATCAGGTGGATAAATGGATCACGTCTGAGGTGATCAGGTGGATAAATGGATCACGTCTGAGGTGATCAGGTGGATAAATGGATCATGTCTGAGGTGATCAGTTGGATAAATGGATCACGTCTGAGGTGAGCAAAGGTTCTTTAATTTAAAATGTTCATGTCTGAGATGATCAATTGATCAAAATGTTTTATCTACTGTTATAAGGGGCTAAGTGTCAAAGGATAAAAAGGGCAAAAATTTCATAAGTATGACCCATTCGCACGACTGGACCATGAGCATGGACCAGTCGTACGATTGGATCATACGAATGAACCCAATCGCATGATTGAAGGTGACCGACTGTGATAGTCGTACGAATGACCTCGATCGTACGATTGGAGGTGACGGTTTGGGCGAATCGCACGACTGAAGCTCAGTCGCACGAATCAATCATGCGACTAGGCTCAGTCGCACGACTGAAGGTTGCCCTAGTATAAATACAGGGGGAGTCGGTCACAGTCGTTTCACTCTCCCAAATCGCCTCTTAGATGCACGACACAAACCTATTTTGCCAAAATTTTATTAGATCGTTATAGACCATTGTTTGATACTTTCTGATGTTTGGTTTTGATTATACAGGTATTGCGCGACAAAGTTAGCACGAATTATCAGTTACTACAACGTCGAAAAGATCGAAATAATGACCTAAGTTTAACCGAACCAAATATGACTAATAAACCACTAAAACTAAGCATTTTGATCAAATTAAAATTATTAGGGTTTTAGTCGGTCATATGCGAACCAAATGAGTCAATCCACAAGTTTAACATCAAGTATTGCTCAAAAATTGAATTTGAATGAACAACCTGTCGAACATGCGATTGGACGCCCTGATAAACTTCAATTGCACGACTGAGCGAGGCGAATGGCTCAACCGCATGACTGAGATGGACGAATGGTTCAATCGCACGACTGAACCATGCGTCTGAGCTCAATTGCATGATTGATATAAACGCATGAGAGAACATACGACTAAGTCCAGTCGCATGAATCAGTCGTACGTATGAGATCATTCGCACGACTGAAACTCAGTCGCACGGTTCATTCGCACGACTAGATCTCAGTCGCTCAGCTCACTCGCACGACTGAACAAAACTTTCAAGTTCATGAAACAAATCATGTTTATTCTTTGACACGTACTAATGTTTATTTACTTTGTGTCACAGATGGCGAGTCGGTGGACGATGAGCACTAAACACAACATATGTGCTCATCTTGATCTCTCATCCCGCAATGCTGCGGAGTTTATGGGCATTATTTCTTTTCTCCGCCGATCGTGGATATTCCGAGATATCTCGGTACAGTGCACACCCTACAGATCAGTACAGCAGGCTTTCTGGGAAAGCGCTGTAGTTGATAGGTCTTCTGAGCCCTATAGTATCAGGAGTTCTATATTTGGGGAGGCCATAGAGATATCAGAGGAGGATATCAGGACAGTGTTGGAGTTGAGGGATGATACTGACTGTCCCACTCGATTACAACCCCTCACTATTCGAGGTTGCCTCATAAGAGCTAAGTACTCTGGGGACATCAATGCAAGTATGCTCAACAAGAGCAACTTGTGCCCCCAGTTCAAATACTTAGCCCATGTACTGCTGAGATGCATCACCTCCAGGAAGGGTGGCTTCGACGAGCTCTCCGACCAGATGCAGAACGCCTACGTGGCGTTGGTGCTGAATCATCCATTCAGCTTTTCGAGGATGATCTTCACCTACATGGTGGAGAACATTGAGGCGAAGGGGAAAGAAAGCTTCTGTATGTACCCACGCTTTCTGCTGATGATTATAGATCAGAAGCTCCCCTTGCTACCCAAGGAGAAGGAGGATATTGTTGTCCTCAAGGTGATGGATGACACCAACCTCGAGAGGATGAGGGTGTACCGGGGGAAGCAAGTGAAGCCCCCGGTAAGGAGACTATTCAGGCATCTGGCCCAGGAGGACTATGTGGCGCCAGCTAGGCGAAAGTGGCGTCACGACGATAGTGATTCAGATATAGAGCATATAGTCTTACCTGATGACGACTCTCATGGTGATGATAGTGGTGATGGTGGAGATACAGGTCCGTCTCATACTCAGATCACTACTGCTGATGTTACATCTCCACCATCCCCACAAGGTGATTTAGCTACTGCAGGGTTCCATCAGGACTTCCAGCCTGAAGAGGAGGAGGAGTCTGACAAGGAGCCGCTGACTCGGACGGTGGGCAGTCGGGTGGTTGCCATCGAGAGGGGCATTAGGATGGTTGGACGTCCGGGCGGGTCTGGGGAGGCTACTTCAGATCAATCATACACCCCAGACTAGCCCAGTAGCCAAGGGGGAGCCTTCGAGTCAAGGGGGACTCGGAGGAAGAGGATGGCTCAGCCCCATAGGATGAAGCCGAAGAGACGGAGGATCACGCTGATTTCTACCTCCATCACCACTACCACTACACCACCCACTACCACTACACCTCCCACCACTACTACTCCACCTTCTACTACCACACCTCAGACCTCTCCACCCTAATATTTACCACCGCCACAGCTACCACCACCAGCCACCAAGCTGGCCCTTCCTCATTCCCCATCGGATCATCCCTCCCTCCCATTGGAGTGGAGGAACAGCTGGCAGCACTCAACAGGATGGTGCTGAAGCTGTTAGCCGCTGATGAGGAGAAGTCTGCGCAGCTACGTTAGCTGGTGGAGCTAAATGCTTCCCAAGCTCAGCAGATCTCGCAGCAGGCAGAGCAGATCGCCAAACTCCAAGAACACAAGGATGAGTCTGCCAAGAAGCTGGAGGAGTTGGAGGCTGCAAACAAGAAGATCATGCTCCAACTAAAAGGATCTAAGGAGGAGCCTCTGAAGCTTGGTGAAGGAGACGATGATGGAGATGATGATGAGGATGATGATGAAGAGAATGACAGTGATGATGATGATGTGAGTAGTGGTGAAGCAAGAGGTAGGGAGGATGATGATGAGGATGATGAAGGAGATGCAGCTGCATCTGCCTCTGCTCATGGTCAAGAGCAAAGGAAAAAGAAGAGACAAGACCAAGGAGCATCGTCGTCTGCCCCACCTACCTCCCCATCTGCAGAAGACCCGGCTATGATTCAAGGCAAAATTCAAGCTTAGATATCTATATGTTATTAAACTTTTGTTCTTGAAATCATGTATCAATGTTTATTTAAATAAATAAATGAAAAGTTGAACTTGCTTTTGTCAAGTGCTTCATGTATACTAACTCGTATTGTGTTTGGTTATTTCTTTAACAGGTTCATCTAAACATGCTGACGAGCATGATGTGGTACCCCTTCGACAAATCAAGACTCAATTGACAATGATTCTCGATTTGCAAGGGATAGTACATCGCTCAGTTAGCTACACACATGAAGATGGAGAGATAATCCACGATATGACTGATGAACAGATTGCCGAACTGTTCAGTCTAAATCCAGATGAGCTGGTAAAGGATGCTCCAGAAGTTGACGTAGTCAGTGATGAGGAGCTACAAGATGTCGACGAGGTGGAGATCGAGGATGTGACTGCTGACCACTATCCCAGTATACTAACACTGAAGGCGAAGTACTACTGGATCTGGGAGAAATATTTGGCAATAGTGCATTCGATAAAGTAGAAGAAAAGATTGATGCAAAAGAAGCTACTGCGGAAGGTCCTCGGGCGGATGATGCTGATCTAGCACCCAAAAAGGCTGAGTGGGCAGCCTGCCTGGAGGAAATGAAGAAACAGCAAGTTCCTATCAAGTCAAACACCTACACCAAGCTCTACAAGGTAAAGAAGCATCAGAAGGTGTCTAGAAAGATCATCAGCTGAGCATACTTTGAGGACCTCAAGGTATATGCCGTCAAGAGAGAGAAGGGCATAGAGTATTTCAGATTCCCACACGATCTGAAAACTCTCCCTGCATTTGAGCTAAACCATCTAGCCAACTTGAACCTCCTGTATACTGTTCTCGGAAAGATATCGGGATGGTTTGAGAAGGCAATGAAGAAGGAGTACCATACGAGGTAGGTCAATTTCAAACCTTAACAGCCCAAAAGGTTCATTCACAGGACAGAGGTTGACCCTACCTCAGGAAGACCAAAGGTTGTCTTGAAATGGCACCCTCCGCGCACAATGTCTCGTATTCCATTGAGGGAGATGCCACAAGACTTTGCACCCCATTTCAAACGGTGGTATTATGACTGGCGCACCGGAGAGGCCGTCATAGTTTCGGATGGGGAGGGGACATTAGAGACAATAAGGGTATTTGACCCAATGTGGCTCACAAACTTGTCTGCAGCTGATGTTTACACACTGTATAAGTGGCCACCATTTTTTGACACGCAGGATATCGTGCAAGCACTTTAGTTTCAACATGTTATACGTCTATGCTTCGCACTTGATATTCATGCTGGAGTTTCAAGAGAAGAACGAGTTAAGAGATATGAAGAGTTTAAAAAGGTTGTCAAAGATTAGATAGAACTAGGTCCAAGGGGGAGTTTGTTGGTACACATGTCCTTTGTTCTAGTTCTAGTGAGCTTAAATGTAATTGACTTTCATTTTGTAACACTGATGTAATGTTTGATATATGAAATGAAAAAACTCTTCGTTGAATGTGCATTGGTTATTGAATATTATATCTATTCATATGATTGATTATTACATGCTTATATGAACATGTTATATAGGTTTACAATTGTTAGACATAGTTCTATATCGTTAAAGGTTCAGGAATATGTTTAACTAAGTCTCTTGATTCAGTCGCACGATTGGACCATGCGAATGGGCCAGTCGCACGACTGTACCAGGTGATTGAGCCATACGCACGATTGAGTCATAAGACTGACTCAGTTGTACGAATGAATCAATCGTACGACTCAGTCACACGACTGAGCCATACGCATGGCTCAGTCGTACGAATGAAAGCTGTAACCTATAAATACCACTTAATTCGTGGAAAAATAAAACACTTCGAGAACTCTTAACCCTAGCAGTCCCAGTTCGTTCAGAGAGTCCCTTCCAACTTTATAGAACGTTTCTGATCAATTCTAATCAATTCTTAACGTATTCTCATCGTTAGTTTTGATCAGATCAACGTTTTCCCTGATTAGATTACCAATCAAATAGGATTCCGTACTATTTGATCTGGTTTCACGTTGAATCAGTTAGTACTCCGTATGTACACGGTCCTAACAGAAAGTGTCGTTCACCTTTGTGCTGGGTAGAAATTGGTAAAAGATAATTAACTGGACCAGAAATCATTCAAGAAACGACTGACAAGATTGAGCAGATCAGAAAGAGACTTGAAGCGGCAAGAAGCAGACAAAAGAGCTACGCGGATAATCGAAGAAAACCGTTAGAATTTCAAATTGGTGACATAGTATTTCTGAAAGTATCTTCTTGGAAGGGAATTGTGAGATTTGGTAAATGAGGAAAACTTAATCCTCGATTCATTGGGCTGTTTGAGATAACAGAATGTATTGGACCGGTTGCATATCGTCTTAACTTACTAAGTGAACTCGTAAATGTGCATAATGTATTCCATGTATTCAATCTTAATAAATGCATGTCAGATGAATTACTAATTATCCCACCAGAGGAAGTCTGCATTGATGACAAGCTTTATTTCATCGAAGAACCCATTGAAGTTTTGGATTGGAAGGTGAAGAATGTGACAACTGGTAATTTCAGGTCAATACCCGACCTTGACTGGGTTATAATTACACCTATAATACTTGATTTTCAATTGAATTCCAATTATTTAAGTCGTTTTATGCATTGCAAAATTTCATGCATTACGTTTCATGCATCGGTGATTCGGCGTAATTACCATTTTTTTACACGCGATACAACCGGCAAACATACGAACGTTGGTGATAATTAATATATGCGCACTAATAAATACTTTAAGGTGTTTCAATGTATTTTAGGCCATTGTTTCAAAGTATTTTAGATTCTAAATTAAATACATTGGAAAACTCAAATTTATAAATAAACCCAATCGCGTAAATTGATATTTTATCCGGAACGAATCCTTTTAACGCAATTACTAAATACATGATGTATCATTAACATACATAAATATTAAATGATATGATATTATACATGTACTTATACAACTTTAATGTATTTTAAAAATTAAAGAGTAAAAATATTAAATATATATATATAAATTACTGTAATGCAACAAATACCACCCAAATACCCAATACTATATAAAATTAAAAAATCAACCCATTTTCCCTCTTGAAACCGTCCACCCCACCCATCACCTCATCTTTTCTTCATTTCTCCTTTTCATGAAGAGATTCTTGTTTAACTTGTAAATCCAAGAGTTTCCATTTTGATGCAACTACTTTTCAAGTGATTAAAGAAACATGTCTTCCATTCTACTTAAGGACACTCTCTTCCTTCCTCAAATTTGACCAAAAAGTAAGAGTTCTCAAATCTCAAAATAGTCTTACAAGTATATGACATTATAAAACAAGACTCACACTTCATAATTCACCTGCACATTTCACCAACTTCCCTTCTCTTCCCTCCTCCCTTCAAATTTCATCCAAGGCCTCATCACCACCATATCATTTCATTTTCAACTCATTTTCTATAAATCTTTGGTGATTCAAGTGCCATTGTTGAAGATCAAGTGATTTTTGAAGCTTCCAAGCATCCTATAACATCTTCTCCACTTTTCCTTGTTTGGTTATTAGTTCAAAGGATCAAGTCTTCTTTCCCTTGCATTTCAAGACTACCTTCTCTTTCTTCTTACTTGTTTAAGGTTAGCACCTTGTTTAATCTTCTATACATCACCATGATGTGTTCATGTTCACTAACTCATTCAAAAGTGTTCTAGCAAAGTTTAAAAAGTAACAAAACATGTAAGACATTTTCTGGCAGATTCATGTTCTGTGTTTCCGACACCATAACTCGACCTAAACATGGTCAAATGAACCGCTTCTTGAGCCTAACATTAACTTTAGGATGTCTAGTTTTTAACTCATCCAACCTTGAAATTTTTAGATGAGTATAACCTATCCACAATGTAAAAACATGATTAAAGTGTTAAACCTGAATTTTTGGCAGAATAGATAGGGTAGAAAGATTGAGGTATAAGTTATGCTTAAGTAATAAAATGGAGTTTTTCCTTATGTGGTAACTTAACTTAAGGTGTTAAGTTTAAAAGTAGTATAGGCTCTATTTTGAATGTAGGATTGGCCCCTCAAAAAGGTGAATTCCATAGACATGTACAGAAAAATACTGCACTGACATCTGTCGCTTCATAACCCATTTCTAGGCACTTAAACTTAGTTACATATTACAAGATATACTTTTTTGGAATTCTAAGACATAGATCTATATGTGATAAAAATATCATATTTTATAAAAATTCTTTGTACCATGAAAAGAGGATGACAACCAGACCCAAAAATTCCCTTGATTCTGTCAAATGCCCGTATTTATATAAAGTAAACTTTTGGAGATATTTGGTAAAAAGAAAACCCATACACATGGAAAGTATAATACCATTATACTTAATATAAAACACATTCAATACATTATGTACTTTTAGGAAGATAAATATGAAGACAAGAATCTAAATAAAACATTTACAACTCAATGTGTCTAACTAGTCAAGTGACATTTTCAAAACTAACTTTGTGGATGAGTTATGCATGACCATATAGGGTTAGTAATCATGACCTCATGAATATATTGTGATTTTGTTTAGGAAATTCCTAAACCAATCATACGTACGGACTATTGCTAATATTCACGCGTGCAATTGAGGTGAGTTTCACGGCCCCATTTTACTTATTTTCCTTTTGGGGGAGATTACATGCAAATTACTAATTTTCTTGGACACATTTGCTTGTCAATGATTTCACATGTTATATAAGTTGTTTACTTACCGTATCCTGTTATCGAACCGTTAGTTTATTTCCCAAAACGAGGTAATCATGGATAATACTATTGGGTTTGACTACCCCCACCCGGGTTAATTACCCTAACCTTGACTGGAGGTCTAAACGGGTGCATTATTAGCCTGTTCACACCCATACTTACGGTAGGCATGGGTAGGGGCAATTTATTACAGTTACAGTCTAGCTTCGGTTGCGGTGCTTATATAATATTATGGTATTGTATGATCGACAATCAAATCATGGAAAGACTTGTGGTCCATTACACTGTTTACTATTACTTTAAAACATGTGAACTCACCAAATTTATGTTGACATATTTCATGCATGTTTTCTCAGGTATTTGACGTTTGCATCAAGTTAAGCTAGCTTGGGCCACCTCGTATTTAGGGCCATTCATGCTGTTTGGGACATTTAGTATTGTATTTGTCATATTTTAAAAACAATTACATTAGTTTTACTACTTCCGCAATTCAACTTTGAAAAACAATTATGTATTTTTAAAGTTATTAGCATCGTATGCTTACTATATCATGTAGTGGTCGATCAATGACTATGGTTTCCATGACGTTCACGCCCCGCGGGAAACCACCGTGGTTGGGGGTGTGACACAGAAGCTCAGATGAAGTCGAATCAAACTGGTCAAAGTAAGATGGAGTTCGAAGAGAGGACTTGAATTTATATGGGAACATGAAGACCAAATGCAACAGAAGTATCCACATCTTTTTAAGTCTAAGCCTAATATAGATCCTGCAACGTAAATTTCAGGACGAAATTTCTTAAACAATGGGAGACTTTGACAACCCGTCAAAATCAGATCAACGCCAGCTCAACTCTGTCTAATAATAATATACGTTTATTTATTATTCTGACTCGGTTGACTTTCTGAGACCTTGACCAATGTTAACGAGAACCCCCGTTGTCAATTAACCGGTTGAGACAAAAGATTATTAATAACAATAATAATAATAATAATAATAATAATAATAATAATTACAATTAAATAATAATAATAAAATCTTGGTGATGATAGTCGTGTCTTGCATGCAAGACAACTCACCCACACTCTATGTATATATAAACTACATATACACACTAAACACATAAACCCCCACACACAACCCTTTTACCTCCCTTCTCCTCTCTCTCTCCATCGCTCACCACCACCACCATACCCCCCACCGAAACCACAACGCCATCGCCACCCTACCGCCGAAACCGCCACCCTCCGCCGGAACCGCCACCCACCGCCGGAACCACCACCATCCCCATTCATCACCATCTCCACCCCGTCACCCCCATCCACCGAGATCATCACCACCGCCCAACACCACCACCACCGTCCGACACCACCACCGCAACCATCATTCACCACCACAACCACCATCTACCACCACAACCACCATCCGCCACCTTCATCATCAATCACCGTCACCAACCCGCCACCCCACCACCTTCGGTCACCGAACCCCCCCCCCCTTTTCGGCTACCGAGAGCACCACCACTCCCTACCTTCGAAATCACACCACCACCACCTTAAGAGACCTGCATTTTCGTTCTTGGACTAAAAAACAAGGGGGTTTCTCAAGCAAAATTCATATTAGGGCTTGAAGGTGAAACTAGGTCTTGCAACATCGTGAGCTAACGCTAGAAACCATGGGTTTAGGCTTGAGGTATAACTATTTGGATTAATTTATGTATATATGTTCTTGCATGATTAATCAAGATGGAAATCTTGATGATTTGGTTCACCCAGTTAGATGTTTTTGGAAAAGTTGGCATGATGATGAAAAAGGGTTTTGATTTGGATTATAAATCAGAAATTTGATGTTATTTTAGTTATAAGATGATAAATCCTATTATTGTATGATTTGGGTTATGAGAATGTAGTAGGATGAATGTATATGGTTATGAATGTAGGTTTAGGTTAAGAATGTTTATGAATTATGGTTTACAAGGACTATTAGTTAGAACATGGACAAATGGACAAATATTAAATGTTAAGAACTCTTGGATGGTTAAGATTTTTGATGGAAATAAAAAGACTAGGAAAAGATGGGCATGACATTTTCAGAAAAACGACGAAGTTAAAACAAGTTAAGGAAAAGGACTATAACGAAAGACTTGGTAACACCAAATTAGAAAACTTGAAGGTTAAAGGACAACGGAACATAATATATATATATATATATATATATATATATATATATATATATATATATATATATATATACCCAAAATGGAGCTATGACAAGGAGAAGCGTACCAGGATCTATAAGTTCTGGGAAGAGTTTTATATTTATGCCAAGGGTCATGTTGATAATCAACCTTATGAAGAAAACTCTCTCTCCGGGAATCATAGCCTAGTATCGTACCCCAGAAAGGGAATCCACTTCTGACCTGACCTTCTGACGAGAATCCTTCAAACTCTTTTTTTCAAGTCAAGAATGTGTAAACCGAGGCCGCGCTGACTGGATGCGTACTCGCGTGATCAATCGATGGACGGGGGAATTGCGTGAATGACGAGACCGGCCTAACCTAAAGTGGCCTTGACCACTTTAAGACAGATCGATCTTAAGAAGATCATTGTTTACTCCTCAGTAGCTCATATGAATCTGGTGACTATTGGTATGTTTAGTCTGAACATACAGGGAATTGGAGGTAGCATTCTACTGATGTTAACTGGAAGGAACTCTAGAGTAGCTCCTTAGCTGCTAACTGGCTGGACAAGCGGCTCTTGTGGCTTTCTTTCCTTCTTTAGAATAGCCCTTTTCTTTGAAAGTAGTCCCCAGAGCAGAGGTGTGGACTAAAGGAATAGCACAAGCGCTAATATAAGGATAGTAGAGAGAAGGCTTTCTAAATGAGAAGCGGGGGCCACCGGAGTTATCTGCGTCGAGTGTGTCGATTGAAAGAAAGAAGAGGGACAACTCAAATGTCAGCACGGAAATAGAAAGAGTCCTTCTTCGGATAGCCGGGGTCCGACGTTGATTTCCGATTTCAATGTCAGCTCCAGGTTTTGGGCCTTGTGATGCAGCAGAAGCTTCGCTTTCCTCCCCCTATTGGTCAAGCATGATCTTTTCGAAACAATCACTTCAGCAGGGTACGGTGTACAGCGCTTTGCTGCTTGATGAGCATTGCTTGCTTAATAGACTTTGATCGATCCAAGCCGGATAGGTTTTAGGATAGCGACGAGACACGTGGTGATGGAAATCTCGCGCAGTCTAGTAATACTATATATATATATATATATATATATATATATATATATATATATATATATATATATATATATATATATATATATATATATATATATATATATATATATAATATATATATATATATATATATATATAAATATATATATATATATATATATATATATATATATATATATATAAAACGCTAAACGCAAATTAAACGCATTTAAAACTCATCAATACAAATACATAAATAATATTATTTAATCAAAAGTATATAAAAAAGTATATTAATGAATCAAATTGATATATCTTTAAAGTATTTTACAAAGGAAATTTTGATATTTTGGAATAAATTTGTAATTAAAATCTTGTATAAAATCAATGAAAAACAGATAGGTAACTAATTAGAATTTCATAATTTAATTGGTTAGTCTAAGAAATCGAAATAGTCCTTATAAGAAAATAGAAGAAAACTAAGATATTATTAGATGATAGTAAGTTTAATTATTCATATTAAATGACTTGGTAGGAAAATATCTAATAAATGATAATCCTTTTAAAAACGAAATGATTTCCTAAAGACATCTTCAAACGTTTCAAAAAGACATTTTTATCAACAAAAGTCAAATAAGTTGGGTGAACAACAGTTTTGAGTAAAATTTGCAATTATTTAAAGAAAGTCTTTCACGTATAAGATCGTGATTAAACCGGTGCGAGACGCTTAAACACCGGAGATTTGAATCAACAAATGTGAGTACTCCGGCCCCATTTTAAATATTGTTTTATTTAAATTATTTTGGGGGAAAGCATGTACGTTGATAAACTGTTTTTATATCTATGATGGGTAACGAGTATAATATATGTATGACGGTATAAGGTGAGGTAATAGTATCGGAGAATACTATTGGATTCTAAATCCCCTCATAATCATTAACCTCGGGGGTGAGGCCGCAGGCTATATTGGTAGATCTATCGGGTTAGAAGGACCCGCTCTCGCGACCAGTCGCACTGGTCAGGTTGTAGCGAAGGAGTTTATATGTCTGGATAGTTTTGGGGCAACGACATGTTTCTTGGCTTGATTATGGATTTATGACCCGAATTAAATTTATAGTACCTAGCTAGTCTATGTTATATATATTATCTCGCTACATCATATAACTTGTCTTGAAAATTTGAATATTGCAATTTACGAAAACCCGAACGCTCACCAACTTATTGTTGACTAGTATTTTCTCATGCTTTTCAGGGTTATAGGTTTGCTTGAATTGGAAATGATGGAATTATGTCTTTGGAAAGATCAAACATTTTTGTGTTGACTACCATAATTCCTTAATGTTAAACTTGTCGTTTTTGTGAGCTAAACTTGATAATGTAGTATGTTTTGAATATTTTTGTCATGCGATGATAATCAACTTATTAAATATTAACGTTTGACCACGACCGTTGGAATAACTCCGACTTCTGTTACCACCACGTCACGCGACATTCCGCTACGATTTTCGGGGTGTGACAGAGATCCACCGCAACCCCGCTCTCTCTATAAAGAAGAAATACGAATAGGGCAAAAAAAAAAGAAACCCTTTTATAAGGGCAAAACAAAGCATGCAATGCGTACTTGTACCTTGTGTATAAAAATCACAAAAAACACTATCATTTCCCACTATTATTGACATAAAAGTTAATTATTTACTAAATCAAATCAAAGTAGTCATTTTACAAGAAATTGAATAAAACGTGTTTATTGCAGTAAACATTTTACCCTTAATATAATATTCTGACAAACATAAACGCAACTCCTAATTATTAACTTAAAATATACTTATTAATTTACATATAAACTTATCACGAGTCATGACTATTATTCCCTTTACAAACCCCTTTTATTATCCAGATCCAAAAGTCATCATTGGGCTTGAGCCTACTTACAAAGTTTATACTCCATTATTTACTCGTGTACACATGCGGCATGCCCAACTATTAAATGGATTGGGCTTAGCTCTTAAAGAAAGCCCATCTGTTAGAAATGAGAGACTATTTTGTATTTTAAATTTGATAAAGATGCGGACTATTTAAATTTGATAAAGATGCGGACTATTTTAAATTTGATAAAGATGCGGACTATTTTAAATTCGAATGCACGAATGCTCGAATGACCAAAACACATCTTTAAAATAATAGAATAACACACGTCAAACTCATAATTCTTCTTAGACCTTTTAGATCAAATACACATTTTATCATAACCATATCCTCACAATTTATCTAATTTACAGAATAATTAATTCACCCTAACTTGTTATAAGCAATGCTAAAACCTTTCAACTTAAGGAGAGCTTATACTCAAAATTTAATTGGCATTCATTAGATCCAATCCCCACTCTATTTGTTTTCTTCTTCGGAATTAAAAAAAAGTACCATCCAACAAGACTTGAAATTGTATTTGTTAGTTATATTCTTAGTAAATTTGAAACCTTTTACATAAAAAAGTTATATAATTTCTTTTAGTCTTTAAAAAGATTATACTTTGGAATTATTTAATGTTAATTTACGAAGCAAATGAACAGCGTCTTTTACTATGGGTTATGCTTGGTGTAATGTTGAGTAATGCGTATACAACTTATGTAACATCATGTATAACTTAGATTGCTTTAATCTTTCCTTTGAAATCTCATATTCAACAAAGAGGCTTCGCATCGCATCCGGGTTACCAGCCTTTGTTTCGTGAACCCTTTGGGTCGATGCAATTTTCAGTCTATGCATCATTAATTTCAAACAATAGAAGGACACGATCTAAGAAAACAACTAGAATACTTGCGGCATGCAGGTAGGAAACGATACTTCCATTTTGTTGTATACGGTTTTATTTTTTATCTTGGTGACTTCATCAATGTAGTTAAATTCACTCAAAAGGTTTTTAAATGGTATGAGAGATGAAATGCATTTTTTAATTTGTAGTTTCAGACAAGTGCAAAAAGTTAGTTACCTGAAACTTTGAAAGTTAGACAACCGCTGAGTTTACTAGCATAAGAAATATAAAGGCTTTTTAACAGTTGATGTAACTTTAACAAGTGAACAACATTTAAATGTAAGTTAGCAACCAACTCATTCTTTTTTTGAATTTTTAAATGTTAATGCAGAAACATTAAGGCCAGTGGATAGAACTTTTTGAACTAATTCTAGGCCTGTATAGTAGGAGCATAAGAGATGTTATTAACATCAAGTATGTTTATATTTAAAAAGTGTATATATATCATGTAAATCCATGATTTGTTCAAGTTAGTAAAGGTTTAATATTTATGGTTTAATTTTCAAAATTTTAGAATCATTCACCAAATTGCTCTTGATCACATCAACATGAGTACCACCTCCACCAACACCATCAGCTAAATCTTCCAAAAGACAGATTTTCGTCAAAATGCACTTTGGAGGAGTTCAACTTATCAAATTGGAGAAAGTGAATTTAGTAATGATATTTTTGGATTTTCAAAGGTAATTAATGTAAGCTTGGTTATATATTTTTATGAACTCAAATTTGCATCTAATTGTTGGCTGATACTATATCAGGTTGTATTTTGGGTTCATTCAGCATTACTTTTAGTTTCTGCGTTTGGTTTTGCATTTAAATGTTTATTCGATCATTTGGGACTTCTAATTAACATTATACCTATTTGAATGTTTTTTATAACATTAGCATGCAAGATTATTTGTGGTATCTAAACAAGTAATATATTTGCAAACTTGAAAGAAGTATGAAAAGTATAGGCTTTATTTAAGAGCCTTACATTTGACATTGCATAATGAAAATTTAAACCAAAGAATCTGTGACATTTAAGAAAACATATGTTGGTACTTACTCAATATACTCTCCGATAATTTGTTTTCATTTCTTTTGTTGAAAACATATTAAGATTTGAATATTTGTCAAGTAGTTTGGCATAAGGTCAAATGTATGTTACTAATTTTTCTTGATGCATGGATGATCGATATTAACATGATTTGTGTGATCTCCTAAAAGCCACATGCATTAAGTTGCCGTATTTTATAACATCTCTATAAAAGAACTATAATATCAAGAATTTGGTAATCAATTTGGATCAATCAAAATTACTGATGTGTTTCTTATTGATTATGATCAAGAGAACAATTGTTTAAATACAACCAAGAATAACTAACTTCCAAAGATAAAGGAGAAATAGAAGGAATCACGGTTGATAAACAAACATCACATGTGATAAGGTTGCACATGTGATAAACATGCACAGCAGCCGAATCCAGGGGGTTCGGGTGGTTCGTTGGCTCCAATACTCCCCCTCAAGTTGGTGCGTGTAAATCTGTCACGCCCATCTTGACAAGTAAATCTTTTAGATGTTGAGCCCCTAGGGGTTTGGTAAGTAGGTCCGCAAGTTGCAACATTGAGTCAATGTGCATGGGTTGAATTTCTTGAGATTCTACTCGTTCTCTAACAAAGTAACAATCCATTTCGACATGCTTTGTTCTTTCATGAAAGACGGGGTTGTTAGCTATGTGACGAGCCGCTTGATTGTCACAGAACAAGGTGGTGCTCCCATGCATTGCCTCTCCAAGTTCGCTAAGTAAGAACCGTACCCAAAGGACTTCGCTTACTGCCGTTGCCATGGCGCGATACTCGGCTTCGGCAGAAGATCGAGACACAAGAGATTGTTTCTTAGATTTCCATGAGATGGGTGATCCGCCAAGTAGTAAGAGGTAACCCGTCCGAGAACGTCGTATGGACGGGCATCCAAGCCAGTCAGCATCACAGTAAGAAACGAGCTGCGTCCCCCCAGCTTTAGGCAGTAGAATACCTTGGCCGGGTGTTGTTTTTAAGTACCGTAAAACTCGAACAGCTGCATTCATGTGACTTTGTCGAGGATCGCCCACAAATTGGCTTAGTATGTTAACCGAGTAAGTAACATCGGGGCGAGTGGCTTGGAGATAAAGCAGCTTACCGATCAACCGTCGATAAGAATTAGCATCAACCTTGGCTCCATCAGGGTCGGGTCCGAATTTCAAGTTCTGTTCCATGGGAAAAGTGCTGGGCCGAGAGCCTTCTAACCCACTCTCTCTCAGGATGTCTAATGTGTACTTGCGCTGACTCAAGACGAGTCCCTCCTTGGTACGAGCTACTTCGATGCCAAGGAAGTATTTCAAAGGCCCGAGGTCTTTGATGGTGAAGAGTTTATGGAGGTGCTTCTTGGTGAGGTCAATCATTGTTGAATCGTTTCCCACCACAATTACATCGTCGACGTATATCAAGGCGGCTACAAAGGTGGTGTCTTTCTTGTAAATGAAGAGAGAGTGGTCTGCTTTAGATTGAAGAAAACCCAACTGTGATAAGGCATTGGTGAACTTGTGGTACTAATTTCGGGAGGCCTGTTTGAGGCCATATAAAGACTTTCGTAGACGACACACTCTAGTTTCATTCTTTGTCGAGAAGCCTTGGGGTATCTTCATATAAACCTCTTCCGCTAAGTCTCCATGGAGAAACGCGTTATTCACATCAAGTTGGTGAATCAACCAATCCTTCTTGACCGCCAGGCTAAGGAGTGTTCTCATAGTGACGAGCTTTGCTACGGGAGCAAAGGTGTCATGGTAATCCACCCCCTCCATTTGTGTGTAACCCTTCGCCACGAGTCTCGCTTTGTATCGTTCAATATCTCCATTTGGTTTGTACTTAATTTTGTACACCCATTTGGAGTCGATGGCCTTCTTCCCTTTTGGTAGTTGCTCCAAAGACCACGTACCATTCTGCTCAAGAGCTTGGATTTCTCTTTTCATGGCATTTCTCCAATGTTCATCCTGTGATGCCTGGTGAAAGCTTTTAGGCTCATCTTGTGAGGAGATGGCCGCAAGAAAAGCTTTATGATTGTTAGAGAATTTATCGTACGTAAGATAATGGGCTAGGGGATGTACCGTAGAGTGAGCCTGGGTCGAGCTAGAGGTGTCTTGATTGGTATCCGGGTGTGCATGGTTGATTGATGGTGGGAGCTTGACCTCGAATTCTTTCAGCCGTGAAGGTTGAGACTTCATGCGTTGTGGGCGTGGGGCCGAGGTACAAGGTGCTGTTGATAGGCTGTGAGGTTCGGGTGTGTCTTCGGTGGGATCTGGGAGGCCTGAACTTCTTGTATCTTCACTTTGGCTCACTGAAGGAGTGGTGGGTTGGTCATCTTGAGTGCTCTGCATTGGGCTCCAGGGGGCTGGTAGGTCTTGGCACTCCCCCTGAGCCGTATCATTGTGGCCACCCGGTGTGTTCAAGCTTGGCCCATTTTCATCAACGCCCTCATGTGCGGAAGCAGTGGACTCGCGAAATATTTCCATGATTTCCTCATCTCCCTTGAAATCACCATTGTTTCCAGGTGCAAAAGGAAAAACATGTTCCATAAATCGAACATCTCTGCTAATAATCATTCGTTTGCTTTCTAAATCATATATCTTGTACCCCTTTGTGCCATAGGGATAGCCCAAGAAAACACCGGGCTTGCCTTTTGGTGCGAACTTATCACCCTTTGTGTCGTGTTCCAGAAATAGGCTAAGCACCCTAAGACTCGCAAGTGGTCATAAGTTGGCAACCTCCCACAAACTATCTCGTATGGAGTCTTGTACTTAATGATTTTTGAAGGTAGTCGATTTATAATGTAAGCGGCTGTTAATACACATTCCCCCAAAATTTTATTGGTAGACATGCTTCGAAACGGATGGCACGTGCTACCTCTAAAAGGTGCCTGTGCTTGCGTTCTACCACCCCGTTTTGTTGTGGGGTGTGTGGGCAAGTTGTCTCGAGTATGATTCCACGTTCGTTATAGCATGCCCTTATGTGATTTGAGGTGAACCCCCCCCCCCCATTATCACAACGGACTCGTTTCACTTCCCTTTTATATTGTGTTTTAACCATGTTGAGAAAACTTAGCAAGTAATCACTTGCTTGGCTTTTGTGTTTAATGATATATACCCAAACCGCCCTACTGAAGTCGTCTACAATGGTAAGAAAGTAGCTTCCATTTGTTAGTGAAAAAGTACGATAACCACCCCAAATATCACAATGAATCATATCAAAACATTCAGCTGTTTTTATTGAACTTAATTGGAAAGGAAGTCTAGACATTTTTGCTTTCATGCAAGAATCACAAAAAATATTTTCTGGGTCTGGGGTTACTGCGAGGGTGTTGATATGAGACAACTTCACTCTTGAAGGGTGCCCAAGTCTTTTGTGCCATTCAGTGACTGAGACTGCCCCCATCGCCACTCTATTTGCCTGGTCAGCCTTCAACTTGTACAAACCATCTTCGCACTTACCTGTTCCAATCAAGCTCCCCGAGCTCAGGTCCTGTATCACAAAAAAGTCCGGGAAAAAGGTGACAGCACAATTCAAATCCCTTGTTAGTTGATTAACCGAAACAAGGTTGCATTTAAAGTTTGGAACAAATAACACTCCCTTGATCCGTATGCCTCCCTTAAGGATGACATCCCCCTTTCCCTCAACAGGAACTTGGTCGCCATTTGGAATGGTGACAGGGGCTTCGTGTGTTTTTATGATCGGGTTGTCAAAAAAACTTTTAATGCAGGTCATATGTTCAGTTGCCCCCGTGTCTATGATCCACTCGCCTTCTTTATCAAACGTACCTGCCATGTTTGCCGTTGGTCCCGCAACGTCCCTCTTTTGATTGTTTTGCTTGCCAAGTAGCTTCATCACCATCTCATACTGTTCCTCGGTTAGGCCTGGAATTTGGTTGCCTCCTTCTACCATTGCTGCCTTTGGTTTAAATGCCTCTTTTGTTTTCTTCCCGGGCCACCAATCGGGATACCCGATCTTCTTGAAACAACCTTCTGCGACATGCCCGTCTTTTCCACAGAAAGAGCAGTGGCCACCCTTTTCTCCATTAGTTCCCTTCTCGGTTCGTTGCGCGGCTTGCCTTCGTTGTGATTGCGAGGGTCGGCCTGGTTGCTGCGTAGATTGGAAGGCAGCGGCCTCGGCAGTAGACCCATTCTTCTTTCCGCTGGTTATGTTGCGTTGTTGTTCATCCTCAGCGATCAAGTGATAGGCCGTTCCCATCGACGGTGTGGGCTTCATCGCTAGGATTTGCGTCCTTATTACTGAGAAGTCCGAATCAAGTCCCATAAGGAACTCATAGAGTCGTCCTTTATCTTTTAACAGAACCAGCTTCTTTCCGACATCACACTTGCACCCACTGCATTCACACCGCGGGTCCGGGAGGATGGAATCGATCTCGTCCCATAGTCCGCGTAGTCGCGTATAATAGGTCGAGACGGATGAACCACTTTGTCGCGTCATGGTGACAGCCTGCTTCAGTTCATAGGTTCGCGGTGCACTTTCTTTACCGAACCGTTCATTCAGGTCGTCCCAGATCTCCTTGGCTGTGTTAGCGTATTTCACGCTTCCTCGTATGTCCTTCTCCATGGCTGTGGTGAGCCAGCCCTTGATCATTGCGTCGCACCGCATCCATAGCATGTACTTCTCATCGGTCTTCTCTGGTTTTGCAATCGTGCCATCAACGAATCCAATCTTATTTTTGGCGAACAATTTGGATCCAGTTATTGAAGTTGCCATCGTTCAATGTCTCGTTGACCTGCAGTTGCTTCGGATAGTCTGACGGATGAAGATAGAAAGGGGATCCTGGATCAACCGACCCATTGCCGGAGCCTCCGGCATCATTCTTGTCACCCGCCATGGGATCGGAGTTCTTGAGAATCTTAATCCTGATCGTTCCGCTCTGATATCATGAAGAATTTGGTAATCAATTTGGATCAATCAAAATTACTGATGTGTTTCTTATTGATTATGATCAAGAGAACAATTGTTTAAATACAACCAAGAATAACTAACTTTCAAAGATAAAGGAGAAATAGAAGGAATCACAGTTGATAAACAAACATCACATGTGATAAGGTTGCACATGTGATAAACATGCACAGCAGCCGAATCCAGGGGGTTCGGGTGGTTCGTTGGCTCCAATATAATATACTATGTTTTGTTTGGATATTTAGTCATTAATGATATATGTGGGTGAAGGCGCAACACGCGACTCGTAATCTCCCCAGTTTTACATATAATATCTTACTTTTTCAATATGTTATTTTAGACAAATTACTTATATAGATAGTTGTTTTTAATTATATTTTAGACAAGTTACTTATAGAAAATAACTAATTTCTCTTTTAAATTAATTATTTACTAAATCAAATCAAAGTAGTCATTTCACAAGAAATTGAATAAAGCGTGTTTACTGCAGTAAACATTTTACCCTTAATATAATATTCTGACAAACTTAAAACGGAACTCATAATTATTAACTTAAAAAATACTTATTAATTTACATATAACTTATCATAAGTCATGATTATTATTCCCTTTACAAACCCCATTTATTATCCAGATCCAAAAGTCATCATTGGGCTTGAGCCTACGTACAAAGTTTATGCTCCATTATTTACTCGTGTACAAATGCCCAACTCTTAAATGGGTTGGGCTTAGCTCTTAAAGAAAGCCCATCTGTTAGAAATGAAAGACTATTTTCTATTTTAAATTTGATAAAGATGCGGACTATTTAAATGTTCTATCTAATGGTTATTGGGTTTAGTATTTCACATTGTATTAGTGTTTTTGTATAGGTATAAATATATGATAATGTATGTATGATATCAAGTTAATTGAATCCAATTAGTATTTTGTTATGTTTTCTCTGTTTCATAACACGTTATCAACATCAGAATCTAATCCGCATCACCAATTGTAGCAAATGAAAGAAAACTCATTTGTTTATTTACTATTGGAAAACAATAATAATATATACAAAATAAAGTTCGTTAGCTTGTTTCACCGAAGAAAACCTGGTTTACAGTATTCGTCGCAAACCTCCACTCAACATCATTTGTTGTTGTTGGGTGTCAGAAGACAATTTTCAAATCGATTTATCAAAAGAGTTGGGATGGGGTTGCCCAGTAAACCCATGGTCAAGAGAACAAGATTTTAGCACCGGTTGAACTGGTGGCGGACCGTATTTAGGTTAAATTAATAAGCAATTTATGTTGACTTTGACAAGATAAATGGTGACCATGATGTAGTTCATGAGTTCTTTGTAAGCTCCATTTTATTAATTTCATCAAGAACCTCCTTTGCAGTTGATGAGTTCCATTACGATGTGCACCTAAGTCCTTTTTAAGCTCTGGCTCGATATCCTCTCAACTTTCATTATACATATCTCGTAATCACCTTCGCATAAGTTGTTTCCACTCCACACACCCATGTTGTATGTGTTCTTGACTCAAAACGACTACAGTGATATATGGTGATGGAGGATTCAATACCGTGTATAGAACCTAGTTTCACAATGGTCGAAGATATTTCTAGAAAAGGGGTATGCTACAGGTTCGAAATGGAAAGGGTGTGCCTGTATGGGGGGTGGTGGTTTATTTTGTTTTAATATATAGAGTAATTTTCGGTTTTGGTTCATGTGGTTTAACCATTTTAACCATTTCAGTCTAAAAAGGAATCTTTGATCATAGCTTGCCCTGTGGTTTCATTTTTATAACGGTTTTGATCCCTGACACTAACTCTGTTAGTTCTTACAGTTAAATGTGAGGGTATTTTGGTCATTTTATATTTAGAGGACTAGTTATGTAAATTATATTAGATTAGGATAATTGTTGTAATTTTCTAAAACAATAAAAAATAAAAAAATAAAACTTAAATCTAATCCAACCCAAACCCCCAACACCCCACCATCTTAAAGCCCCTTTACTACCCAACATTCCTAATCGGAACCCTAACACCCACCACCCATTCCTCCCCTTGCACCACCGCCTGCACCAACTCCACCGCCACCTCTATCGCCTGCACCACCTCCACCGCCAGTGCCAGCGCCAGCGCCAGCTCCACCTCCACCAACTCTGTTATCATGACCTGTTGCAGATCCATCGATTTTCAGCACATGACTACTCGAAACTGTAAAACTCTTCATCACTCGTCTTCCCCATCGGAATCCTAAACTCCGGCAGCCTCCGGTCACTCCCTTTCCTAACACACATCTTCAAACGCCAAACTCCTCGACCTCTCAAACCCCCCTCGACGTAGTACTGCCGGAAAAGCACGCTCTGAGGCAGACCTCCGGACACGTCGTCGAAATCCTCGGGATCTAACCAATTCGGTTCCTCCGGTGACCGTCGTGTCGATTGGTGATGCTTTGTGGCTATTGTTCCGATTTCCATCCGCCATGATTTGTCCATTGCTTTATGTGTGTGAGTTGAATCGGGGGTTTGTATGATATTGTAGGGTTGATTGAATTTGGGGGAAATTGGAAATAGCATAGGTTTAGGTACGTTTGTCTGGAAAGGGTGATGAGAGGGGCCCTGAGGAATCATTGATGGTGATCATGCTTGTGAACTTCAATGGTGGTGAATTCACCAGTGTGGTGTAACAAGCTGCTGCTGTTGTTATCACCGGAGAAATTGTCATCGGAGAAACCTCACCTCCGGCATGGTTAATGTTCCCTTGTTTTCCCACATGTTCACGAACTGCAAAATTGTCATTTGGGGATACTGAATCGGAAACAGATGAAGAAACCATTGATGTAATATTAGATTCAAGGGTGTTGAATCCATCAACCTGTGATGGAGAGAGAGTGTGTGAAGGTGATGAAGTTTATATAGGATTAAAGAATTACAATAATTATCCTAATCTAATATAATTTACATAACTAGTCCTCCAAATGTAAAATGACCAAAGTACCCTCACATTTAACTGTAAAAACTAACAGAGTTAGCGTCAGGGATCAAAACCGTTACAAAAATGAAACCACAGGGTATGATATGATCAAAGATTACTTTTTGGACTGAAATAGTTAAAATGGTTAAACCACAGAGACCAAAATCGAAATTTACTCTAATATATAAAAGAAAAGACAAATTAACCATTTAACTAGAAACTCTTATATTGTTTGTGAAGAAGAGAGCATGAGAGAAATAGTATTCGTTTTTTGAAATGAGAGAAGAAGGATACACAACATAAATCATGCAATAAGAATCTTGACTAAGATTAATTAATAATTATAGCTCCAAACATCATTTTGGACCTTGTTTTCAAGACTGCTTTTTTGGCAACAGAACATCCACCAGACTAACTTTGATTCCACTCGGACGGTCCACCAATTCTTGCAATCTTTATTCGCGGTTATCATTACATAAAGAAATTAAATAATATAAAGTGACAAATGAAAGAAAAAACTAAACGTTTCTAGAAGGCGTAACTTTAACGATAGGAACTTTTTAATTAGATTGATCACAAGTCACCATCACATTTATTAAATATTAAGTAATTATTGGTATAAGTTTAGCATTCACCATGATTAGATCGATGGATATGACTGTTCATGTTTATCTCCTAATCACATATTAATGCTTTATTTTAAATGTTTCTTTTCTTAATTCTTAATAAATAATTAATAAAAAGTGACTATACTCGCATAATCAGACATCTTTTTCTATCAGCTTCTACTTTGATGTCTTTATCGTTATGTCCCAATAGTGAGAGTTTCTCTTCTTCACGTCATGGTTTTATGGAAGATGCATCTTATCTTGTTCTTTTCCATCTCACATTCTTCACCTAAGCTCGTCTGTTCAAATCAATATTATCTGTCTATCTCTCTCCTCTTGTCACTATGGACGACACATTCTCTCGGCCCTTTCTCACACACATTTATCACCCGAGCTCTCCTATTCAAACCGATATCTCACTCTCTCTCCTCTTGTCACACACCCGCCTGAAAGGAAGTGTTAGATATGATCTATAATAACATAAGAAGGATTATTATGTATGAAAACAACATGATATAGAACATAACTTGTTTATATTAGAGCACTCACATATTATTCATTATTTTTAGAATAAATTACTATTTGCATCCCTGACTTTTTAAAAAAATAACTAGTTGCATCTTTAAAGTTTAAAAACATCATTATGTCCCCTGACTTTTCATTTTTTCATCTATTTGTGTCCTGAATACTAATGGCGTTAGTATTTCTGTTAAATACTTCATGAAAAGACAAAACTATAAATTTTGAAAAAATAAAAAAATATATGTGACCCACCCAACTTGACCATAAACGCATGCTTCATATTCATCTTCACCTTCATCAAACACCTCCCACCAAACATATACACCCCCACTATCTCTCTTATCTCTCTATCACCACCACTACCACTCCTAAACATCACCAACACCGAAACCGCCATCACCACCACCGGAACCGCCATCACCACCACCGGAACCGCCATCACCACCACCGGAACCACTGTAACATCTTGTAATTTTGGGTTAATTTAAAGTTAGTTTTGTTAAATTCTTGTATGGACTAATTGTGTCATTCATGAAACTTATGGGTTGCTTATGCATATTACTTTAAATGGTCTTTTAAATCCTTTAAATTTGTAAAGTTATAATGATAATTATTATACAATAATAATAATAATAATAATAATAATAATAATAATAATAATAATAATATCATTAATAATAATGATAACTAATAATAATAACAATAATAATAATATTGTTATCAATAGTTGGTAAAGATTATTAAAAAATTAAACATGTATAAAACCTTGTTTTAAAAGTCTAGAGGTTTGTAATGCAAATTTTGAAACTTCAAAAGAAATCTTTTAACATGAAATAACAAAATTAAAACCACAGGGACCATTTGTGTAAACATTTAAAACCCAAACCATTCCCTCCCTTCTACCCCCGCATTTCCGGCAGTAGGACCGGCGAGGGTCCGGCGACCCTCCGGCCACCCTAAACCCTTGATTTCATTTAGTTTTGTTACCCGAAACCGATCCCAAACCCGTTCAGAACTCGTTTCGAACCTGTAGGCACCAATTAAACGCAATTAAACACTCGGTTACTAACCCAATCAAATGGGTAACCGAAGCTTTCAATCATGGAAGCGTTTGAGCCTTAAACATCAATAATAATGCAATTAATTTCACCGGATTGAACGTTTATCTACCAATAATCTGTACAACTCTCAATTTGTACCTGAAACAAACACAAGACACCCTACTTGATTCTTTTAAGCCGCGACCTACAACTCTATCAACATCCACCCTCCGACAAATATAAACTGAAATTGATAAAGGGCTTAGGATCCAGAGCATCACCCGAAGCTGTCTACAAGTTTAATTTGAGTTTTGTGATCATTATCACACGAATCAAGTTCAAACGTGGCCGCGACCCGTTCTTCTTTCATTCTTCTTTCATCCATCATCAATCGGGTAATTTGATACACTAACATGCGCGTATTTACATGGGGAATCAAAGCCCCATGTTTATTCCCGTAAACATTATCGATTTGATCTTCAATTTTGGTTTAAATCAATTAGGGTTCATATGTGATTTGGGGGCATTGGGTTAAGGAGATTTAAAATTATTTGGAACCAAGTGATATCGCGGCTGTAGGCCTTGGTTTACTGGTTAAGACACTATCCCCCCTAGCATGAGGTCCCGGGTTCGAACCCGGGCACCCTCATGCTTTATTTTCAAAGGCTTTTTAGCCCAAAACAAATTTCAAAAAAATTTTAATATATATAAAAATTATTTTTATAAATTCCAAATATTTTCAAAAGCTTCCAAATATTTTCTGTAATTTTTTTAAGTTTAAATAAAAAATGATTTTATTAATAAAATATTTTAACAAAGCTTGTTTTAATAATTTTTTTTAATTGAAAATAATAATTGGTAAATTATTATTGGACCAAATATTCCTTTTTAAATAATTTTATTTAAACTTTATATATCACCTTTTAAATAATTATAATTGTTTCTCTTCATATCTTTGAATAAAATATAAATATATATATATATTTCCAAAGAAAATATAAATTCATTCCATTTGTTAAATATAATTAATTACAAATACCAAAATTAAAACAGTAGTTCTCGTTAATTTATTAAACTTATAACTTAACATAAATCTTGTAAATATATATATATATTTAGGTGCCTTGTGACGAGTTACGTTGGAACGACGCATATTAATTTCTTATTAATCATCAAACATATATTTATTTATCAAGTGAGTATTTCTATACCCTTTTTTCTTATTTTCACACTTTGAGGTGAAACATGTTACATTATAATCATTGTACTCGTAAACGTTTGATTCTTGTAAATTTATGGCAATTTACTTGTGTGTTGTGTTTAGTTGAACTTTGTAGCTACCATGTAATGTCGAATATATGTACAATCATTAACTATTGCTAGCCTGGCGACGTCATAGATCTATGGGCCTGACAAGCCTGCTTGGTTGATCCAAGTACACTTAGCTAATCGTATATACTTATAAACGTTTGAGACTTGTAAAACTTTGTCAAGATTTGATTGTGCATTCTGTCTTACATCCCTAGTTACTTTGTTCTCTAATTTACAACATGAATTGCCATCTTTTATATGCTTATGTACTGAAACTATGGAAATCTCACCAACATTATTGTTGACCTTTATTTTTAACATGTTTCAGGACATGCACAAGTTTGATTGATAGCTTGAAGTGCTTTCACATCTAGGAATGGACCTAGCTAAATAAACGAAATAAATTGGATTGTTACATCTTGTGTTATGTTATTTACTTTTTGAGACTTATGTTTGTAATGGTACAATTCACACTTATGAATAATATATATTTGAGTTATTAATAGTGTTATGTGGCTGTGAACAATCTTAACCCTCACACCTCGACGTTTCTGCCGTCAAGGTTGGGGTGTGACAACTGCCATCTCCACAACACCCACCACCAAAAACACACACACACACACACTCTCTCATTATTAAACACACACACACACACGCACACATACATACACACACACACACACACTCTCTCTCTCTCTTTGTCTCTCGCTCTCTCTCTCATACACGCAACGGTGATGGGGGCTGTAGTGGTGGTGACGAGGGTTATGGTGGGCGGCGATGGTGGGTTATGGTGACGGGGGTTGTGGTGGGCGGCGATGGGGGCTGTGGTGGGCGGGGCTGGGGGGCTGTGGTGGTTGTGATGGGGACTATGGTGGGCCGCGATGGGGGGCTGTGGTGGGTGATCTGGCTATGGTGGTGGCGAATGGGGGCGCTATGGTGGTGGCGATGGCAGTTGTGGTTGTGTGTTGGGGTTGTAGTAGCGGCGTTGGGGGCTGCGGTGGCGGCGTAGGGGAGGTTGTGATAGGGTGAGAGGAGGTCGTGCTGGCAGTGACAGGAGGTTGTGGTGGTCGTGACGATGACGGGAGGTTGTAGTGGTGGTGATGGGGATCTTGTGATGGTGGTGGGCAGGCTGTGGTGGTAGTGACGTGCAGGTTATAGTAAAGCCATGGAGGTGATGGTAGGTGGTTATGGTGGTGGGGATGGAGGTTTTGGCGGTGGTGATAAGGTTTGTGGTAGTGGTGATGAAGATGAGAGAGATGAAATAGAGAGGTTGCGTGGGGTTTAGAGATAGAGAGTTTTAACATGTTAAAAAAATAAATGGGTGGGTGGGTCCCATAAGGTTTTTTTCTTTTTTAGAATTTTATGGGTAGTTTATTTTTTAACAAAGATTTTAACAAAAATATTAGCGGTCTTAGTATTCATGACGCAAATGGATGAAAAAAATAAAAAGTCAGCGAACATAGTGGCGTTTTTAGACTTTAGGGATGCAACTAGTTATTTTCAGAAAAGGTCAGGGATGCAAATAGTAATTTACTCTTATTTTTATCTTTATAATTACATTAAAAATTATTATTTTTCCCGCTCCTTTCAATTAAATAATATTTTTTATACATTTCTCTCTACTCCAGTCAATATCACTTTCAAAAATATTAACAAATTTATAATGGTTGGACAGTAAATTCTTAAATTTACAGATGAAAAATAATATTTTCTCTTTGTTCTACTCACAATCACTTAAAATCATTTCATATAATATAAAAATTTCACTCATATATTTTTAAGGAACAAACTCTGAATGCTCTTAGAATAATAAAGAGATTCTGTGATTGGTAAAAACATTAAAAGGTGTGAAAAGAGACTACTTGTTTTAAATGTAAGGGAGCGTTTGGTTGGAAGGAATGGAATGTAATGGAATGAAGTTGAGAAACTAGTATAATCTTTAAGTAAAATTATGTTTGAGTGGGTAATGAAATATAAAATCCAAGGGAATGTTTTAGATCAAATTCCATTGATTGTAGGATTTCAAAATCCTTCCACCTAATAAAATCTTTGTTAATTAGTTATATATGTGTATTTTATGTTCCAAAGTTTCATTCTGAAATGCTTTATAATTTTGTAATCCACTAGTCTATACTTATACTTCTACTTATTTATTTGTCTTTTTGCGCACTCATAATTTTTTTTTTCTATTTTTTTAATTTTTTATAAATTTTAAAATATGATGTTTTATGATATTTTAAAAATATCATTGCGACATGCTTATTTTAACTACATTTCAATATAAATTTCATTCAAACTAAATTGTACTACATAATGTAAATTCATCGATGCACATACGTAAAAGTTGTCAAAACTAATCTAATTTAAGTTTTTGATTTTTTTTATAATTACTTTTTCTTTTTTACCCTCCAAGTTTTTAAATAAATTTTATAAAATCTAAATTTGGGCGTGTTTATTTTACCAACGTTAATATTTTTAGTTGTTTTGTTTTTTCATTGCCAATTCCTATTTTAACCAACGGGTTATGTTAAATTTTTAATGGTTTTATTTTTCTTATATAAAGTTTTAAGCATTTATAACTGTCTCGCTACAACACAGATTTCTAATGATTTTGTTTTATATACAATTTCGATGTTTTTAACGAAGTCCAGATTTCATTTTTCTTACCTTCACGTGTGGGCCTACAAATGTTTCAAAGTTCGTTTTTCACGGTTTTAAGCTTCCGCCATAACACGGTGGTCTTAATACTAATTGATAATTACTTATAAACTAGTTGCTTATTCAAGAATCTAAATCTGCATTGAAAAAACTAATTAACTGGTTTTCCGGTTAATAATTGGCGAATTTTTTATAAGTAGCAAAATTTTACATATGTTTTCTGGTGTGGTTTTAGAAGTAAGTTTAATGGAAAAGATTTAAGTTTTCCTAAAAATAATAACTACTTAGAAGTTTGGTTGGGTTATAATTGGACATCCTTTTCGTTAGAAAAAGTCTCGCAAATTATAGGTTATGCATTTGAGATCATTGTCAACAAAATAATGTGTTATGTGAGTAATTTATTTATTTATTTATTTGAAAGGCCACCAACACACTTTGCAACCACCTCAGTGCTAATGCCAAAGTAAAAAACAGAAACAACTTAGCTTGAACATGAAAAACTAGTGCTGTTTATACAGTTAGGGTTTAATTGTTTGACAGATTATTGGTCCGCTTGACGACTCAACCGGTCGTGTAAACTAAACCGATTGTTTAACATTCATCTTTCGTATATTTTATGTTCTTGTAATTTGAAATTACTATTGTGAATTATTCAAGAAATAACCTTATAGTTTGAAAATTTCAATATAAAATAACAATAAGAAAGCTAATAACGGGTTTAGATTGTCAAACCGTTCAAATCAAATAGCCCAATCTTCAACCCCTATCAGTTTGGTTAGTTGATTCATGAGTTTACAATTATCAGTCTGATCTAAATTTTTTATTAAAACCGGTCAAACTGGGCAATGAATATAATAGTTTATTCCCATAAAAGTGATAATAAAATAGATTAAACAAATCTAAAAACCGGTGCATTTTTATGTAGGATGATATAATACTAATTAATTTAAGTAATGAAAAATAACATGATTATGTAAGCACGGAATATTAAAACTTTTAAAACATGATAAGAAAGAAATGAAGTCAAAGGTATGAGGAAAAGAAAGTAAGAAACAAAGACAATGTTTGTGGTTGGTGGTGGGTCAACTACCTACCTACCACCTACTCACATTCCATCATTTCTTTCTACTACCCTCCAACTTTGAATAATATTTTAAACTTTTAACAAAGATAACTTCTTTTAATAAATGTGTTTTAAATATATACACTTCACTTTCAAATATTTTTCGATGGAGTTGATTGGTTGTGACTTGCTAAGTATAATTCATAGTCCTTTTATCTTTAACTTTTTAATCACAAAAAAAAATTATTATTATGAATTTTTTTTTAAGTAAATAATATTTTAATCATTTTATCATTATATATGATTATTTTCTTTTTTTTCATTTATAATCACTTTTAAAAATATTAAAAAATTAAAAGGGATGGATAATATCTTAATAAATATATAGAAGAATTGTAATTTTTCTTACTATTCCACTCACAACCATTTATAACCATTTTATATAACATATGAAACACGCTCACAAAATTAAAAAACCTACTATGAATGTTTTTTTCTATCCTTTCACACTAAAAACAAGAAATAGACATTTTATTTGATTTTTCAAAGGATATAACGAAAATTCAAATGAGATACATTTAGCATATACGTAATTAGGCATTCACTTCTTTGTTATCTTTTAAGATTATTTTACCTCTTCTATTTCAAAAAATATAATAAAAAAATGTTATATTCTTATTTAGTTGTATTTTAAAACTTAATGATAATTTAAATTAGTATAGTATTAGAGTTTTAATCAATTAAATTGGTAGCATTTGATTTCAACTCGTATATGAACTTTGAATTGAATATTTTTTATAGGAAACATATTACATATAGGTGGTTAAAGTGTCATGTTCAATAAAAATGAGTCAACCGTTTATTGTTCTAGAACTCATAGTTTCGTTGTTCAACCAAAATAACAATCAATATTATATATAAGATATAATCAAATACAAATATGTTTCATTTATTATTATATCAATACAGGTACTTATAAAATCTGTTAGGTCCTTACTCAAAGTTTTTGGCTTAAGTAATAAATAATATAACAATGTTTACCATCTTTTTGATATAATAATTAAACATTTGTATTTTCATAGCCTAAACATATGGTCTCGTAATTATGTTGTTGTAAGTTAATGACATTAAGTTTAGATCTTAAAATATATTTCGAACATAGTCATCTTAGCATCTCTCAACTTTAGCAACTTAATAAACTTTAGCAACATGTATTTGTTTTTTTAAAGAATGTATAGAATTTTATAACTGCTTTAGAACTTTTTAGTTAAAGATACACTACTCACTATCAGAATGCTTTTTTTAAAAAATAGCAACTTAAACTTGAAATTTCTAGGTTCCATCTTTTATATAGTAGCTTCGGTTAACGGCACTTTTCAAACTACTTGTTTGATTTTTGCACTTTAAGGCCTACATTAAGAAAAACACAAAAACCATTATAAGTCACTTAGCTCACTACGATTGAGACTCAACCTGATTTCACTAATGTATTTTTAACATTTATCTTCAATTTTACTTTTAACCGCAAGTGTTTTGAATCTTTTAAAATAAAGTTACTCGTAAGCAATGATTAATAGGATATTACCCTTTTAAAAACAGTAAATACACACGCTCATCTAATGCAACTTTAATTTACATCACTGTTTACCATATAACTTAAACCCTTAACATAAAAATCAAACACCATACCATTATATACGCACTACATACCATCACATTACAAAATTTTAATTTATAATAATGGTTGTTACCTACTACCTAGTACATAATGTACAACCACATGAAACCCGTTTGATATGTTTGAGCTTATATTTTGGTGACACCAAACGTGTCTACTACCAGTGTGCAATTAATGACAGGTGGACCAACCATAGTCTAGTTTGTTTTTGTTTTTTTTCCTCTACGACACCGCTTTAAATGATAGATGTAATTTCAATCGAGCCCGTCTGTTTTTTTTTTCAGTTGGTATTGCACCCCTAACTCCATCAGAAGAAAATCACAACTGAAAAAACTCCTGACTTAATACTGAGCATTTTTCCACAGAGTGAGACTTAAACCTAATAACTTCCTAGATTTACCTATATTAAGGTGGTGTTTGTTTTTTAGAAAAAGAGCTTTTAAAGCTCTTTTGTTTGCGCCAAAAAGAGGCGGGCAGATGTTTAAGGTCTGCAGAGTGTTTGTTTTTTTTGAAGACGTTTTATTAAAAAACGTCTGCGTGACCTCTTCTTGGAGAAGAGGTGGACCAATGTCTTCTAACCTCTTCTAACCTCTTCTAACCTCTTCACATTTCATTTCCCCTAAACCCCTCTTCCCCAAATACCCACACCTCACTCCTCCCCACAACCACCTCTGCTCCCACCTCCATTCCCGTCGCCACAGTTCATTTCCCCTAAAACCGTCGCATAACCCATACACACCTGCAAAATCAGCTCAATTAACAACATATAACAACACAAATCATCAAATTTGGTTGAATTAACATGTGGGTTGGTGAGATTTCCACTTACATAAGACGATCTCCGATCGGATTATGGTGATTATGGGGATATCGATGAGGGAGTAGCGAAAATCGTAGTGGGTCAAGTGGGAATTTAGGGTTTGGAAGAGGGAAATCACCGACGAACGCGACGGCGGAGAGAGGGAGGCGGAGAACAGAGCTGCCGGAAGTAGGGCGTCGGCGACGGCGAAGAGAATCGAAGCGGAGAAGAAGAGGAAGGAGATGATCATGGCGATTAAGAAGAAGATGGTTTTGAAGCCTCTTAAAGCTCTGTTGGTTCTTTCGTCTTTTAGGAACCCCATGGTGGTTCTCCGGCAGTGGTGGTGGTGGTTTGTGGTGGTGATTTGACCGGAGAAATTGAAGGTGGTGGTGGTATGGGGGAATCAATTGGGGGGGAGGGGGTGAATTGGTGAAATACAAATAGGGGGATCGAATCAGTTTCTCTCACATCGAATCTTTCTCGCTCTAGATTAGTTTATTTCAGCAGTCTGACTGCAGACGTTACAAAACAAACAGTCTTCTTAATACAGGCTGTAGACGTTTGGTCCACCTTTTCTCATACAGATGTCTGCAGATATGGTCTGCAGACTGCAGACGTTTTACCTCTTCAGAAACAAACAGCACCTAAGTATCTCACTTTAACCATTAAAGATAATTGGTACCAACCCTAGTCTAGTTATTTAATGGGTTGTACTGGGGACACCGCTGGGGTTTTTGGTGGTAGACCGGTTTAAACGGTCACGGTTAGGCCTTGCGGTCACATTTTGGCCCCTAACCGTGACCGAAAGGGCTTGCTGTCATGGTTTATGGTGGTACTACCAGTGACCTCGTGACAACAAAACGACAAAATGGCCTGTTAAAGTTGAAAAGCGGTCACCAAACCGTCACGGTTTGGCCTAACCGTGACCTCTAGGGTACGAGGCCTCAGTTTAAGGTACGAGGTAGACGTGATTTTGACAGAAGGGCCGGGAATCGCGCCATGAACCGTCACGTGGAGGCCAAACCGTGACGGTTTGTGCACCAGATTTTCACCTTAAATACCTTTCAACTTTCAACACTCGACACTTAATCCGACACTCGAAATTTTTTCATCATAAGGTATTTGAGCTTTCATTCATCCAACACTCGAGATTTTTCAGCCTTCGTCATTCCAAAAACACAATAATTCGAAAATAATGTCGGGTTCGGGAGATCATTATCAAAAGCCGAAACTTCCAGATTTGAATGAGGTGCCACATATCAAAGATTCGAACCAGGTTGAACTAGTATATGTTTTATTATAACTTATTATTTGAAATATCTAACCATTATCTTTTTTAGGAATATTACGTATACGGGAGTCACCCTCCATGGGGGGAGGAGGAAACCAACCTGTCGAACACATTTGCTCAAGAGGCGTACAACTCTTTATTTGGACTGACCGGTTACGGTGAAGGGTACAGATATCCCCCTTGCAATTCTTATGGGCATGCCCCGAACACGTACCACTCACAAACAGAGCTGGATTACGGACATCCCCCGTACCAGTCAGAACTAGAAATTACACATGTGTCGGATACTTATAATGGGAATGACACAGATGAGAGTGACGGTTCGGTTCACCTCAAAGAAAAGCATGGGGACACCGTGGAGCATGATGAGGATGAGGATCGGATTAGAAAGGCTACGGTTTCTTATAAAACCGATAATCTACGAAGAGTTTTTATTCTTTTGTTTATTTTATTTTTTATTTGTTTTATATATTGTTTTTTATGTCTAGCTTTATCATTTTTTCAGTATTTTGATTCTCGTGCGGACTTAGAGAGTTGGGCTAAAATGAGAGGACGTGAGCATGGGTGCGTCATTATGGTGGTCGGTCACGAAAAAAGGATGTGGAACTATTATGCAATCGTAGTGGTGAATCTAAATTTACTGGCACAAGTAGACGTACTGGGAGCATAAAGAAGGGATATCCCTTTAAACTCGTAGGGAAGTACGTAGGAAAGAGTGATAGTTGGATGTTAGAGGTGAGAAACGAGACGCATAACCACGATCTTGTTGTGTACGAAGAGGGCCACGCGCATCTTAGGAAGATGACTGCCGAAGAAATTGATCTTGTCGAGAAGTTACACAGGCAGCACGTGCGGCCACGACATATCCATTCAGCCATAAGGGAGCACTTTCCCCACAGCGTCTGTGTTGTTCAAGACATATACAATCTGACGTCGAAGTTTAGGGCTGAGGGGAGAAAAGGCATGACACCAATGCAGGAACTTGAAAACCTGCTACAATCTAAAGAGTTCGTGTATGAAACACGAACGAATGCAACTACTAAGGTCGTGGAAAATGTTTTCTTTTGTCATCCTACTTCGTATAAAATGTGGCGCGCATTCCCGCACGTGATGTTGATAGACACGACGTACAAGACCAACATGTACAACATTCCGTTTGTTCAGGTTATTGGCGTTACGTCGACGTCGAAGTCGTTTTGTATTGCGCATGCATTTATATCGAGGGAACGGTAGGACAACTTCACATGGGTACTGGAGCGGATCAGAGATATGCTCGATGGGTGTGTGGAGCCCCGTGTTATTGTCACAGATAGGGACCTGGCCCTGATAAGCACGTGTGACACCGTGTTCCCGAGTGCTACTAAAAACCTATGCACTTGGCACGTTAGGGAGAATATCAAAAGACGGTGGAATATGATATTCAAAACCGGTATGTGGAAGGATTTTCCATACTGGTGGAAGACCTTGTGTTCGTCTCCCACGGAGGCATTGTACGATTACAATTGCAGGAAGATGAAAGAAAAGTTAAATGAAGATGGTAAACGTGGTAAGAATTTCATAGTTATTTTTACTCTAATAATTTATTTGTTCATTTTATAAAATTTGTTATTTCTTTCAGAGGTATGGGAATATATTTGGAATAATTGGTTGGTGCCGTACAAAGAGAAATTTATTACTTGTTGGATGTATGACCGCCTTAACTTTGGTGAGCTTACAACTAATAGGGTTGAGGGCCAACATGCCAACTTCAAGAGTTACCTCACAGGGACCAATAATACGTTGCACACACTTGTCGGATATGTTTGTGACCTCATGCGCGGCCAGGAGATTGAAATTTGTAAAACATTCGAGGTGTCCCGTGTGAAAATTAAAAAAGATTATCGACTGTCATTGTTCTCAAAGTTGTATTATAAAGTATCCATTTTTTGCCTTAGCATCCTTGAATCAGAGTTGACAAAAATGGAAATGATTCAGGAGTCTGGGGGTTCATTTGGACACCAGTTGTTCACGTCCATGGGCTTGCCATGTGCTTGTCGTTTGGAGATATACATCCGAGAAGGTTATATTTTTCTTAGTACATTTTTTACTGTTATCACACGATTGCATATTTTTCACTAATAATTTAACCTTTAAATCCAGTCACAAGTATTCCACTCGATGCGGTAGATCCACACTGGAGGAAGCTTGATTTCGAGCCAACGTACGTCGCGCCGCCTGAACCCGACTACGATGTGAAATTTGATGAATTGAAACAAAAGGTTATGTCGTCTCCCAATCCTCAAGTAAAGAAAAAATTGTTTAAGAAAGTATTTGACTCTTTGTTTAAGAGCAAGTCAAATCTTAAAGAACCTGAGGTGCGTCATGACCGACATGGTCGTCCAAATATTAAGGAGCAACAAAGAAGAGCGGACTCCAATACATCATAGTATGAGGCTGCTAGACACAGCTCCTATACTTCCTCATAACAAACTATGCCCTAACCCGGCGAGGCATAGCTCATATGCCCCTCAGTTTAAAATGCCCAACGACCGTTCTAATCAGGCAAAGGCTGCTTCAAATGTACCGATTACGGGAGCTGCCCTAGGGTTTCCTTTAATATTGAAACCAAAGGACGTGATAAAAGTTATGAAGTTTAAGGATCAGCTGCCCTAATGGATTCACCGGTACGTTTCGACTATAAAAGATGTGCGGCCTGATGGTAACTGTGGTTTTCGGGCGATCGCGGTGGCTTTAGGGAAAAAGCAAAATGAATGGGAATGGGTTAGGCGTCAAATGTTGTCGGAGATGGACAGAAACATGTGGTATTGGCGGAGCAATTTGAACCGCGAGATGCTTGGCTATTATGATTCTGTTCATAATAGCTTAAATTGGTTTGGCACGACTCAACCCGCACCCGATACCCATTGGCTAACTTTTCTGGCCCATGGACTCGTAATTACGGAAACATTCACTTGTATTGTGCATCTTATTTCTTCATTTGGCAGCCAGACACAGTTCCCGCTGAGAACAGCCCCAGAGCCATTATTCACCTATCCAGTTGTCACACTTGCTCATGTTAACCAATGTCACTTTATTTGCATACAATTGGAAGGGGATTACCCAATGCCCAGTGTGAGCTATCATTGACCGATATTTGCATATCAACAAGCATTAGAATGGCAAAATATGTATGAAGATCGTATAAATAATTACGTTAGAATAACGGATCGTCATAGAGGCACCAATGCCTCTTGTAAGTTATCATTTTACGATACTTTATCATATTAATGTAGATCCCTTTATTTGATGATGATGATGATGATGATGATAAAAATAAGACAAATTTACAAAAAACGTCCTTTAAGTTTATATAAAATTACAGTTATCGTCCTTTATCTTTAAAAAGTACTCTAAACGTCCTTTATGTTAACATTTTGTAACAGATATCGTCCTTTACACTAACTGCCGTTAAGTTTTTTCCGTTAAGTCAAGGGCAATTTGGTCTTTTTGACTCTAAAGGACTATTAATGTATTTTTTTCAAACATAAAGGATGTTTTCTGTCACTTTTTTATCTTTTATTTAATTTATGTATTTTTATAAGAATACATATACATATGATTTTTATATAACGAATATATATATACATATAAATTCATACATAATTAAATATATTAAATATTTTCATGCACGTATAGCTAATTAATTATATTCACTCACGTCTTATATATATATATTATATACACATTATTTTTTTCATCCACGTATTTATAATATAAATAAATAAGTAATATAAATTATACAATAGATATTTACAGATAATACGTGGATGAAAATAATTAAATAATATATATTATGTTATTTAAAAATAATATGTAGATGTATTATTGTAAAAATACATAAATTATGTAAAATAAAAGAGTTGCAGAAAACGTCCTTTACGTTTGGAAAAGTCTACATTAATAGTCCTTTAAAGGTAAAAAGACCAAATTACCCTTGACTTAACTGAAAAAGTTAACGACAGTTAGTCTAAAGGACGAATTCTGTTACAAAATGTTAACATAAAGGATGTTTAGAGTACATTTTAAAGATAAAGGACGATACCTGCAACTTTATATAAACTTAAAGGACGTTTTCTGTAATTTTATACAATTGGAAGGGGATTACCCAATGCCCAGTGTGAGCTATCATTGACCGATATTTGCATATCAACAAGCATTAGAATGGCAAAATATGTATGAAGATCGTATAAATAATTACGTTAGAATAACGGATCGTCATAGAGGCACCAATGCCTCTTGTAAGTTATCATTTTACGATACTTTATCATATTAATGTAGATCCCTTTATTTGATGATGATGATGATGATGATGATAAAAATAATAGTACAAATAATAATAATAGTAATAGTAATAATAATAATAATAATAGTAATAATAGAAATAATAATAATAATGATAATAATAATAATAATAGAAATAATAATAATAATAATAATAATAATAATAATAATAATAATAATAGTAGTAGTAGAAGTAGTAGTAGTAGTAGTAGTAGTAGTAATAATAGAAATAATAATAATAATAATAATAGAAGAAATAATAATAGTAATAATTTTAAAGTTAATAATAATAATAATAATAATAATAATAATAATAATAGTAATAGTAATAATAAAAACACTAAATCAAACAGGAGGATAAACTGTCACGGTTTGACCAAACCGTGACGTTTAGGGTTTGGCAACGGTCACGGTTAGGTCTAACCGTGACCTCTTTTCGGGCGCATGGCACTTGTAAAAGGTCACGGTTAGGTTAGGGCAAAAAGTCATGGTTAGGGCAAACCATGACCGTTTGCCTAATTTTTTAATATTTTACTAATTAAATAATTTTATAAAAAATACCCCTTTAAACCGGTGGTAGTGGGTTTCGAGCCCACACCACTCCCCTGTTGCCCTACCGTCTTAACCGGTCGGGACGGAAGTGGTTCGCTGAAAGGTTTAGAAAACTTATTCTTTTAAAATAATCTGGACCAAAAGGTCACGGTTTGGGCAAACCCTTTTAAAATAATCTGGACCAAAAGGTCACGGTTTGAGCAAACCATGACACCTTTGTTCACATGTGGCGTTGTGGAATGAAGCTGTCACAGTTTGTTGACACCTATGCTCCAACGTCCAAGGGGTAATTTGTTGGAGCATATATTGTCATATATAGTGTGTCCGTCGCTTGACGAATAGTCTAGGCTTAATGTTATACACCTTGTAAACACATGAAACTGGGTCATTCGCAGGAGCATATGCGAATGAGACTCAGTCGTACGACTGAGCCATGCTAATGGACCAGTCGTGCGACTGAGAGATGCGATTGGGGCATTCGTAAGACTGAGCCATAAGAATGGTCCAGTCGTACGATTGAACCATACGCATGGTCCAGTCGTACGATTGAACCATACGCATGGTCCAATCGCACGAATGGGCCCAGTCGCATCTAATATGGGCCGAAGCCTATATATACCAGTTTCATTGTGTAAAAACCTAAGGGTTTTGATAGTGTGCCCGGCGCCCAGGCGCTGCCGGATGAGAGGGGAGATCATGCTCGATCTCCCCTTGCCAAAAGTCTTGATTCTTAAGTTGTAACGAGCTTAAAATCGTTATGTTTTATCAATAAAATCATTCGATTATTGTTCGTGTTATTGATTGTCTTTTGGTTTTTATCCTTCCGTCAAGAACGTGCTCGGATGTTTACCGATCCAGTGACTTCACAATTGGTATCAGAGCCGGTTACTGCTAGAATGATCTAACAATCATTCTAGCAACCCGAGCTCTTGATTTCTGGATCAAAGTTCAGTTCTTTGACGTTAAACCCACTTCGTGTTCTTCGTTTTCATTTTGTTTTGCTCAAATCTCATTGCGTGTGATGTTTGTTTGTTAAAACCGGACTCGGAATCTTCTTCAGATCATAAAAACGAATCCAGTGATACAAATTTTGTGTTGTATATCGTCCAAATCATCGGATTAGGGTTTTTCAGCCTTGTGGCGGCTGTAGATCTGGTTTTCTGCATTCAGACCCGTTCATGCGATTGAGCCATGCGACTGGGCCTCATTCGCACGACTGAACCATTCATATGGTCCATTCGTACGACTAACCTAGTCGTATGTCCATTCGTACGAATGAACATTCATTCGCATGACTGACCCTTTCGTGTACTTCATTCGCACAACTACCCATTAGGAGTATCCATTCGCACGAATCACCCATTCGTACGTATGCCTTCATTCATCTGTTCAAGTCGCACGAATGAGCTGTGTACCAGACCAAAAAAAAAGAGTCTGGAACAGCTTCTTGCATGAATTTTTCCCTAAACCAATACTATCAGTCGGGAAGCCTTCTGAAAAAGTCTGGTAAAATAATTTTTTTTGGGAAAATTATCGGGTCATTTTCGGTTCATGTTCGGGTCAATAGTGAAGATTGTCCTGGAGAGTCTATGCAAGAGTTGAGGATGAGCAAAGCACATTCACCCTGAGTTTCTTATGTCAAACAAGTTCGATGGATACCCCATTATTCGTTGGACTTCCAGAATCGGTGAATGTTGTTAGAACACGAAAGAGAGAAGAGAAGATGTCAGCTGTCGGTGCTGAATTTGTGGGGTAGTCAGGAGCATCTGACTATTTATGGGCCAATCAAGTTATATTTATCCGCACAGAGAGGATTCTCATTCTTAGGGGGAATCCATGTATAGAGAAATTGAAGACACAATCAGAAAGTGATGATGTGAGCAGCTTTCTGATGATGAATCTTCGTGCATGCTGATTTGTTTGATATTGTCAGCTGTGGATTGGAACCTTCAACCTTTTGCCCAATACATCGTATGAAGACGACAAGCTGTGGATTGGAACCTTCAACCTTTTGCCCAATACATCGTATGAAGACGACAGGAGAGCACAATGTATATATATTGGGATATGTTGAACATGAGGGGGAATTCTTACAGTTGTTAATGTTAAACAGGTTAGACTGTGTGAAGATTGAAGCAATAGAAAACTGGTCATGTCATTATCTGGAAAAATCAGTCATATGGGGAATCTTGCTGCTATGATGGTGTTCTGCAAAGTAAACGAAAGCTATTGTCCCTAAATTCATTTTCAGGGATATGGTAGTAACCTGACGGATCGGCAATGTTGGCTAATATGGTTGATCGTTTGATTCTATTGGAAACCAGAGCAAAGATAGACTGAAGATTGTAAGAGGTGTTATCTACTATTCGCAAGCAACGTCCAAGGGAGAACTTGTTGGAGCATATATTGTCATTTATAGTGTGTCCGTCGCTTGACGAATAGTCTAGGCTTAATGTTATACACCTTTTAAATACATGAAACTGGGTCATTCGTAGGAGCATATGCGAATGAGACTCAGTCGTACGACTGAGCCATGCTAATGGACCAGTCGTGCGACTGAGAGATGCGATTGGGGCATTCGTAAGACTGAGCCATAAGAATGGTCCAGTCGTACGATTGAACCATACGCATGGTCCAGTCGTACGATTGAACCATATGCATGGTCCAATCGCACGAATGGGCCCAGTCGCATCTAATATGGGCCAAAACCTATATATACCAGTTTCATTGTGTAAAAACCTAAGGGTTTTGATAGTGTGCCCGGCGCCCAGGCGCTGCCGGATGAGAGGGGAGATCATGCTCGATCTCCCCTTGCCAAAAGTCTTGATTCTTAAGTTGTAACGAGCTTAAAATCGTTATGTTTTATCAATAAAATCATTCGATTATTGTTCGTGTTATTGATTGTCTTTTGGTTTTTATCCTTCCGTCAAGAACGTGCTCGGATGTTTACCGATCCAGTGACTTCACAGTAATATTAATAATACTAATAGTAATAATAATAGTAGTAATAATAATAGTAAATAATAATAATAGTTATAATAGTAATAGTAATAATAGAAATAATAATAATAGAAATAGAAAATAATAATAATAATAGTCATAATAGTAATAGTAATAATAAATAATAATAATAATAATAGTTAAATAATAATAATAGTTATAATAGTAATAGTAGTAGTAATAATAATAATAATAATAATAATATAAATAGTAGAATAGTAGTAATAATAATAAGAATAATAATAATAATAACAGTAATAATACTAATAGTAATAATAATAATAATAATAATAGTAATAATAATAATAATAGTAATAATAATAATTGTAATAGTAATAGTAATAGTAATAATAATAATAGTAATAGTAATAGTAATAATAAAAATCCTAATAGTAATAACAACAACAATAATAATAATAGTAATAATAATAATAGTAATAGTAATAATAATATAGTAATAACAATAATAATAATTGTAATAATAATAGTAATAGTAATAATAATAATAGTAATAGTAATAGTAATAATAATAATACTAATAGTAATAACAACAACAATAATAATAATAGTAATAATAATAATAGTAATAATAATTATAGTAATAGTAATAATAATACTAATAATAATAATAGTATACATAATAATAATAATGCCAATAATAATAATAGTATACATAATAATAATAATAGTAATAGTAATAATACCAATAATATAATAATAATAATTAACCGTCAACCATTAATTTTATAACATTGTAAATAATGATAAATACGTTTTTTTTCGCAGATATGGATGCCGACGATGCTTTCATCCCCGGCATTGATGACTGCCAGTTTTTACAGTTCGAGCAGGGGACTACACCGTACGAGCGGTTCAGGACCCTGAGAGCATGATTGTCGGCACCGGGGACCGTCCTGTCGGAGGACTTCTTACAGCTCGTTGGAGAGCGGGACCGTTTTTTTGAGATTATCGGCGAGGACGGCCTGTGGAGCAGCTGTTCCGGATGGGCGACCCTGCCCATCGAGAGCTGACCGTGGAGTTCTACACCTCTACTGCACCTTCATATTCCGTCCACGTGAGCAGGGACTTGCGGAGCTGAACGAGGACGACATAGCGGACGGTCGTGCGCCCGCGGAGATTGCTTTCCGGTTGTTCGGGTCCCTCCACCGCATGTCACTTAGGCGGTTCGCTGTCGTCAGCGGCCTCTACACGGAGGTGGAGGTCTGACAGCCGATGTACACCACGGCCTTGATCCGCGGGGCCGACGACTTCGATCAGGTCTGGTGGCCTGCCATTGGCGACGGACCGTACGGTGGTGATACGAGGTCATCTCATATACGAGACCCTCTGTATAGATACATTCACCGACTCATCGCCACGTCCGTCGCTGGTCGTGGGGCGGGGACCGACAGGGTCAACGCCGCCGACCTTTTCTTTCTTCGGTGTGTACTCACACATCGACACTGCCACCTCGCGCATGCCCTTGCTGATTATTTTGCTAGTTATCATCATCGGCAGTCGCGAGGGGCGTTAGTGGGCGGGAACATCGTTTCCCGGATCGCTCGGGGCTTGGGGTACGCGCACGCCATGTCCCAGCTCCCTCTACCTCCGACTCCTGTGCGCGTGGCCACCCGAAACACCGCCACTGGGATGAGGATCGTTCAGAGGTTCCCCGACGGCACGTGGCACCTGCTCAGTAGATACCATGAGCTCGTGCCATGGGTTCCCGAGCCGTTGGTGGACCCCCCCGAGCTGGCGGGGGCTGAGGTCCACCTTCAAGATGCCAAGGAGCCCCTTGGCGGCGGGGAGGATCAGCCCATTCCCCCGCCGCACGAACAGGACCCGCCCCAGCATCCTCAGCGCGTGTACTAGGGGTGTGTTTTTTACCCGAACCCGAATATCAAACCCGAACAAAATCAACCCGAACCCAATTAAGAACTAACCCGAGTAACCCAACCCGATTATTACACTAACCCGAACCCGATTTCTATAAATGGTTTGGTCTTTGGGTTGAGTTTATAAGATTCGGGTCAACCCGATTAACCCGAATATTACTTTTTAAAAAATTTCAAGATTTATATATATGTGTGTATATGTTTATATGTTTGTATTATGCTACCATTTACGCGATCTAAAAACATGATAGTCTAAACTTTATATTATATTGTTGTGGTTCAGTTTTATTATATAAACTTTGAGGATGATTAATATATAATATTATTTAATATTTAAATATGCATAATAAAGTGAATGTAAATATGCAAAAACTTTCAGTTCAAGATAATTAACAAAATTCTATATTGATAACGCATGCTAAATCTCATACATGTATTTTGATTATATATATATTGTTTACACAAACATTTGAGATAGCAAATAATTTAAAGCTTAATAGTTTAGTCTAACCCGATTACCGATTAACCCGACCCGAATAAACCCGAATATCGTAACCCGAAAACCGATTAAATGTTGCTTATTTGGTTTGGTCTTTGGGTTGATTTCCTACACCTTAAAACCCGAGGAACCCGACCCGAACAACCCGAAACCCGATTAAAAAACCCGAATGACACCCCTAGCGTGTACCATGCCGTGCGATTGCCTGCTCATGTTCTTGATATGCTTCTGGACACACGAGAGAGGGTCACGAGGCTGGAGGATATGACCAGGAGGCTGGAGGATACGACCACGAGGCTGCATGATATGATGGACTGGGTCGTCCAGCACATGGTCGTGGACTATGCCGCCTCGGGTACGCCGTTGTTGTCACAGCCATCGATGCGTTTAGCTCATGACTGTGCTGGCCCATCTGGCACGGGCGGGTCTGGTCAGGGCAGCGATCCGGGGATGATGGATTAGATAGGTATTTTGTTTGTATTTTAGTTTTTTTTGTATGTAAAAACTCGTTGTATATATATGTACAGTTTCAATTATGATGACTTGTATATTTGGTTGTGTTCGTTTGGTTATGTTTCTTTGTTTGTTTTTTTTATATTTGTAATGTTGATAATGTTAATTGTATATATTTCATAACAACTGATTTTTACGATTAGGTTAACCATGTGATAAAATAACAACCAACTTGTTTAATATATAATTAAACACAAAAATTACTCGTAATATGATAAATTAATAATAAACACAAAACACAAACACGTATGTTACGATTAGGTTAACCGTGTGATAAAATAAAAATAAAACAAACTAGTATGATTACTCAAATTAGAAAATATATATAATATGTCTGTATAATGACAACCGATTTTTACAAACTCGTAAACAAATTAAACACAAAACCGTCACATTAATAATAAATAAATACTTGTAATAAGATAAATTATTAATAAACACAAAACACAAACTTGTGAGTTACGATTAGGTTAAACGAGTGATAAAATTAAAATAAAAACAAAGTGATACGATAAAAAAAATATAAAAAATATAGGCAAAATGTCACGGTTTGACCAAACCGTGACATATAGCCCTCAAAACCCTAATTGCACACAATCAATTCCCCATTAATTACATACCCAATCATTGTTAACGGATCCCCAGAGCTAACAGTCACGGTTAGGCCTCACCGTGACAGTTAGGTCTCACACCTGATTGAACGGTCACGAGGATGCCTAACCGTGACCGTTTGAATCGGTTTTTAACAGGTAATTGCGGTGTGTGCAGAAAACCCCTATTTAATGTGAAAACAACTTCGAGTCTTATTAAATCATCCATTTTAATCGCATGTAGAGATCACACTATATATAACTTGTAACTTAAAAAGGTACGGTTGTTAAACCCTTTCAAGGGTGAAACAAGGGGTAAATAAGACCCACCCACGTTGAAAATCACAATTCTTAGGACTTTCTATAAAGTTTAAATCTTTTTTAAAAAAAACATGAGTTTAATCATGCCATTAGTTGTACTGATTGAACAATAAACTTATAATGGCTCATGACTAAAATTTCTGTCTTATACTCTTAAGTCACTCTTTTTATAAAGTACTTTTTGTTCGTACTTACCCCACCGTTAATTTAATTTTTTTTTCAGTGAATTAAAAGTAGCATGCTTTAAAAGAAATTGGCACCTAATTAAAGCCTTTAAAATACCTTTAAGGTGGCACATAAGATGACAATAAGAGGAGTTTACAAAACTATTGGTAACCCTAATCACATGTTTGTTTAAAAAAACAAACAAGCAAACAAACCCAGTATATCCCACTCAAGAGCAGTATTTGGGAGGGTGTATTATACGGATTGAATAAATAAAATATTAAATAATTAGTAACATAAATTTATGCATTATAAAATCATGCTTGAAGATAAAATATGATTATAATTACGTAAAAATACCTATTTTAAGTAAATAAACAATTGTGTATTTTTCTTAAACTTTTGTTTTATCAAAAATTATAATTTTTATATAAAAAAGTTGTGAATTTAAATATTTTGTTTTAAGAAAAATGATTTTGTAAAGTTTGTTGTATTCAGTATTTTATAAAATTTTTATTTTTAAAAAGTGTTTTTAATAAAAAATAGGTTTTTAATTTATTAAATTATATATTTTTTAAATTTGAAAATGGTATGAGTAATATTCTTAGTATTTAATATTATTAATAATATAAAGAAATGATAAAGTAAGTATAATGACGCTCACAATTGTTTCACATTTATTTTAGTTTTTTTATAGATAGATAGATATGCTAAAAACCTATTAATTAAATGGATTATAGTTAGTAATAAACAAGAAGAGTTACAGTATAATATTTTAATATAAAATATAATTAAAATTATATATACGTAATACTATAACAAAACAATTATACTATTTTTGACCACCTTAAACATATTCATTTTTAAACATACGTTTAAGATGTTAAAAAAATAATTTTTTAATAAAAATCTTATTTTTTATAACTCTGTTTTGTAATTAATCTTGTTGTTTTAGTAAGACGGTTTATAAAAAATTTCAGATGTATATAGTTTTTTTAAGCAAAACAATCTAAAATATTTTATTTAGAAAAAGGTTTAGTGTTTTAGAAAAATTCATATTATATAAAATTTTGGTATTTTATTATTTATACTTTAATTAAAAGATGTGATTTATAACTTCTTTAATAAAATGTATTTTTAAAAAAAATAGTTTGATTTAAAAAATCTAGATAAGAAAGAAAAATATAGCAATTAATAAAATTGATTTTAATAAGAGAGAGAAATTTGTATGAGTATTTAAATTACTATAATACCATTTTGAATGGAAAACTAATAGTGTGAATGTCTAGAAAAATGATAAGTGGTAAAATAGTGGGTTAATACAATGACAAGTGTAAAAAAAACCTTACTTTATTAGATACTATAGATATAGATATTGAGTCTTTAATTTTATACTGAAACAACAAGAAGCTAACAAAATCGTTGATGATTATGGCAGAGACATGTATTTAATACGCTTTCCTTATAACAAATTCACGTATTTTCACATACAAACACGAGCTTGTCTCCAAGGTACAATAATCGAAAACAATAGGGCTCTCGCGCCCTAGGTTTCACCAAATGATATAGTGTTTTCAAAGACTAGAAAGGAAAAAGTGAATTGCGGAAGAAATGACGAGAATTTCCTCTCAAGTGGGTTGTTTAATTCTCTCATTTTCTATGTGAGTATTAGAATTTTCATCTACTAAGAAAAATGAATCAAAATGTTCAATTTATACTCGTATCAAAACTTCATTTTAATATTGTTATATAAACACAACCATGTCATATTTACGAGTCAAAACAATACAACCATTTGACGTTTTTTATCCATTAAATTGAATTATGAACTAAAATCAAAACTCTATATTATATTATGAAATGGATTTATGAGGAAAAAGCAAAACATTATTTTGACTTATCACATAGATTTATTACATGTTTTGTTAATCAAACTAATACATCATCAACAAAAAATGTGTGAGATGTAATAAATAGAAGAACTTGAATCATCCACGTTAAACAATATTTATTCCAACCACCCAACTTAAGTATCGATATCTCAATTATCTTAACTTTATTTTGGATACGGTTTGATTTGTTGTGATTTTCTCACATATTAGAACACAAATACATATATAACTCCTATATAAATATAATTATTTATGCCTAAAGTTAATGCAAACATATTTTCATTATATTTTTTTTCTAACACTTAATTCACATCAAGATAAATGAGCTCTCCTTAGAGCATTCACAATGACTTTCTCATTTGTATAATTCAACTAAAATTTTACATTGTTTTTGTAATTTGGTTGTTTTCTAAAAAGCCCTCACATCCCATTCCTCATATTATTCCCCTATATAATCTAATAATATTTGTTTCCTTATTTAGGGTTTTTTTAGTTTTTCATAAAAATTTAAGGATGAGAAATGAAATACAACAGCAAATATATATATATATATATATATATATATATATATATATATATATATATATATATATATATATATATATATATAGGTGAAGGTTTAACTAAGAAATATTAGTTGCCTAAGTTGCCTAAGAATGAATCACATGGTGACATGTGGCAATTTTATTTTTTAGTAATGAAGGGTATTTTTGGAAATAAGATATTATTCAAACTATTCAAAATCTACGTTCTTCAACAGAATTCACTATTTCAGCGTTGATCGACCTCAATTTCACACTCGAATCCACGATATTCAAATTGATTTCAATATCAAATCAGTATTGCAGCGGTTGAGACGAAATCATATTCTGATTCGTGGCGATTTTGATCGAATCAAGTTGTCATCATCATCTATTTCACGAATCAAATCCAGAGATCGTGGGTTTTATTATAATTTGCAATTCCAACCGATTTCAATTCCACAATGTCTTCTAATGTAGTCAATGAAGGTTCCAATTACAATTTTAATATACTCAGTTTTGTTTAATTATGTTCGTTGTTTTTATGAAATTGTGTTGTTTTCCTCTCTGTGCTGTTTTCGTTATATGTGCTGTTTTGTGTTAAATACCTTTCGATGTGTGCTGTATCTATAAATGTGTTGTTTAGTGTTGTTTTAATTATGTTGTATCTATATATGTGCTGTTCTGTGCTGTTTTGAACAATTAATTATGTTGTAGATTATTATGTGTGTTGTTTTATTTATGTGTACTGTTTTATTATATTGTGTTGTTTTCTTCTCTGTGCTGTTTTTGTTAATGTGCTGTTTTGAGTTAAATACCTTTCGATGTGTGTTGTATCTATATATGTGTTGTTTTGTGCTGTTTTAATTATGTTGTATCTATATATGTGTTGTTCTGTGCTGTTTTGAACAATTAGTTATGTTGTAGATTATTATGTGTGATGTTTTAATTATGTGTACTGTTTTCCTTATAGGTGATGTTTTAAATTAAAAACATTATGTGAATCGGTGGTTTTTTCTACTGTGCTGTATTTATATATGTGTTTGCTGTATTTGTTTTGCTGTTATATATGTTTGTGCTGTAATTGTTTCTATGTGTTTTCATTATATGTGTGCTGTTTCATTAAATGTGCTGTTTTCTTAAAGCGTGCTGTTTTCATAGATTGTGCTGTTTTCTTAAAGTGTGCTGTTTTTATTATGTGTTGTTCTTATTATGTGTGCTGTTTTTTCCTTATATGTGTTGTTTTAAATTAACAATACCTCCTGTAGATGTGTGTTTTAATTATGTGTGCTGTTACCAATTATGTTGTATTTAAAATATGTGTGTGTTGTTTTTGTTTATATGTATTATTCATTAAATCATTATTTGTAATTCAATGTTATCTTTTTTGTGTTTCAGGTGTTCGTATGTCTCCTACTTCTAGAAAAAAGTATTATATTCTTAATGTTCCAGATTCATCTAAACCAATAGTTTGTATGAAGTTTTTGTCAATTGATGAAGTCTTTGAGTTTTACAAAAATTATGCCAAGTTAGGAGGTTTTGAGGCACGGAAGCATACTCAATGTACATCAAACGGTGTTGTTAAAATTAAATATATAGTTTGTGCAAAAGAGGGTCATAAGACATTTCATGACATTGACACGGTTAATGATAGTGATGGTTCTGATAAGAAATCAAAAGATCGAAGAAAGCGTCCATCTAAACGTACCGGTTGTAAGGCTCACATTCGTTTAGGGTTAAGTAAATGTAAGAAATACTATACCATTTATGGTTTTCATGAGGAGCATAACCATAGCTTTGTTGATCATGAGGACTACCATCTATTATGTGCAGCAAGAGATTTGTCATTCACACAACAACAACTAATTACCGATTTTTCTATAATGAATATTGGTCCTATTAAGGCGTTTAATATTATGAGAGTAATGTGTGGTGGGTTTGAGAATGTTGGTGTGACTGCTGTTGATTGCAAGAACTTTAAAAGAGACCTTAATTTGTTTCTTGGTGAATTTGATGTTGATATGGCCGTAAATCGTCTTCTAAAGAAAAGGAGTATTTACCTGATTTTTCTTGTGAATATTTAACTGGAGAGAAAGGTGCTCTTGCTGGTTTATTTTGGGCCGATGAGGATATGAAGCGGGATTATCTTTTGTTTGGTGATGTTATATCTTTTGATGCTACATTTCGTACTAACAGGTATCTTTTTTGTGCTGCTTTTTACTGTTTTAAAATTTTTTATTTAAGTGTGCTGTTTTCTTTAAGCGTGCTGTTTTTATTAATTGTGCTGTTTTTATTATGTGTGCTGTTTTCCTTATATGTGTTCTTTTAAATTAAAAATACCTCCTGTAGATGTGTGGTTTTTTCTATTATGCTGTATTTAATATATGTGTGTGTTGTTTTGTTTATATGTATTAAACCATTGAATCATTATTTGTAATGAAGTTTTTTCTATTTTTTCTATTTTATATTTGTTTAATTCACACTAATTTGTATGTGTTGTTTTTATTGTTTTTAGGTATGACTTGGTTTTTGTTCCCTTCACTGGAATTGACAATCATCATCACAACATTACGTTTGCGGCTGGCTTGTTAGCATCAGAAAGCGCAGATTCATATAAGTGGTTACTTGCTGCTTTTTTGAAATCTTTTGGTGTAGCACCTAAAGTTGTGGTTACTGATCAAGACCCGGTCATGAAGATTGCAATTCAAGATGTTTTCCCAACTAGTAGACACCGACTATGCATGTGGCATATTATGACCAAAGTTTCATCCAAGGTCGATTTTACTTTTTGTAATGTTTTTACATATGATCTATTAAATGTGCTGTTTTCTTCAGTCCAATAAAATTATTTTTTTATAATAGGTTGGACCCAAGTTATCCCAAGACGAGTCCTTTAAGCGTAAGTTGTGCGACATTGTTTGGACTGATGCTATTCAACCTGCTGAATTTGAAAAATCTTGGACTGATATAATGGTTGAGTATAACATACAATCTAACAAATGGTTGTTAGACATGTTCTTTTTGAGACAAGATTGGATACCTGCATATTATCGTCATGAACACATGTCTGGACTTATGCGTACTACATCTAGGTCCGAGAGTGAAAACCACTTTTTTGGTCAGATTAGCAACACAGAGTTGTCTTTGTTAGAGTTTTTAAGTCACTTTGATATTGCTATGGAGGCTCAAAGGTTTACATGTCGTAAAAATGATCACAATACACGATACACTACACCTGAGATAAAAACTAATTTTGAGTTGGAATATCAAGCTAAAAAAATTTATACGAGAGAGATATTTTATGATGTTCAAGGTGAAATCATTGGTGCTGTTTATGAATGTATATGTAAATGCTTTGAACCAGCTGGTGACTTTGTCAAGTTTTCAATTAAGGAGTTAGATGCTAATGTCTCAGCCACCTTTGAGGTATTAATTCATTCTTTTGTGTGCTATTTATACAAAGATTTTAATGTTGTTTTTATTAAGCGTGCTGTTTTTATTATGTGTTAGATGATGTGTTCGTTATGCGCAATGTTTTCATTAAGCGTGTTGTTTTTATTATGTGTGCTGTTTTCTTTATATGTGCTGTTTTAAATTATATATACCTCCTGTAGATGTGTGGTTTATTCTATTGTGCTGTATTTAATATATGTGTGAGGTATTAATTCATTCTTTTGTGTGATATTTATACAAAGATTTTAATGCTATTTTCATTAAGCGTAATGTTTTCATTAAGCGTGCTGTTTTTATTATGTGTATTGTTTTTATAATGTGTGTTATCTTTCTTATATGTGCTGTTTTCATTAAGAGTAATGGTTTTTTCTATTGTGCTGTATTTAATATACATATGAGGTATTAATTTATATTGTTGTGTGGTATTTATACAAAGATTTTAGTGCAGCACATATTGTTTTATCCATTAATGTGGTGACTTTTATATAATCATCTGTTTTTGTACTGTTTTGTTTTAGTTTTATAATACAGCACACATGTTTTCTACCTGTGCTGCATTTTGCAATTGCTATTGACTGTTTATGTTTTCTGATGTAGGTTCTGTTTAGAGAAAATGATATGATAATTACATGTAGTTGCAACAGATACGAGCAATACGGTTTGTTATGTCGGCATATCTTCTACGTTTTAAGAGCTTGTGGTATTAAACAGTTTCCTGAAAGATATATTATGAGAAGATGGACCCGAGATGCTGCTCCAAATAAGTCAACGCGTACTGTTATTGAGCGAGATTCTGCTGGTGAGAATGTTGATTCTGTTGACAGCATTGTTCGTGATATTGCGTATAGGCATGATTATATTATCAACAAACTTGTCTCAAACATGGATCAGTTAAAAATTTACTTAGAAGAAGTAAAAAAAACAAGCGAATGTGGATTCTTTACCTGTTCCTTCAGGACCAGTATCTAAGAATAAGAGGTTGGGGAATATTCTTGGTTCTGATCAGCCATCATCTATTACTTTTAGAAGACCTGTTGGAATTAAAAACAAAGGTTCGGGTTCTCATAAACGTTATAAATCTTTTCAAGAGATATCATCTTCAGAGAAAAAAATAGGGAAACAGACTAGGTGTTGTGCGATATGTGGAAAGAGCGGCCATAATCAGCGAAGTTGTACATTGAAGAATGCTGGTGGTGGTTCTGATAATCCAAATAGTTCTTGATAATTCATATTTCAAATTCTTCATGTAAAAGACATCAATTATATTCTTCAATCATACATAGTTTTATAGTTATGATTCAGTACAAAAATACAACACATGTTGCTACATATTCAACACATATTATGTGCCGCTTTTTTATTTTATACGTATGATGTGAATGAAATCAATTATATTCTTCGTTCATACATAGTTTTATAGTTGTGCTTTATTTTTAAAAACAGTACAAAAAACCTTATATTATAATACAATACATAATACAATTTAAAAAATACAGCACATGTTGCTACATATTCAGAACATATGATGTGCTGCTTTATATTTTTAAATAAAATACCTTTTATTATCGGATATCATTTCCAGTGTATACAAATAAATAAACCCATATAGAATGCAATTGTACTACATTTTTTTAGCATCTGTACTGTATTTATTATAAGCATTCAATTTCTAGTAAACCAAATATAACAACCAAAGTTGTACTACTTTTTACAGCTCTAACCATTCAAATGTATCACAAATGACAAAGTGTACTGCTTTCTGTTGCTGATAAACAAAATAAAAACATATTTTGATTATATAACTATTTCATTCAAAGGATTTCTTTAATCTTTCTTCTATTCTTTTCCTTGTTGTTTCCTTCAGTTTCTTCTTCTCAGCATCATCTTTTTTATCAAAGTTCAGTACATCAGATGCCACCTTTTCCTTCAATAAGTTGATATCCGATAACAGTATTTTTGTCAGATATTTGATTCTAAGATCATACAACTCAGCATTTTGTTGATCTGACTCTTCTGAAAGACCACAGTTCCATTTCTTATGTTTACCAAAGTATGTTTCCATGTGTCGCATTGCAAAGATGCCACAATCAACAAAGTTCTATGTAGTTCCCCATGGTAAAGCTATCCTTCCTGGATTCAATTTTTTTATTCTTTCATGCTTTTTAGGGTCTTCTTCCTTCAAGTATAGAATCATAATTGAATGCTGAAATCAGAATATTGTAAATTAGTACATAATTTTAAATTTTAGAAGATATGTTGTGCGATAAACAACATGAGCTTTAAATTAGTATATTACCACCATTTTAATGCGTGCGACTTGTTTCGGTTTGATTTTTCCCTTCATGTTGTCCAATATGTCAATTGAAGGTGTTTTGAAATCAAAACAGATGACATAAAAGTGCCTATCTTGGAGAATGGGGATGAACATCATTTCTACTTCTTTAATTGAACCATATGTTGAATCAAATAGAGTGTTTTCTACATTCATCCTGAAGTTCTGCAATGACTCAGTTTGCAACACTTTTTTACTCACATTAAAATCCCCCTGCATGTAAACGATGTTTCCAAAAAATAATTAGTTGTACTGTATTATTATACATGATAACAGTGTAGAGTATGTACTGCATTATAAAACAATTATTCATGACAAGAAATGTATTTTCTAATATAGTACAACTAATTTATTGTACTGTAATTTAGATGCAGTACAATGTACATTCTATTTCAATTTAATAATGCAGCACATGCATTCTATTATAAATGCAGCACATGTTGTTTAAAAATCATACCACCATATTGCATGGACAGAAGAGTCTTTTAGGTGAGTTATTTGCTCTGAATTGTTCCTCGTTGTTGAGTACAAATGACCAGCAACTCATGATACCACAATGCAAATATTCATTTGGATAAAACGACTCGAAGCTTATTTTTGAGGTTTTATTCCCACTTGCAGTTTCAAAGACGAATTCCCTGCATTATATTAACAGATAAGTTATTTTAAAAATATGTGATTTTAAATGTGTTATATTATAAATCAAGATAGCCATATAATTACCAAATATCACCAATTGCTGCAAATATATATTGTGCTACAAGTTCTTCATCTTTGTGCCTTTTAAGATTCATTTGCACAACACGCTCTTTAAATGGCGATCTTAGAGCTTCAGACAACTTTGTTATGCGTGTTGTTTTTTCTCTTTTTTCTTCTCCTTCTTCAGCTCTTGTAGCTATATCCTTTTCTACTTTTTCATCGGTGAAAGTAGATTTCTCAACCAAATTCTCTTGTACATGAGTTTCCAATTGAGGATCATTTGTTTGCAAGAATTGTACTGTTTTTAAAACATTCTCAACATCATCTTCATCTTGTTTTCTAATCTCCTCCTGTCCATCTGCCTCATCATTTCCTTCTCCGTAAACTTTTTCTTTCTCAATAGTTTGTGATAAACCAACTGAATTCTCGATATTATCTCCATCTAAAACTTTTTCTTGTTCTTTCCCTTCTTTATCTGCGTCCTCTTGATGTGTTGTTTTCTCCTGTACATCCACATTGTTTCTTACTTGATCTAAATCTTCTTTTTCTTTATTGTCAACATTTAAATCAGCTTCTTTCATGATGATTTCTCCATCTAAAACATCTACATCTTCTCTTTCTGTATCCACATGTTCTTTTTCTTTATTCTCTTCATCTAAATCAACTCCCTTTTTTATGTTTTCTCCATCTCCATCTGCAGCTTCTTTTATTTCATTTTCTTTTCCTTTTTTTTGATATTTTGTTAGCTTTGACATCCATCCTTCTAAAGCATTGAATATTTCATCATTTGAATCATACTTTGCAATGCATTCTTCGATTAAACGATCAACACCCTCAACAAATTCATCAAGATCATTTGTTTTTTTCCTTATAAGATATGCCCACTCCTAATATCAAAGAAAAATTATACATAGTTAAATGCAGTACAATGTACATTCTATTTCAATGTAAATCGTGGCATATAATACTGAATATTTAAATGCAGTACAATGTACATTCTATTTCAATTTAATAATGCAGCACATGTTGTTTAATATAGTAGTGTGTTACACAATGTGCTGCAATTGTAAATGCAGCACAATGTACATATCATAATGCGGCACAATGTACATATTATAATCCAACATAATGTACGTATTATAATGCAACACAATATACATATTATAAATGTTTTGTTAAATCCTTATACTCTTTTACAGAAGAGTTGTGTTTTTGTAAACCGAGTAGAATGAACAAATGCAGCTCTGATAACAATGTAAATCGTGGCTTATAATACTGAATATTTAAATGCAGTACAATGTGCATTCTATTTCAATTTAATAATGCAGCACATGTTGTTTAATATAGTAGTGTGTTACCCATGCAGCACATTTCAAATGTGCTGCAATTGTAAATGCAGCACAATGTACATATCATAATGCGGCACAATGTACATATTATTAGATTATCATATAAAATGTTAATAAAAATAATAGATAGTTTTCATAAGAATACATATACCTTTTCATTCCTTGGATGTACTGGTTGGCTGCGTAACTGAAGTGATGCATAAGCAGACAATCCTTCTAGGGAACCAGTTGTTTCTTGAAAGAATGACTGTTTCTCCCAATCATCATTAGTTGGTATTATGTCATCCAGTTCATTACTTGCTATATTATCAATCTTCTGTTGTGTTGGAGATGGGAACAATTGATCATCATCACCCAGTTTTATTTCTTCTTCAACCTCTGATATTTTATCAGAGTTCAGCTCAACATCTTTCTTTTTAGCTAGCTTTATCTTGAGCTTCAGCCTTTCGTTTGGTACAGATTTAACGATGCTCAATTTCATTTTTTCTGGTTGCTCACTTCTTTTCTTCTTTTTAGACTCTTGTTGCACATGTGCTGGATCTTCTTCATCCCTCAACCTTTTTCCTACTTTTATAACTTTTCTTTGTTCTTTTTTGTCCTTCACCACCCTTGCTACCATGTTATTTTGTAAACCTTGTTTCTCAGCAAGATCCATAAGAGTTTCAGATGTATTATATGATATTGCGGGGATCCTTTTCTCTTTACGGTTGCTTCTTTTGTACGAGTCATATGCATATACCAACTGTTAAAAGATTATTTATATGTTAGTACACTGTACTAGATTCAAAAATGATAGGTGTATATAGTATGACGTACCGTAAGAATTGTAGCAGGTCCATTGTAGTGCTGAATTCCATTCCATTTTCTTTTTGTTTTGTTCAAACATGTTATTATATATGAACACCAATCCAATGATTTAATGTCTCTTCCTTTTACTAATGATGTGAGAAACTCCATGTTTACTTTTGATCCTTGTGTCATCCTTAACAAAACTGTAACAAAAACTACAAGGAAGTTGATTTGGAATAACCGTCCTGAATCATTTGATGATTTGACTTTTTTAATAACTTCAGCTACAGAAGGCAAACGAATTCCATGAAATTGACTTTTAAATTCTGCTACAACAGGATCTCTTCCTGTAGGCTTATTTATTTCAGTCACTTTTATGTTTCCCATTGGGATTCCAACAACTTCATGAATTAGTTCTCGTGTTATCTTTATAACGTGTGAACCGACATTCAAGTTGTTTGTGTCCGGATCATAGTTTGATATCAACCAAAATGCTAGGTTAGAAGGTAGACATTTTATGCAGTAGGAGTTTATGCTCCCAAATCCCATAGCTTCAACAGCCTTTTGTTGTGCTTCTGTTAGGCTCCCAATTAAATCACAAAGGCTTTTTGGTGGGTTTCGTATCCGCAGCCTATTGTTTTCTTCAAATTCCACAAATGGTTTTAATGCCTTCTTTGTATTCTTGAGGCTTTTCTTAGATACAGAGTCTTTTATTGATTTCAATGGTTTTTGAAAATCATCATCAGAAACAGTCGGCTGTGATATCACAATAGCTGTAGATAGTTTATAGCATTAGCAATTGCATCACTGTTTTTGTAAATAATATAGTACATGTGCAACACAGAAATCTAACCTATAACATTAAAACCTACCTAAAAGTATACTGGTTATCTGTTGAAATACAGCACACGATAACAAGATGTGAATGAGATTTTAGAATATACTACATATCTGTTGAAATACAGCACAACATGTGCATATAGTGTAATAAATCCATGTTCATACTTTGTACTATCTTGAAACATAATAACACAACCTCTACAAATATCAATGTTATAATGCATATAGTGCATATAACATTATATATTCATGTGATGTTTAGAATATAGTACATAACTGTTGAAATACAGCACAACATCTGCAAAATGTGATGTACAAGTACATAATGGGGTTCATGCATGTACAGGTACAACTAATTTTATAATACCAAGAATACAGCACATTCATGACAAACCTATGTACTGCATTATAAAATTGCAAATCAAGTTTATAAAGCAGTACATATCTGTTGAAATACAACACAACATATGGCTATAGTGTACATATCTGTTGATATACAGCACAAAATGTGATGTACAGGTACAACCAATTTTATAATACCAAGAATACAGCACATCTATGATAAACCTATGTTCATACTTATAAAATTACAAATCAAGTTTAGAATGCAGTACATATCTGTTGAAATACAGCACAACATGTGCGTATAGTGTTCATATCTGGTGAAATTATAATGCAGTACATTAATGATAGAAAATCAAGTTTAGAATACAGTACATATATTAAATTCCATTTGAAATTATAATGCAGTACATTGATGATAGATGCATCGACTTGGAAATATAATAACCCAATTTCAATATATTTTAATGTTATAATGAAGGATAAAATGCAGTACATATATGAATATCACAACATATCCATTTGATTTCGTTTGAAAATACTACATTAAGCAAGTTGTAGAATACAGTACATATATGAAAATAGACTTTGTAACTAACCTAATAATCTTATATAAACAAACAATGCAACAAATCAAGTTTAGAATGCAGTACATATATGAACCTCGGTTTGAAATTTAGTATTCACTACACATATTAATCGAATTTGTAATTGAATTCAAGACACTTACCGCCGCTATGAATCGTCGATTTCTTCTTCATTTTAGGTCGTTTTGATTCTGTTTTTCAACAAAAAATCATAGAATCAGTACTATAACTTCTATAATTTAATGGATTTCACAAATGATTTGAAGAACTTACTTGATTTGGATTGTAGAATGACGATGCAGGAGAGGAATAGACGGAAGAAGATGGTTTCGAAACCGTATATTTGTGTTTTTCTATTTTATATTGTCAAATTACCATAATGTCCTTTTATTCCTATGTTTGATTTAATTACTAAGAATGCCATTAACATATAATTAGTGGCTGAAAATGTTTCTTAGATTTCTTAGGGAATATATATTTCTTAGGGGAACTTTCCCCTATATATATATATATATATATATATATATATAGGGTTAGGTTCTTTGCAGGACTCTACTTTTTATGAGAACTTAAATAACTAATCTTGACCAATCACTGTTTTTATTATTAAAAATAAAAAATAAAATAAAAAAGGGTAAAATAGTAAACAAATATATTCTGTCTTTGCAATCAATAGATAAATTATGTATTTAATTCTCTCTCATCACTCATCTCTCATCTCTCTAATTATTATAGGAATTTATATATTCATTACGAAAATCAAGCTAGTCTTGAATTTAGTTATCTGTTTTTTTCATAACAATTAGAATAACATATTAATTATGTTTACACGTATTTACTGTTTTACATGTGTGTAAATATATTATTTACATATTTATAAATTTTAAATTGATTAATTTTTCAGTAATCATCTAGTTATATTGTGCATATTTTCAAGTCAATCACTCATTTTTAAACTAATATTCTATTTGCAAATTTTCAATTGATCGTTTATTTACATATATATGAATCTTCTTGATGATCATCCATTTTGTAGGTTAATTATGTATTTACATATATGTAAATATCCACGCGTGTAAAAATAGTTTTAATATTATTTACATATATTTAAATTGTACATTTACATACGCGTAAATAGTTCATTTACATATATGTAAAATAAAGTTAAAATACTGTTTACAAGTGTAATTTAAAACAGTAACATTTGACAACTTATATCTGCATAATTATATGTTTTTTCGTCAATCAATATTGTTATCTTCCACTTAATTCCACAATCATTGTAAGTTCTTGAAAACTTTCACATCAACATGAGAACTTCATCCATGGTAACAACAATGATTTGAATCAAATATTGTTAGGAATTATCAATGGTGACAACAAGAATCATAATAAAAAACTAAATTTATATGTATATAAATAACATGTACAAGCAATGTAGAAACATTAGGCAAAGTCACTTTAACATCTCATATATTAAGAACTTAGTCAAGAAAATACGAAAGATCGAAAATTAAATTTATGATGTAAGATCACAAGATCTATAAAAATGTTTTAAATATGTGTTAATTTCTTTTCAAATGTATCTCATACATACATCGATTGAAGCCATTTTACAATTTATAAATAAAAAATCGTATAAAACCAATGGAAATTAATAATAAAAAATGTTAACGGAGAAACAAAAAGCATTTTGAATTTTAAATACATATTTATAGATAGATCAAAGCTTGATATATTTGACCAATTTTTTTTTATTTTGAAAAACAATAATTACAAGAACACCGACGGACTTTACCTTCGACGTCATAGTAATCTATGATTTCAATTGCATAGTAATATTATATGTCTTTGAACAACGCCGTCGTCTAATAATACCATCATCATTTGTTTTCCTCTTGATCTGCAACCATTATATAAAGCACGAAAAATTTTCCAATTAATAATTTATTCTTCTGTGTCATTTGATTTGTTTTAAGAAACTAAGAAAAAATATTAGTAGGTTAGGGAGAAAGAGATAAATGTATGAAAATACTAATGATGTTAAAGATTTGTAGAAAGAGAAAGATAGGAGAAAATTTTGGAAACGTATTTTTAAATCGGGAAATGATTTTTGATCTTTCAAAAACACCCTTTTGAAGTTGTTAAAATGTCTCTCAATGTTTTGATAATTACAATAATACCATTATTTATTTAAACCATTGATCAAATGATCTAATGGTGTAAATGAGTTCTTGCGGTTCTTAAAATATTTAGAAGTCCTGAAAAGATCCTGACCCTATATATATATATATATATATATATATATATATATTCCTTATCATTTAACAATAGCGACGAGAATGAGGAAGAAATTTTGAATTCTCTTGATAGTCTTCATTATAAACTTATAGTTCTTAGGGGTGGAGGATCATAGGGTCGAGGGGGGGGGTGGCTCTCTTTTTCGTCAGTAGTGTTAAATTTCAGTTGGGTAGTGTAAATTTTGGCCCCGATAGCGTAAATTTTTATATAAATATCGAGTTCATCCCTCTTAAAAAATTTAATTTTGCCCCGCCCCCTTATGAAATTATTCAAGATCTGCCACTATTAGTACTCGTATCAACTTGTAAAATGATGAGTCGATGTTATAAATAGTAATTATATTTTACTTGTTTTGTTAAAATTCCATCGTTTTAGCATTAAATTATTACTTTAATTACTTTTATTATTTAGTATTTTAAAATATTTTCTAAAATAGTAAAACACATTTATACTAATAAAATAAAATAACTATCAGTCATGTTGCTATTTCTTGCACGTCCATATCATCTCCACCTAACTTCCACATAGAATTGTGTTATATACATAACTAGCTTTAGTTACCCGTGTATTACACAGGAGGTGAATAGTAAATTATTAAAATAACACAAAAACAAAAAAAACTAAATGTATTATGCGTGTTGAAAAAATAAAATTGATTAGTTGTTGATTGTTATTTATATAATACTAACTTCAGTAAACCCATGTATTACACGAGTTAAAAAATAAAATATATTATGATGAAAGTCTACGAAGTATAAAATGATATTTTAAAATAAGATATGATTAAAATTATATATGAGTACGAATTATAAGTAATAATTTTAATTTTTATTTCCAAAAAGTTTTAGCCATTTTTTTCAAACAAACCGTATTAAAAATATCATTTTAAAAGTTTCTTATTATAATTTCTAATTTTAATTATTTTTAGTTTATAAAGAAGTTTACTTTTTAAAAACATCAATTTTAATATATTTCATATTTTTTAAAATGTTTGATTTTTTAGAAAAAACTCTTATTTCATAAAAATTTATTTTCTAGAAATAACATTAATTAAAAGACATCTTTCCTTAATTTATTAACAAATATTTTTAATCTTAAAAAAATTAAAATTATTTAATCTTTAATTTAGTTACTGTGTAAGAGGAGAGAGGGGCGGGAAAAACAAATTTAGGTGGCATAGGAATGTGACAAGTGGCCCCCTCCAAGTTACTCTTTTAGTATTATATATAGATAAATTTACTACTTTTGATAGAAATCTTGACTTCAAGACAGTTTTCTTAATAAATGCTTATTTAATACAATATTAATCATAATTTCTTTTTAGAAATAAATAAGTTTTAATTAACAATATTTTAATAAGACTTAGGTGCTATTTGATAACTTCTGAATGAGTAAGTGCTGAACTAATAAGAGGTTTGAACCACTAAGATGTCTGAACCAATAAGTGTTGAACCAATTTAAGTTTGTTTGCTTGAATATTTGAATGACTGTGTACAATGACTATTTTACCCATCTGAATTACTTCTTGTTAAATATAATTTATCTGTTTCCTTGTAACTCCTAAAATGAACATCACCATAACATTCGGGTCACTGAACATTCAGCGACCATGCACCGAAAAATCGAGTGTCACCGAACCTGCTGTGGGGGGTCACCGAACATTTGGCGGTCATGGCGGACCCCAAAACACCAAACATTCGAGGGTCCCCGAACCTGTTGTGGGGGTGCGACAGTGCGAAGAAGACGTACTTGTGAAGGCCGACAAGTTCGAGCTGAAGGGGAGGCCGACGAGAACCATGGTGGCGCTGGTGATCGTTACCAAGTTCGAGCTAAAGGGAAGGGGAGTTCGATGAGAGTAGTGGGGGATTTTTTAAGGTCAGATATTGTATCTTCTCTGGTCTAATAAGAGAAACATAAGAGGTATTTTTCAATAAGTGGGTATCCAACCAAACATTCAGGTCTGATCGAGTCAAACTTATGAGTCTGATCAGGATCAATAAGACTCAAACAAACAACCCCTTAATTTTTATCAAAATATAAGTTAAATTATAGCTAATTATTATTAAAACTATAATATTTTAAAAATATATAAACAAAAGTTTATGAATATATTTGAATAATATTTTTTTTCTGTTTATACTATTATATATAACTTAAATATGTTTGTTTATATAATATCATTAACATATAACTTAAACATGTTTATTATCTGAAATAATCTTTTTATCTCAGCCAATATAACATACAAGTATATAACCTAGTATAAAACTATAATCTAATATGGCTGATAATAAAAATGCCGAAAATAAATATTTTTATATTCTAATCACATTATTTGGAGTAAAAAATGTTAAATACAGTTATAAATTTATATTTAAGGCAGAAGGACAGAAGTAGGTGGAGGTTGATTGGTTCTAGAAGAGGAATCTACTTAAAAAGAAAGGTGGTCATGTTTCTTGTATTTTATATTGTTTACCACTACTTTGATTTTCAAATTTCACTTTTCAAATTTAGATTTCATTTTAAGAAAAGATACAAAATAATGTAAGGTTGACTATAATCATAGAAAACTTTTGTTACAAGAAAAAAGGATATTCGACTAATTAATATAATAATATTAATCTTTAGCATAAAAACTTAGGTTAAAGGAGACACTATTACCAAATAACAATACTTTAAACTCTTTCGAAGCTTTATAACCGAAAGAACAAGATATATAATGTCTAATGTTACACGATAAAATAAAACAACAGACACAATAAAACATAAGTTTGACTATATAAATTGACGAGTGTACATTTTAAGCAATGTTGTTAGGACCGGATCGGACCGGCCGGTCCGACCGGTTCGACCGGGATTCGGAGGCCTGTCCGGTCCGGTCGAGGGTGGTTCGTTTTTGGAGAGTTGAACCGGCCGGTTCAAACCGAGTCGGCGGTTGGACCGGCCAACCGGTTCGGGTCCGACCGGATTTTGATTTTTTTTTTTTTTTTTGATTTTAGTGGGTAAAAACGGGGTGTTAAACCATAAATTAGTACTTTGTATATACAAATATAGTTAAGTTTTATATATAACTATAAAATATATGTATAAATCATATATAAATTACTTATATTTAATTACATATATAAATATAATTAAAATATAGTTAAATCCGGTCCATCCGGTCCGACCGGTCCGACCGGTCCGACCACCAAACCAGTAAGCCGTCCGGTTCGACGTCCGATCCGGTTCTGAGAACATTGATTTTAAGTAACTGATAAAAAAAGAGTAAATTGTTATTTTCGTCCCTGTGGTTTGGTGAAAATTATCACTTTCATCCAATAGTTTATTTCTTCGCATCTGGGTCCCTGTGGGTACAAATCTTGTCATATTCATCCAGTTCGTTACCTCCATCCAACATTCTCCGTTAAATGAAGGGTATATTGGTCATTTTACATATATGTTTTATTTTTCTATTTTTTTAAACCCCATTTAATATATCCCCTTTAAACAAATTGCTATTTTAGTCCCTGTGGTTTGGACATGTTTGCCAATTCAGTCTAAAAATCCCACCACCTTGGCATAAAACACCATATCACCACCACCCGTGATGGAACCACCATGTAGACGTAGGGTACAAATAACCCACACAAGACCGAGCACCAGAACCCGAAAGCCCGGCCCATGCGGGCGGAATGGGTAAGCCAGCAGGACACGTGCCCCGCATTTAATTACATCAGAATCACCCCAATCATAACGGATAATTCAGTAACGGTCGGAGAACATAAAAGGTAATGGATTTGCCGGGGAATAATCCCTGTAAATCAGCACACGAGATGGGCACCACCACCTTAACTGGTGTTGTTTTCATTGTGCGTAGGTGTGAAGCTTCAGAGAGCATCGGTCGATTGAAGTTCAACAAGACCGGAACCATCCAGAGTTGGATCTCGTATTTACACACCACACCACCACCAAGCCACAAAACCACCACCACTCCATCAGAACCACCAAATCATCACCACCACCCTATCATAAAACCACCAACACCATACCAGACGGGCACCACCACCACCATACCAGACGGGCACCACCACCACACATTAGATCTCCACCACCACACATTAGATCTCCACCATCACATACTAGATCACCACCACCATGTGGACCCTAGAAACCAACCGTTAATTTCAAACTTATAACAAACCCCTTTGAAAACGTATATGGAACCCTTGAAAACGAGTATTGTAGAGGTATTAGTAGGGTTTGATATGCATTTTCGAAGTGGTATGTTACAAGTCCAATATTGATTATCGATTTTTAGGGTTTACATGGTAGCGGCGATCCGATGTGCGTGGTGGTGGTGGGTGCTCTGGTGTGGTGTTGGTGGCTTTGTGATGGGGTGGTGGCGGTGGTTCGGTGCTTCTTGTGACGGGTAGTGGTGTGGTGGTTATCTTTGGACTAAATTAGCAAATACGCTCAAACCACAGGGACTAAAATAGCAATATATTTAAAGAGTATATATTAAATCAGTTTTAAAATAAAAATAAAAACATATGTGTAAAATGACCAATATACCCCTACATTTAACGGAAATTTTGGATGGAGTTAACGGACTGGATGAATATGACAAGATTTGTAAACCACGGGGACCCAGATGCGAAAAAACAAACTATTGGATTAAAGTGACAATTTTCACCAAACCACAGGGACAAAAATGACAATTTACTCTAAAAAAATTGTATATACTGGACTAACCTAACATCTAAAGCTGAGGTGGGTAACATAAAGGAGAGTTCACGACTTAAAGAGAGTTAGAATTAGGGTAAGGATGAAGCAATCCTAAGTCCCTTGTCTTGAATCCAAACTCTTATGTAAAACTATTAAGGTAACACTACAAGAAGACAGGTCTTTAGGGGCGACTAAAGTCGCCGCTAAAGACCCAAAATGTCGCCGCTATTGCCTTTAGCGGCGACACGTCGCCGCTAAAAAGTCGCCGGTAATAAATCGTCGCTAATGGTCAAACTTTCGCCGCTAATGTGTCGCCGCTAATGTGTCGCCGCTAATGACACTCTGTCGCCGCTATTGAGTCGCCGCTAAAGGCCTCAAAAATGACGAAAAACTGTCGCCCCTAATGCCTCTAGTCGCCGCTAAAACCCCTGTGCAGGTTTTACAGCTTCTTGCTGCATTTTTCAGTTTTTCCATATTTTCTAATACAAATTTTTACATAACAACCTGCAATATTACATAACAACCTGCAATATTACATAACAACCTGCAATATTACATAACAACCTGCATACATTCATACAGTACAGTCAACATCCATCATTCAATTCGTTAAAAACTAAACCAAGTCGCCGCTAATCAACATCCATTCATACGTACATTAGAATATTACATTCTAAATTAAGTCAACATCCATCAATTAAGCTTCATCATTTTCATCATCTTCATCGTCTTCACCGTCCTCATCACTAACTTGTTTATGTTGCCCGTAAGTTTGAAGTTGTTCTCTAAAATATGGGTCTTGAAACAAAGCATCAATTTGTTCCTACAATAAAAATCATGTTTAAGGTCAAACTAATAACATTTACCCGTGTAATAACATTTACCAAACTAATAACATATATATTAATGTCTATTTTGTCTCATTTTATATTTTAAGATCAAACGGGTCAAATTTTAACTTGCCATGTGCTTTCCTTCTATCAAGCAGCCATGTGCATTTAAGTCTTAAGAAGTCATACACAAGCAGCCATGTGCATTTAAGTCTTAAGAAGTCAATAAATATTCCTTGTGAAGCCATGTGCATTTGAAGTCAATGTTAAAGTATTTCCACTAAAATTCCATGTAACCCATATCTAATTCTAAAAGTGCACATGGCATATCAAATTATAAAAAAACAGTAAGGTCATGGTTAAAGCGCATATAGGTCATGTATACTCCTATTTTCACTCTAATTCCATTTGACCCATTTGACCCATGGCATGAAATTCCATTTGACCCATTTGACCCATTATGAAAAGCATGAAATTCCATTTGACCCATTACACTAAAAAACAGTAAAAAATAATCTAAAAAACAAGATATTCCATTTGACCTATTTGACCCATTCCACTAAAAAACAGTAAGTTAAGTACTTTTAAAAAACAACAAGCTACCCGGGTGAAACTATATGCATTATGTAATTTCAACCCATTTGACCCATAAAGAAGATTCATCAAACCATGAAAATCATCATGTTACTACATTAAACCTTCAAAAGCATAAAGTTACTTCTAATCTCTATATATTTTGTGTTCCTAACAGGAATCTTCATCCTATAAAATATTATTAATCTTAATCGTTATCTATATAAATAACCTACTACAATCATCAAACGGGTCAAACGGGTCAAACTAATAACATTTACCAAACTAATATCATATATATAAATTTAAGGTCATTATAAAGAAATGTTATTGTTACCCGTGTGAATGCGACCGTTGGCTGCGGTTGAGACTTATCATGGGTAACCGGGGCTTTTGAAGAAGGTTTGAACCCAATCCCTCGGATCCATCCGCGCCTACTACCGAGTACGTTTTCAAACGCATTCACTTGATTATCTCCTTCAGTTTGGGCAGCCAACTCATCCTCTAATCGCCGCTGTAGTTTACAAAAGGTGAATTATATATGCAAGTAACAAAAAATTAAATTTAAATAGTTACTAACAATTGTTTCAGTTGCTGCGCTATCAATCGTTCCATCTTTAGCTGTATGAGCATCAATGAACGTCTGTAGGTGACTTTGAGCCTGTTTAACATTAAATATTATTTTTATTACAACTAGTACGTATAAGATATATATATATATATATATATATAATAATAATATATAAACCAAACATTACTTTTTTATAAGTTGTGCTGCTATACGACGATGTCCCCCCTCGGTTTGGGTATTTTTGAAGTTGACGATTTGCTTGGTTAACGAGTGAATGTTTTTATGCTTCTCTGACATGAAATGTCTAATGGCACTCTCCCAATTAGCTGGAGTCATCCCTTCAGGAACATTGGCTAGAGCTCTCTCGACATCCCCTCCAAACTCTCGAAAACGCCTTTTTGCATCTGCCTTGCGATCTCTGTATCGCTTCATGTATATTGAATAAATTCCCAACTTTAACTTAGATCGATCAACGTCCCGATCAATCTGCTCTAGATCGAATGATTTCTAAAAAAAATAAACAAAAAAAGTTAGTCAAGTAAAAAACAAAGATCTCGACATAAGATAAACTTAAATAAATCATTTACCGCGAGGTGCTCGTATAATGCATTCTGTTGAGCTTCTGAAACCTCTCTCCAACTACCTTTATCAAATGCGATGTTCCGCCACATGTATAACCCCACTTCCCGGCTAAACAAATCTTTCTTGTGTCCAACCGGGGTAAAAGTCGCTTGCCTGTCAAATTGCAAACTTAAACGCCCTCCTTCCAAGACCTCAGATTCTAGGCGATAGTTTTTTACAATTCCACGAGTTTTCCTACGAGGTGGTGCTGCAAAATCAATCAAAAATTATCATTCACAATAAATAATTATCTGTCACAGGATTTATAAATAGTTTATACTAAGACTTACAACCCTCCTCGTAGTGTCCATACCCAGATCCAAAGCCGCCAGGTGGTGGGGGGTCCTGTCCAGAACCATCTCCTCCATGGCCCATCACATCGGCCATCATGTACTGAAATGTTATAAGATATGGAAGTCAAAAATATAATGTGAATACAGTTTTACAACCTACTTTAAAATATAAATACAAATACAATATGAATACAGTTTTCCAACCTACTTTTAATCAGACCCCTCAGATATCTCTCCCTCAGATACTTCAGTATCACTCTCAAACCCCTCAGTGTAATAATCCGATTCGTCCTCGGACACTTCATCATGCTCGCCCTTAGACAATTCATCGGTCTCATCCTCGGACACTTCAGCGGGCTCACCCTGGGAAGCAGAACTGCTTTGCAAGTATTGCCTAAAGTCGATGAACAATCTTATACCAGAGGAAGAGTTGTTATGGACAACGTCAAGATCTTCGGGTAAGTCATGGTCAACATTTTGAACATTCTCGTCAACTGTTTGTACATTCTCGTTCAACGGTAGATCCCATATTTTTCGATGATTAACTTGCTCGACGACCCATTTGTTGTTATTGTTTTGGTTTCCTCGAGAAGGTTCTTGGATGTAGAACACTTGTTTGGCCTGCGAAGCAAATATGAGTTGATCTTCTTTGTCCCATTCTTGATCAGTGTTGATACTTGTGATATTATTTTCAAATCTAACACCCCTTCGAGTATCGTACCACTTGCACCGAAATAGGACAGTTAAATAACCATTTGGATAATGCATCTCAATAATCTCTTCTAATTGACCATAATACTTCTCACCATTTTCTCCTTCCACTAACACACCAGAGTTTTGTGTTGTACGCCGTGCATCACGGTCAAGTACCATAAACCTAACACCGTTTACTATACACGCGGTGTAAGTAAAGACATTTATACTCGCACCCATGGAAATAGAATACAACTCTGAGTGAAATTCTGGAGAATTTTATTTTTTCATCGAATAGACCTAATATAGTTAGAAATATATAGTTATACACATGTTATATAGATATGTATAACTAACTAACAACTATATATGTATTACCTTCTCAAGAAACCACATAGGAAAATTAGTTTGAACATCATCATGGGGCTTTTCAGATTTGAATTCACTACATTGATAATAAAAATATACAAGTAAGGAAAAAATAAATACTTAACAAATATATTATGAAAAGTTAATGATAGTAACACTTACTTCATGTAGTTCCTAATTTCTTCGATGCTATCGAGGACAAACCATTCCAATTTTAATTTTTCGCTTATAGAAAGATGTTTGATCTTCAAGGCACTAGCCGGACGACAAAGAGACTCAAACACCCACAACTTTCTTTTTTCGACAACAACATCCTCGTTTCTGTCGGGGCGATTGAACTGAGTTTCAACATCTCGAAGATACCTCGAACAAAATGATAGAGCTTCTTCCGCAATATAGCCTTCGGCTATACAACCTTCTGGCTTTGCCTTGTTTCTTACATAATTTTTAAGTTTTTTCATATATCTTTCAAATGGATACATCCATCTCATACACACTGGACCTCCAAGAATCGCTTCATCAGGTAAGTGCAAAACCAAATGAACCATGATGTCAAAAAAAGCAGGAGGATATATCAACTCTAACTGATATAAGATTGTCAGAATGGCAAGTTTTGCTTTCTTCATATCTTCAACCAATAATATTCTAGAACAAAGTTGCTTAAAAAACATACAAAGATCGATTATTGGTGTATATACATCCCTTGCCAAAAATCCTCTAACCCCAATTGGCATCAAACGTTGCATTAGAATATGACAGTCATGAGATTTCAACCCAGTAATGTTTGTATAATTATCTGTCACTCTCTTGCTAATATTAGATCCGAACCCATCTGGCAATTTAACATTTTTAATAAACTCACAGAAAAGCTTTCGATCATTGACTTGGAATGAGTATTTTGGGTGCGGCTTACATAACTTGCCATTAGCATTTTTTTTCAACCACAACGTCTTTCGAATGTTTAGCTTTTCCAAGTCAACACGTGCGTTTGACGTGTCTTTTGTTTTATCATTCATTAAAAGAGTACCGAGCAAACTATCGCACACATTTCGCTCAATATGCATCACATCTAAATTGTGCTTAAGCTGCAAAGAAGACCAATACTCAAGTTCAAAAAATATGCTTCGTTTAGACCAGTTTAACTCAAACTCCTCTCGCTTTCTCATAACACCTCCAAAACTAGGATGCTTGCCCGGTAGACGAGGGAGTAAACGATCGAGTTGAGCCTGTACATCAGCATCACTAAATTGTTTAGGAGGTGCTCTTGTATCTGGTTGTCCATTAAATTCCAAATTTGTTCTCCATGGATGGTTAGCATCTAAGAACCGACGATGACCAACATATACAACTTTATTTGTTACGCGTGTTGAAGGAGTGTCTTCGTTGCAAGTCGGGCATGCTTTGTATCCCTGTCCGCTCCAACCTGATAGACTACTACGGGCTGGAAAGTCGTTTATAGTCCATAACAACACCGCCTTCATCGTGAAGAATATGTTTGTTGCCGCGTCTTTAGTACGTATGCCTGTATGCCATAATTCGTTAAGCTCATCCACCAACGGTCTAAGAAAAACGTCCATATCCTTCCCAGGTGATTTAGGGCCAGGAATCAATAAAGTTAACATGAATGAGGACTCTTTCATGCATAACCATGGAGGCAAATTGTATGTGGTGAGTACAACCGGCCACGTGCTATGAGCTGAACTCATGTTACCAAATGGATTAAAACCATCAGCTGCAAGCCCTAGGCGAACATTTCGGGGTTCCTTCGCGAAGTTAAAGTATTTTTTATCAAATTCTTTCCATGAAGATCCATCAACAGGATGACGCATCGTACCTTCTTCTGATCGTCCAGTACTGTGCCATATCATATCCTTTGCCGTGTGCCTTGAACAATACAAACGTCGTAGGCGGGGGGTCAAAGGAAAGTATCGTAACACCTTGTGAGCTACTTTCTTACCCTTTGTGTTTGTATCAACCCATCGACTCTCCTTACAAACGGGACAATTCTGTAACAACTTGTGGTCGTTCTAGAAGAGAGCACAATCATTTTTGCACACGTGTATCGACTCATACCCTAAACCAATCTTCTTTAGTGTCTTTTTGACAACATAATGTGAAGGGGGAATCTTGTTGCCTTCTGGATGTGAAGATTGCAACAATTTAAGAAGCTCATCAAACGAACTATTTGTCCATTTATTTTTCACCTTGATATGCATAAGCTTTGCTAAAAAGTCAAGGGAAGAAAACTTAGTACAACCGGGATATAATTCTGACTGAACTTCATGTAACAAGTTTTCAAAATCATCACAGACACTTTCACTCTCTGTACAAGGGTTCCCTTTATTAAGGTTGGTATTCACTTCCATAAGATCTTCAATAACGCCAGCCATATCATTAGTAGACGTAACTTCATCTTGTACTACAACTTGAGAAATTGAGGGTTCATGATGATAAATCCAGTCTGAATAACTACGCTGAAAACCCCATGCGTACAAATGATACTTCACTTTTACCAAAGATAGCATGACCGAATTCCGACATTTAGTACATGGACAAAAAACATAACCTCTATTGTCTACCAGATTCTTGCACATCTCAAGAAAAGAATTGAGTCCATTATTGTACTCCTCTGAGCTTCGGTTTGGATTGTTAAGCCAACTTTTATCGACAACCATGATGCAACTGAAACATAAGGTAGAGAATTTACAAGGGTAGGATGCTAAACCCACTTTTTGAATATCTTATCTCATACACGAAACTAATGTTGACTTGTGAAGATTGCATACATACGTATGTCAAGTTAATAAAGATGCTTAAAAATGGTCGCATAAGGGATAGTACAAAGTTAAGATGGTGAAATTTGGATCGGATGTGAAAATATGATATTGACTTAACATGAAATTTTACGAGTTTGAGTTTGGGATAAATGAATTTGAGCCGGTTTGGAGTCCAACATGAAAATACGTTTAGCTTTCCAACATGAGTTTGGGTTATCGGATGGATTCAGAAGTTCACTCTTAAACTTGTTTTGACGATCGTGATTTCATTTTAATCTTTTTATGTGTTCACATGAAAGCATACATGTAAACATATTGACATGACTAAACTGATACATATTATACTCAAAAACCAACGCAAAGACCTTTGGCGTACAAATGTGTACTGACCTGGATATGGAGTCACGTAACTATGTGACTCGACCTTATACAGTCGTTTCATAATAAGGAAAGTTCCATTTTGGTATATGAATGGCCACGACTATTTGAAGTTAAGTAAACATGTAAGCAGTATCAAGGTGTTAAGTAATGTGTCCTTCTTGATTAGGTTGAGAATTAAAATCACATAGTAAACAAATGGTTTAAAAAACCGCTAAAAATATAACATAAGTGATGCTTTGTACCAATGTACCATGTTAGATGCCTAGGACAATGAAACTACTAAAAGTGATTTATTCTACGCAACCTCACATACAAGTTAAATCAAGTTTAATAATTGATTAAATTAAGTATTGTTGAGGTTTTTATATGCATATGTGTGAATGGTCAACCAAACAAGTCAGATTGACAATACCACATACACGTTTTTCTTATATGTTAACTATCCTAGTCAACAAATAGGCATTAGATTCGCAAGTTGGCAAAAATCATTCACATTCATCCCAATTCATGACTCAAGCCCTCGAGCCATCTAAGGCCATAGATATCACCTTAAAAAAAAGCCCTAAGGTTGGTGAGGGTAGTCATGAGTCCAAATCTAACTTTGTGGAAGTTAGTTCTCAAAGCAGACAAACGTCTAACACAAGGTTAGAAGGTTTATAACCAATAAGATGCACCTCAAATCAAGGTTTCATAGCTTATTCCACCCATTAAATACACAAATTAATACCTTCAAGGACATATACACAAATACACGTAAAATCAAGCAAATGGTGACAATAATACTTAATTTCATCAAAATCTTTGATAAGAAAACTAAAAAATTTACCTTCAAAGACGGATTTAGCGGCGACGGTGAAGTAGTAGCAGCGACTAGAGGTAGCAAGGAAGCAGCAGGAAGGGATCGAGAAGCCGGCGAGGGGAGAAGCCGGCGAGGGGAGAAGCCGGCGAGGGGAGAGGCCGGCGAGGGGAGACGCCCACGATCGAGGGGAGAAGCCGGCGGGGAGAAGCCGGCGACAAGAAGCAGCGAGGAAACGACAAGAAGCGGCGACAGTAGAGAGCCGGGAAGTCGCCGGCGAGGGGGAGAGGCGGCGAGGGGGAGAGGCCGGCGAGGGGGAGATGCCGGCGGCGAGGTGGAATTTGGTGGAGGCGCCGGCGATCGATCGATGCGCGCGTAGGTGGAATTTGGTGGAGGGAAGACTGAATGTCGCGCGCAGGAGGAAGATATTGGGGGAAAAGGCCATTAGCGGCGACGAGTCGCCACTAAAGGCGTCGCCGCTATTGCTAAAAGGTACGGAAAATCCTAGCCGTCAGATTTCCATTTAATCAACGACTACAATTTAACTGAATAGGAAAGTAATGGATCGCGGACCATTAGCGGCGACAACTCCTTTGTCGCCGCTAAAGGGGTCGCCGGTATTAACCTCCTTTCTTGTAGTGTAATGATATAAATTTCTAAGAATAAATAATATATGTTTTATAATTTATTTACAGGTCTTTCTACTTCTTATAGTTAGAGGATATGTAATCATTCGTATAATAACTTCAAAATCTTTACAATAATTAAGGTACTAAACTTCTGATATTTTTCCTTGATTATATCAACTTATCAAATTTATATTTCAAACTAATTAAAATATCTGCTTGGATTCCTCTCACACATGTTTGTTATTGATATTTGTTTAACATATGTTAGTCTCTACGGGTACATCTTGATGATAATTGATGTATTTTAAACACCAAGTGATAAAGATTCAAATCTTATACTCAATACTCTCAATGAGCATTGATTAAGTCGTCTATATTAAGAAAAAACTGCCAAGATGATGATATTATTGATACTCACTTCTAAGTGTTAACAAATGAGTTAATTATAATTATTATTATTGTTATTAGTATTATTATTGTTTGTTGTTATTATTATTAATGTATAAAGAATGTTTTAGTGGTAACACGTGGATAAAATTCTCGACAAACTTACATAAAAAGCTGGAGAATACACAGCCACTTTTCCTATATATTATTTATACATATTTGATAGAAAAAAAACCACGTTTCCTGTCACATGTTTTATGTATTTTTGCCAGAATTTACGTAATTTTGTGTTTGTAATATTTAAACTATGACAAATAAATATATGTTTTTTGTAATTGATCATAAGAGGTTCATGTCTCGAAGTATTTTAAAAGCTTTTGGGTACGCAACTTTATACCGAATAATCATCCACATTATATAAAAGTTATTGTGTAAGAATTTTAAAGCATATTTTTAAATGAAAAATAAACTTCTAATTAGTTGTACATAGCTCTCAACATCTCATAGTCGAATAAAAAATACAAAAGCATGCTGCCAAAAACATAAGAACAAAACATGATGTAGATAACATGTTAATGGTGGAACAATGTGATAAATTAAGTTTCTAGTGACGTTTTGCCAAACCAATGTGTAGGAATTGTGACCATTCTAATGTTTTTCTGGAATAACGGACGGAACCTTGACAAAAATTTATCAAACCATTCAATATTTTGGAAAAAAGGAACATCCTAATACTGGTCGTGTTTGTGTTCAGTCGTGTTTCATGTTTAGCTTAATATAAACAAACTATAATGATATTTATTTAATAACTATAAGAATGAATTAAACATGTGTTACGTTTTATAAATGTTAGTTGAAATTTAGATCTTTTTATTCAATACAATTACTATTGTTTTAGCCAAAAATAAATTTATTTTAATAATATTTAATATTTGTTATGTGTAACTTATGTTAGTTCTTAAAAAGAAAATAGTTAAATGATTCATTTGGTATGTGTATGTTTTAAAATTCGTCTGTATGTGTAACACCCCAACCCGGAGAGGCTGACGTGTCACTATTACAGATATCAAATCAAAAACTAAATCCATGATATTAAAGAGACGGTCAAAAGAAATAAATTCAGACAGACCAAATAATCCGAAAGAACCTAATTAAAGTGTTCATTACATCAATTAAAGTAAAATGTAATCTTGATCTTCAGACACTCTTCACTGATTTCCCGGATTATCCGGATTGCCTACAATTAAATAAGAAAATACCACAAAAAAAAATACTGCTGAGCCAAAAGTTGCTCAGTGACGGAAAGAACAATAGTAATGATACGAAGCATAAAATACTTATATCTGAATACTGAACTGATCATATGATATTGAAACGGAAATCTGATTCTAAACATATAATACTGATACTGAACTGAACACGTACTATTGAAACTGAACTGATCTACACGACGCGTATATTCAAACAAAATAACTCGTGTAATATAAGAAGTACCCAGAGCCGAAACTGAACTGATAAGTACATAACTAGCTAGACTATGCACCAATGAGATGGTGTGTGGGCATACACATATGATTCCATCCCCAGGGACTGAACTGATCTGAACTGAACTAGGATCGATCCATCCGCCTCCCAAATATTATGGCCAAAGTACTACTTGAGTACTAACGTGTTAACGGAGACGCCGTGAACTATTTATAAACACCGTCACGAAAAGTGTCATGTCATTGACGCCACAATGACATGTCGGACAAGCTCGGGTAACAGAGTGCTAAATCAGATGGTAGTACAGCTACCAACATATAACGTATTAATAAAATATTTATGGGAACATGTAATAATGAGCACAAATTTATAAAATATATATTGCATGCTACAGGTCTCAATAAACAAAACTAATAAGTCGAACGGTCAGAGCTGAACTAGATAATAATGGTATATGACTAGTAAAACTAAACGAGTCATATTAACGGAAACAAGGTATCAAAATCCGTACTACAAAGTAACGGAAACTAAAGTGAATACTATGATAACAAAGAAACAGAATCCGTACATTATACACGAATGACAATAATCAGAAACAAGGTCTAGGCTCGGTTAACGCTGTGAGAACCTACGATATTGTAATTCAAATTATAGTTTGAATTTTCTTATTTCAGATTGGAAAAGTTCCAGTTCTGCCCCTGTCTGTTCGCACTCGTTAAAAATACTAAACGACGTTTTAATTCTGAAAATCTCCAGTTTACTAGATTAGTGATTTTTAAACAACTTTCATTTAGAAAAGTTTCTGATTTGGATTACCGAAATATGAGAAAAACGTGGATTTTTACAGCTGCACAGAACTGCTAGCTGTTATGAAAACGACTGTTTGGAGGTCTAAACGAATGAGTTTTTCGATGTTTTATATATCAACGGATTCGTCTTTCGACGAAATTTGTCATGGACATAAGGTTTAACTGATTTGAATCTGTTATGAAAAATTTATGGCCTCAGTAAGTTGGCCGTAAAATACGGGCCTAAGTCAACTATTTAAAGTTTATTTTTAAACAAAATAAACTATTTATAACGTTTGTTAATAATATATATAAAAACTGTTAAGGTTTTTAATTAGATAAATTTATAGAGAATAATCAGATAACTTTTAAAATAAACAAGGTTTATAAAACTATTTTTTATAATTTTTTATAATTTTTACATATTTTTAAAAGGTCAAAAAGGCTTTTTAAAAAAAATATGACAGGGGCTCGGGTTCGAACCCGGGACCCCTTGCTTGTCCCTCTTACGCTTTAACCAGCAGGCTAGGGCGCCTGCGCCTGACCTGAATTGGTTTTTAATTTCTTTTAACCAATCCTGAAACCAAAACCCCCAATTCCAAGAACCCTAGATCGAAGATCCACCAAATTGAACATCGATTCGCAATTGTTTATGGAATTAAGCATAGGGATTTCAATCCCCACATGAAATCGAGTATAAGGATGTTTTTAGTCACCTTTATTGAAACGAAAAGAAGGATGAACAGACGATTGGGAGATCGCGACTGTTGTGCATATAGTTCAAGATGCCAAAGTGATGATAATCAAATTCCTTTCGTATGAAGCTTCAACGGGTGTTTATGATTCAAAGCCCTAAATCAATTTAAGGTTACAATGCTTCGAGGACAGCTGTCGACTAAGTTGCAGGTCGCGACGGAGAGGATGATCGAACAAGGTGAATTCGTGGATTGCAGGTGTAATTGAGATTGTTAATAGCTTAGAAATAGATATATGCTCGATTAGGTTAAATTAATTAAATTATTATTAGTGTTTGAATGGATTAGATTAGGTATGTTAAAGTGGGTTCGGTTTAGTGGTCCACTACCTATAATCCGCCTGATCTTGCTCCAATTATGTCATGTATTATTGTTCGAATCTGTCCCACGGATGTTTTGGTGCTTTGTGGGGTTTGAAAAACGAGTTTTTATGGTGGTTTGAGGGTCGCCGGAGCCGCGGACTTTGGCCGGAAACAGTGGCCGGAGAAGCCAGCCGGAATCGCGGGGGTGGGGCTGGGTCTTAAACCAAAATACACATTTGGTCCCTGAGGTTTAAATTTTGATATTTTATGCCAAAAGCTTCTTTTAAAGTTTCAAAATTTGCAAAATAACCCCCTGAACTTATTAAATCCAAGTTTTTAAATATTTCAAAGCTTAATAAACTTTTATTATTATTATTATTATTATTATTATTATTATTATTATTATTATTATTATTATTATTATTATTATTATTATTATTATTATGGGTATTATAATTCTACCCCCCTTAAAACAATTTCGTCCACGAAATTGCTAGGTACAAAATCGAACAAGATATGACATAACGTACACAGAGTAGTAAAAATCAACAAGTGAAACGAAATCACTCATAATTATTCAATTACTGAAACGGAATCGATTCGATAGACAAAATCGTATAAGGAATGTCTAATGTGATGTTCAAGAAACAGATAACTGATAACTTCATAACTGATACCAGAACGCATAAATGATAATAACTAAGAGGTAAATAGATACGGATATTGAGAACGGATTATGTCTTCTATCTCCCATGTAGCTTCGCATTCAGAATGGTTTTTCCATAATACCTTAACAAAAGGAATAGTTTTCTTACGCATAATGCGTTCTTGTCGGTCAAGGATGGCCTCAGGTTTTTCCTTGAACGATAAGTCTTCAAGAATTAGATGAAACGGATAATTCACAACGTGAAGAGGATGATAATTGTACCCCCTTAACAGAGATACATGACAGACGTTATGCACATGTGACAATTGAGGTGGTAATGCTAAACGGTAGGATACTTCACCAACCCTCTCTGAAATCTCAAATGGCCCTATGAATCTAGGGCTGAGCTTTCCTTTGATGCCAAAACGACGTACGCCTCTGCAAGGTGAAACTCTTAAAAATACTTTATCACCGACCTTAAACTCCAAAAGTCGACGGTGTCGGTCCGCATAACTTTTCTGTCTACTTTGAGCTTCCTTTAGCTTTTCTCTAGCAATAGCAACTTTCTCATTCGTGATTTGAACTAACTCGGGTCCTTCAATGACTCTTTCACCAACCTCTTCCCAACAAATAGGTGCTCTACATTTACGACCATACAATAATTCGAAAGGTGCCATGCCAATGCTAGCTTGCCAACTATTGTCGTAAGCAAACTCGACCAAACACAAGTACTCATCCCAGTTCCCATTCCACTCCAAGGCACAAGCTCGAAGCATGTCCTCAAGTGTCTGAATAGTACGCTCCGACTGACCGTCAGTTTGAGGATGAAATGTTGTACTAAATCTCAACTTAGTACCCCATGCAGCTTGCAAACCCTTCCAAAAGCGAGAAGTGAACCTCGGGTCTCGATCAGACACGATAGAGACCGGAGTGCCATGAAGTCTGATAATCTCTCGCGTAAATACTTCAGATAGTTTGCTAACTGAGAATCCCTGGTGAATAGGTAGAAAATGAGCTGACTTTGACAATCTGTCTACCACAACCCATATCGCATCATTCTTCTTGAATGTTTTTGGTAACCCGGTTACAAAATCTATGAAAATATCATCCCATTTCCATACTGGAATAGGTAGTGGCTGAAGCAGTCCACTAGCTCTCTGATGCTCAATCTTGACCTGTTGACAAGTAAGACAACGGCTAACATACTTAGCCACATCCTCTTTCATTTCATTCCACCAAAAGTTCTGACGAAGATTCCGATACATCTTAGTAGATCCAGGATGAATAGAGAATGATGAACTATGTGCTTCGGCTAATAAAGATTCTCGAAAAGTCGAATCATTTGGCACACACAATCGCTTACCACACCAAATAACTCCATGCTCATCTACTCTGAATTCTGATTGTTTACCTATCTCCACATTCTGTAAGATTGCCCAGAGTTCACTATCGTCTTTCTGTGCGTTCTTAATCCGGGATATTAAGTCTGACTCAATCTGAAGTCTAGCGAGATATCCGTCGCTCTTGCCAATATGTAGGCCAATACCCAATCTATCGAGATCGATAATGTTCTGAGGCTGTAGCTATAGGGAGGCTACTGTTCCTGAGCTCTTCCTGCTAAGAGCATCAGCTACCACATTGGCCTTTCCCGGATGATACTGAATATTGGCATCATAATCTTTTAACAACTCTAACCATCTTCTCTGCCTCATGTTTAGTTCCTTTTGTGTGAAGATATATTTCAAGCTCTTGTGATCAGTAAAAATATCACAAGTCTCTCCGTAAAGATAGTGACGCCATATTTTCAACGCGAAAATAACAGCAGCGAGTTCAAGATCATGCGTAGGATAATTAACCTCGTAAGGTTTCAATTGTCGTGAAGCATAAGCAATGACATTATCATGCTGCATTAGCACACATCCAAGTCCCTTTTTAGAGGCATTGCTGTAAATCCGATATCCACCCGTGCCCAATGGAAGTGTGAGAACCGGAGCAGACACCAATCTTTTCTTGAGCTCTTCAAAACTTTTCTCTCGTTCATCATTCCAAGAGTACTTAACCCCTTTCCTTAACAGTTGCGTAAGGGGTAAAGCTATAACAGAAAAACCTTCGACAAATCTGCGGTAGTAACCAGCAAGGCCAAGGAAACTACGGACTTCTGTGGCTGAGGTAGGTCTAGGCCACTTAGTGATCGCCTCTATTTTAGCAGGGTCCATCATAATACCATCCGCAGAAAAGACATGACCAAAAAGGCAACCTTGCTCAACCAAAATTCACACTTTGAAAATTTAGCATAAAGCTTCTTTTCACGTAGTGTTTCGAGCACGATACGAAGATGATTCTCATGCTCCTCCTTACTTTTAGAATAAATTAAGATGTCGTCGATAAATACAATGATGAACTTATCGAGGAACTTGCGAAAGACTCGGTTCATTAGGTCCATGAATACTGCCGGGGCATTAGTTAACCCGAACGGCATAACCAGGAACTTATAGTGACCATACCGAGTACGGAATGCAGATTTAGGGACGTCAGAATCTTTGATCTTTAGTTGATGTTAACCAAACCTCAGATCGATTTTAGAGAAACACTTTGCACCCTGAAGCTGATCAAATAAATCATCAATACGAGGCAGAGGGTAACGATTAAGGATAGTGATCTTGTTGAGTTCTCTGTAGTCAATGCAGAGTCTCATAGAACCATCTTTCTTCTTCACGAATAGGACCGGTGCACCCCAAGGCGAGACGCTTGGTCTAATAAATCCCAAATCTAGTAATTCCTGTAACTGCTCCTTTAACTCCTTAAGCTCCATAGGTGTCATACGATACGGTGCCTTAGAAATCGGCTCAGCACCTGGAATAAGATCAATAGTTAATTCTACCTCGCGATTTGGTGGAACTATGGGTAACTCCTCAGGAAACACGTCAGGAAAATCACGTACAGTCGGATAATCAGATATGTTTGGCTCATCAGAAGATGTAGCTTTCGCTGAAGCTAGGAATCCCACGCAACCGTGCGATAAGAACTTCTGAGCCTTAAACGCAGAGATGATTTTCAACGATTTCCGAGGCTGAGTCCCTTGATAAATGAGTTCAGGGCATTAAGGATTTCCAAATAAAACACGACGAGTCTGGCATTCAGTAGTAACGTGATGTCGAGTTAACCAGTCCATACCAAGTATGACATCAAAGTCACTCATTTGCATAGGAAACAAATCAGCTTTACGAATAATAGACTCGATTATGATCGGATAATCTCTATAGACATGCGAGATGATAGTCGAATCTCCTAATGGAGTAGTAATAGCCAAAGCGTGCTCTAAAGCAGTCGGTGCAGTCATTAAGTACTTAGCAAACAAAAGAGATACGACTGAATGCGTAGCGCCCGTATCAAATAAGACATAAATATCCCGCTTCCCTATGCAAAGGGTACCGGAGATCATACCTAGGACATTTACTATCAGTATCGGATAAGACATATATATGTATATAATACGTCCCTAACTAAGGGGTCAGAAATATACCTGGTGCGTTAGCTGCTTCATTTGCAGTGAGTGCAAAAACTCGTCCTCCAGTTGTAGGTTTAGCTTGATTCCCTCCAGCATTATTACGAGGGTCGTGCTGAGGGCAATTCCTAATCATGTGTCCTGCACGCCCGCATCTGAAACATAATCCTCCGGCCAGACGACAAGCTCCCTTATGAAGTTTCCCGTATGTTTTACACTGAGGGATAGCATTCCGATCCTGATTTGGGTTCTGCTGATTTGGTGGTTGAGCACGAGTAGGAGCCTGCTGAGTTTGATTATGAGTTGATTTCTGGTTCTGGTTTCGATTCTTCCATGATCGGGAGTTATTGTTGTTGTTGCGATCAAAACGGTTTCGACGGTCTCGTGGTGGTGAAGACTGATTCATACTCGTATGAGAAGAAGACTGATCCTGATCATTCTCTCTAGGCCGCTTGTGGTTATCATCATACGACTTCTTTCCATTCTTTTTATCATTATATAGGTTTTTAATAGCATCAACCATTTCATTAATATCTTTAAACCGATGATTCAATATAAACTTTCGATCTCTTTCACATATGGCCCACTGAAAATTTTCTGTCTGCTCATGCGGTGAGCCTGCAGATGCACCAAGGAAACTTACTAACCGCGTAAATCGTGTCTTGAAATTTGTTATGTGCTCATCATCCCTCTGTCTAATATTAGCATACTGTCTACGATACTCAGTGCGGTCAGCAGCAGTGAAGTACTCCTCATAAAACATTCCTCGGAATTCATCCCAAGGAAGTGTAGCTGCATATTCGTTTCCTCCTCTAGCTTGTTTCACAGTCGTCCACCATCTATGAGCATCATCCTCTAACTTTTATGTAGCCAATATTCCTTTGTATACGTCCTCAACACCAAGTACCTCAAACAATTTCTCAATATGACTGATCCAATTTTGCACCTCGACCGGATCATTGGAAGTACTGAAAGACTTAGGCCTTTGCTTCTGAAAACGTTCCAACCAGACATGAATACCATCACGGGGTGGTGGTGTATTACCACCGGAAGGTGCTTCTGTATTGTTTCCACCAGGAGGCGCCCCTGTGGCATTACCACCAGATGATGCCCCTGTGGCATTTCCACCAGGTGGTGCGCCAGCGGCGTTACCGACAGGTGGTGCTCTGGTAACATTTCCAACTGGTGGCCTTTCAGTGGCACTGCCAGTAGGTGGTGTCCCTTGGTTTGCAACCATATTAGCCTGCTGCATCTACTGGAAAACAGTTTGGGCAGTCTGAGCCATCATGTTAGGGAGCATCCCCGAAATAGCAGTGTTGACAGCATTAGCAACTAGTGCTTCCAAGTTTGCATCAGACGAGGGGCCATTCGAGTTATTGCGGTTGTTCACACGTCTCTTAGGAGCCATCTGAAATGAAGATATTCGTGTGAACACTAGAATTTAGATTGGAAGAAGGTTAGATCCTAACCCAACGTCTACCCATTACCTCACAAGTTTATTATTAATGTTTAAGTTTTCTACAGGAAAGAGCCTTTGCTCTGATACCATAACTGTAACACCCCAACCCAGAGAGGCTGGCGTGTTACTGTTACAGATATCAAATCAAAAACTAAATCCATGATATTAAAGAGACGGTCAAAAGAACAATTCAGACAGACCAAATAATCCGAAAGAACCTAATTAAAGTGTTCATTACATCAATTAAAGTAAAATGTAATCTTGATCTTCAGCCACTCTTCACTTATTTCCCGGATTACCCTGATTGCCTACAATTAAATAAGAAAATTCCACAAAAGAAAATATGGCTGAGCCAAAAGTTGCTCAGTGACGGAAAGAACAATAGTAATGATACGAAGCATAAAATACTTATATCTGAATACTGATCTGATCATATGATATTGAAACGGAAATCTGATTCCAAACATATAATACTGATACTGAACTGAACATGTACTATTGAAACTGAACTGATCTACACGACGCGTATATTCAAACAAAATAAGTCGTATAATATAAGAAGTGCCCAAAGCCGAAATTGTACTGATAAGTACATAGCTAGCTAGACTATGCACCAATGAGATGGTGTGTGGGCGTACACACATGATTCCATCCCCCGGAACTGAACTGATCTGAACTGAACTAGGATCGATCCATCCGCCTCCCAAATATTATGGCCAAAGTACTACTTGAGTACTAACGTGTTAACGGAGACGCCGTGAACTATTTATAAACACCGTCACGAAAAGTGTCATGTCATTGACGCCATAATGACATGTCGGACAAGCTCCGGTAACAGAGTGCTAAATCAGATGGTAGTACAGCGACCAACATATAACGTATCAATAAAATATTTACGGGAACATGTAATAATGAGCACAAATTTATAAAATATATATTGCATGCTACAGGTCTCAATAAACAAAACTAATAAGTCGAACGGTCAGAGCTGAACTAGATAATAATGGTATATGACTAGTAAAACTAAACGAGTCATATTAACAGAAACAAGGTATCAAAATCCGTACTACAAAGTAACGGAAACTAAAGTGAATACTATGATAACAAAGAAACAGAATCCGTACCTTATACACGAATGACAATAATCAGAAACAAGATCTAGGCTCGGTTAACGCCGCGAGAACCTACGATATTGTAATTCAAATTATAGTTTGGATTTTCTTATTTCAGATTGGAAAAGTTCCAGTTCTGCCCCTGTCTGTTCGCACTCGTTAAAAATACTAAAAGACGTTTAAAAATTCTGAAAATCTCCAGTTTACTAGATTAGTGATTTTGAACAACTTTCATTTAGAAAAGTTTCTGATTTAGATTACCGAAATATGAGAAAAACGTGGATTTTTACAGCTGCACAGAACTGCTAGCTGTTACGAAAACGACTGTTTGGAGGTCTAAACGAATGGGTTTTTTGATGTTTTATATATCAACGGATTCGCCTTTCGACGAACTTTGTCATGGACATAAGGTTTAACTGATTTGAATCTGTTATAAAAAAGTTATGGTCTCAGTAAGTTGGCTGTAAAATACGGGCCTAAGTCAACTATTTAAAGTTTATTTTTAAACAAAATAAACTATTCATAACGTTTGTTAATAATATATATAAAAACTATTAAGGTTTTTAATTAGATAAATTTATAGAGAATAATCAGATAACTTTTAAAATAAACAAGGTTTATAAAACTAATTTTTATAATTTTTTAGAATTTTTACATATTTTTAAAAGGTCAAAAAGGCTTTTTAAAAAAATATGACAGGGGCTCGGGTTCGAACCCGGGACCCTTTGCTTGTCCCTCTTACGCTTTAACCAGCAGGCTAGGGCGCCTGCGCCTGACCTGAATTGGTTTTTAATTTCTTTTAACCAATCCTGAACCCAAAACCCCCAATTCCAAGAACCCTAGATCGAAGATCCACCAAATTGAACATCGATTCGCAATTGTTTATGGAATTAAGCATAGGGATTTCAATCCCCACATGAAATCAAGTATAAGGATGTTTTTAATCACCTTTATTGAAACGAAAAGAAGGATGAACAGAGGAGATCGCGACTGTGGTGCATATAGTTCAAGATGCCAAAGTGATGATAATCAAATTCCTTTCGTAACAACGTTTTTATGAGGCCCTAAATCAATTAAGGTTACAATGCTTCGAGGACAGTTGTCGACTAAGTTGCAGGTCGCGACGGAGAGGATGATCGATGTAACATCGCGTATTATCATAATAAAAGTTAATTTTGTTTAAAACGATGATGTTAATGCCAATAATAATAATAATAATAATAATAATAATAATAATAATAATAATAATAATAAATAATAATAATAATAATTATAATAACAATGAAGTTCAAGGGGGCTATTTGTAATTTATCAAACTTCAAAAGGAAACTAATAACATAAAGTGTCAAACTTGAAATCGCAGGGACCAATTGTGAAAATAATGAAAATAGACTGCTTCTCTCTCCCCGTCGACACTGTAGCTCCGGCGAACCTCTGGCCGTATTCTGGCGATCCCCAAACGCCCAAATTACGCGGTTTTGACTCAAATTAAAGGTCCCGACACCCTCGAGACCAAGATTCAAACCTATGCACCTTTAATCATCGAATAATTCGGATCCAAAGCTCATTACCTCGAGTCCAACTTTATTCCCGACCGTTCAACGGTCGGTTAACCCACCAAACAACAATAATAATTCAATTAATCGAACGTGGACGATGTTATACATATTCCTAATCTATCTCAACCTTGATTCCACTTGAAAAATCACACAAGCAACTCCATCGATCACCCATACCCGCGACCTGCAACTCACTCGAACCTTACCTTCGGAGCTTCAAAACCTGAAATTGATAAGGGGCTTCTACTCTCGATCATTATTCGAAGCTTACCTCAAATTTAATTCGATTATAATCAACAATTGAGCATCATTCGATTGACACATTCAACCGGGACTTGTTCTTCATCAGGTTAATCTCTAAATCGACACCATATATGAAATTACACACACATACACACTTGATTTCTCTTGGGGAACAAAAGCCCCATGATTTCAGGAGCTTTCGAGATTGATTTCGAGGTCAATTTGGGCTTCGATCGATCTAGGGCTCATACGGGATTGGGTTTTGATAGGGATTGTCTTTAAAACAATTTAACAATGATTTCTTTCGCGGCTTAGGCCTTGGTCTGCTGGTTCTGCATTCACATTTGGAACAGGAGGTACCGGGTTCGACCCCGGGCCACCTCACAATTTTTTTAAGCTTCTTTTAAGCTCTAAAAATTCCGGAAAAATTCCTAAAAATCATAAAAATGTTTTTACAATCTTTAAAAATTTTTAAACAACTAAATTATTTTTCTGAAATTTATTTTAATATTTTATCCATTTTTATTAAATATTTTAAATAAATAAAATTTCAAATGATACAAAATTATTTATACAAAAGTGGACTTTTAATAATTTAATTTATTTAAATTATTATTCGACACTAAATTACTTTTAATTTATTTAAGTAATAATTATTATTGCTTAAATCATAATTAAATACAAAAGTTTGATACTCAAATCATTTCAAAAAAAAACGTTTTTATTTCTTTTAGCCATTTAAATAATTAAATACTTTAACTAATTGACATAATTAATTAATAAAATTAATTATTTGTCTATTTTTCCACACGTTAACAATAAATCAAACAGATACGTACACTGATACGTACATTTTTAATAAATTCAAAACATAAGGACTTTCAAATTCATTTTATTTATTTCAAAACATTTCAACTAAATAAATCACTTTATTTAAACTACCATTCAAAACCCAATGGAAACCCCAACTTATTCCTAATTCTCATATTATTATTATTATTCCAAATTGAGGCACCGTTCCTTAGGTTAATCATAAGGAAATCGTAGGTGTCTAACCTATCACATTCAAAATCTAATCTCATCAATCAAGTGAGTATTCATATCCCCTTTTTATATCATTTCCTATTTGGGGGAAATCATATGATACAATATATTCAATCATGATATTCTATTGTTGTTTCATTCTAAATTCAATTCAAGACAGGTTATGTTATTACTTGCAATTACGTGAACATACTATGCTAAACTGGATGACAATAAAACCCTAATTCAATCAATCAATCCTGGTATCAATGGTAGATCTACTGGTTTGGATAACCCACCCCATATGGCTTACGAGTGGTGATTGTGCCAGAGGCAGGAGTTAATCTATGGTGTATGTGTGGAGTCTATTATATGCAAGTGTCAAGTCAAGGGGTTGTTATTGTGTCGGTTTATCTATATGCTTTACTATTGCAATATAAGTCTGAACGTTACCTTGTGAATTGGATTATTCTCAATCAATCAATCAATCTATATGTATACTCAAAACTGTGATTACTCACCAGCTAATTCGTTAGCTGACTTTATTTTCTCACATGATTTCAGGTTAAGCAAGTTAGTGGACTTCTACATGCTCATATAAGACCCGGACTTAGTCAAAACAAAAGACAATTACTATTTGTGACTTTAACTGTTGTATTTGTATAAGTTAAATTCATGTTATCCTGTAATCTGATTTTAATATTATTATCACTATTAGACAATCATGAGTTATGAACAATCAATCATTCCCTCGTCCGCTCCGATGATTCCGCCGTCGTTCGGGGTGTGACAGATTGGTATCAGAGCCATGGTTATAGGGAATTAGGTTATTAGAAATGGAATGACCTAGACTATAACTAAGTACCTTTACACATGAGTACTCTCATGTATTTTATATGCTTAGATAGGATTTTATGTGCCTTACATGTTTATACTTGATTATGTGATTATCTGCCTTATGTGATTCTTCTTATACTTTGAATCTTATCAATATACACACGAATCTTAACTCATATTCTAAGGCATTGTGTGCCTAATTCAAGTGATTTCAAACTCCAAAACTCGATTGTTATTCATGGTTTTCAAATTCGTCAAAGTCTATGTCTTACAACTTGAAACATGCTATGCTGGAAGAGTGGGATGCCTGTATCTCGGGGTGTTCTGTCTAGGCAAGGTATTCGTATAAATCCAAACCAACCGATGGATCTGTCTACCTTACCTGGGAACCCTCGGGATGAGTATCTGCTTATAGGTACTCATGTCTTCAATAAGGTTGTGTTGGACATAATACTTTGATTAGTCAACGTACTCGCTTTGATTTACGAATCAAACGATTACACTCGGAACATATCATTGTTATTATGCCAAATTCCCGATTGTCGTTTTCATGTGGTATAACTCCTATTATCCAATTCTCATAAAATATCTTAATGATATTCCAGAATATCTTCTCGTCAAATCCGTTCACGGTCTAGAAACTCTGGCCGTAAGATTTCTGCTATTGTAGCACGTGAAGTTACTGCGGTCATCCCAACTCTACTTACCCATTTGAACCAAGGCAACAATACTGTTCAAAACCCAACTGCAGCAAACCCTCCCCGAACTTGTACTTACAAACATTTCAGTTCTTGCAACCCCACTAAGTTCGGTGGAACTGAAGGAGCTACTGGATTACTACAGTGGTTCGAAAGCATCGAGAACACTTTCCTAAACAGCAAATGCCCTGAAAATCTAAAAGTCCGATATGCCACAAGTGTTCTCCAGAAACGTGCACTTACTTGGTGGAACGGAGAGAAACGAACCCGTGGAACTGAAACTGCTCTAGCTTTAACATGGACTGAAGTTAAGGAGCTCATGACTAAAGAGTTCTGCCCAAGAAACGAAGTCCGGAAACTGGAAGCTGAGTTCTGGGAATTAACCCAAGACAGTGGCGAGAACCTAGCATACACTAATCGATTCCACGAACTGAGCCTTTTGGTACCGCATCTTGCTACCCCTACCTCCCGAGCCATGGAGAAATATATTGGTGGACTACCCATGCAGATTCAGGATACGGTGTTACGAAGAAATCCTTCGACACTAGAAGATGCTATTAGACTGGCTGCACAGTTAACCGATAACCATGTGAAAGCTGGTTCTTTAACCAGGAAAGGGTCGAAGAAGAATACCGATAAACTTCCTAACGAAACCGTCAAAACCGACCAACCCGAGCTTTCCAAAAACAAAAAGAGGAAGGATAATTCTCAAAACTTTGCTGTAATTACCCCTGCTGTGCCAATTAATCAAGTCCCTCCAACTCTTCAACCAGCAGTAAACAACCAATCGCTGATGAAGAAGCCATACGCTGGACCCTATCCGCAGTGTAACAACTGCAGTTATCACTATCCCGCTAACATTCAGTGTCGTCAATGCACAAACTGTGGTCGTTTGGGTCATACATTCAACGTGTGCAGGAGTGCTGCTAAAGCTCCGACCAATGCACCAGTTCACCAACATCTTCCTGCAATTACCCAGGGTCGTGCATGCTATCAATGTGGTGATCCGAACCATTTTCGCAATCGATGCCCTCAACTTGTCATTCCGGTTCCTACGGCTCAAGGACGTGCTTTCAACATCAATACCCAACAAGCTCAAGCCACCAATGATGTGGTGTTGAATAATTCTTGTCCTTGATTTCGTCTTCCTGATTTAATTCAAGATTTGTAATCGTGATTTCCTTTTGTTACATTGATGTAATTTGAAAATTTCTAAATTTCTAATTGAGATACTTTTTCTTTCGTTGTTAAGTCGAACTTTGAACCGCATGCATCATGGGAGATACGAATGTCCTAAAAGATTCTAACTCATCAAACCAGGGGTGATTTCCTTACTTTGGTGATGATTATTTATTCATTTCAATAAACGGTTTCCAATGATGTGTTTTATGAAATTTTATCCTCTGGATTAGGGTGATTTCCTTATCTTGAGGACTAACTTCAATTATTCTCTTTGGAATTTACATTTCACAAATGACATAATCTCACCAAAATAGGATTGAAACCCGTACTTTGGTGACAAATGTCAATCTTCGATTGTTTTCCTGTTAAAATCAAGCTCAATCATCAAGATACGCGTGAAATTCATACATTGATGATAATATCATTCTTATGGATTGCATTTTCTCAAATGAAATGACCTCATCAAAGTAGGAGTGAATTCTGGATTTTGATGAAGAAGTCTATCTTATTATATTTTGTTTTTGTAAAAATTCATCGTTAAGATAGGAGTGATTTCCCTTACCTTAATGGTGAGTATCTCATCTTATTTCTGTAGATCCTCAGATCGAACTTTTTGGATTGGTAAGCTAGTGGTCATACCTTGAGAGTACACCATCAAGTTAGGGGTGAAAACCATACCTTGAGGACTATTCTCATTCCTTGATCATCAATTTACCATGGTTGTAATCAAGTGACGAGAGGCATGTAGTAACTTAAAGGGTGAAATAATATTAGTGTTTCGACCTATCAAGCTAAAGCATGATCTCTGAACTTGAACAGAGACCTGATCATTTAGGTTGATTTTGATTCCCAACTTGGAACATTTAAATTCTTAAATTGATTTCTTTTCTTTTATTCTCATGTTTTGACTTGATCTAGCTACATCGAACCATTTATTCCTTATTTATCGACTTTCATTGGGAGTTATCATCAAAACCTGATTACGTGATGGTAGTCTTCCTAAACAATCTATTGTCAAGTAAAGATATTATCTCTGATCATGATGGTCGCTTCATATCTCGTTTCTGGAAAAATCTCCAATCAGCTCTCGAAACTCAACTGAATCTTAGCACAGCCTATCATCCGCAAACCGACGGTCAGACTGAAAGAACGATACAGACGCTCGAGGATATGCTCCGGGCTTGTGTCATTGATTTCAGTGGATCGTGGGATTCTCATCTTCCGTTGATTGAATTCTCTTACAATAACAGTTACCAGACCAACAGATGGCACCATTTGAGACCTTGTATGGTCTGAAGTTGGTGAATCACAGATCACTGGTCCGGAATTTGATACAAGAAACAACCGACAAAATTCATAAGATCCGTGATAACTTGGTCGCTGCTAGAAATCGTCAAAAGCATCATGCTAGTAAAAGACGTAAACCCATGGAATACAAAGTTGGCGAACTCGTACTTCCTAAGGTATCACCTTGGAAGGGAGTGATCCGTTTTGGAAAGAAATGGAAACTAGCACCTCGTTACGTGGGTCCATTCAAAGTGTTTGAGAGAATTGGGAAAGTGGCCTACAAGCTTGCACTACCCCAAGAGCTCAGCAATTTACATCCGACGTTTCATGTTTCAAATCTCAAGAAATGTCTTGCTGACGAAAATCTCCACATTCCACTCGACGAAGTCCAGATTGATGAATCTATGCACTTTATTGAGAAACCTGTGGAAATTATGGATCGGGAAGTCAAACAACTCAAACGTAGCCGGATACCTATTGTCAAAGTTCGCTGGGAATCTAAACGTGGCCCAGAATTCACCTGGGAACGTGAGGACCAAATGAAATCCCAGTATCCTCATCTTTTCGTTTTAGCCTCCTCGTGAACAAATTTCGGGACGAAATTTCCTAAAGCAGGGGAGACTGTAACATCGCGTATTATCGTAATAAAAGTTAATTTTGTTTAAAACGTTGATGTTAATGCCAATAATAATAATAATAATAATAATAATAATAATAATAATAATAATAATAATAATAATAATAATAATAATAATAATAATTATAATAATAACAATGAAGTTCAAGGGGGCTATTTGTAATTTATCAAACTTCAAAAGGAAACTAATAACATAAAGTGTCAAACTTGAAACCGCAGGGACCAATTGTGAAAATAATGAAAATAGACTGCTTCTCTCTCCCCGTCGACACTGTAGCTCCGGCGAACCTCCGGCCGTATTCCGGCGATCCCCAAACGCCCAAATTACACGGTTTTGACTCAAATTAAAGGTCCCGACACCCTTGAGACCAAGATTCGAACCCTATGCACCTTTAATCATCGAATAATTCGGATCCAAAGCTCATTACCTCGAGTCCAACTTTATTCCCGACCGTTCAACGGTCGGTTAACCCACCAAACAACAATAATAATTCAATTAATCGAACGTGGATGATGTTATACATATTCCTAATCTATCTCAACCTTGATTCCACTTGAAAAATCACACAAGCAACTCCATCGATCAACCACCATACCCGCGACCTGCAACTCACTCGAACCTTACCTTCGGAGCTTCAAAACCTGAAATTGATAAGGGGCTTCTACTCTCGATCATTATTCGAAGCTTACCTCAAATTTAATTCGATTATAATCAACAATTGAGCATCATTCGATTGACACATTCAACCGCGACTTGTTCTTCATCAGGTTAATCTCTAAATCGACACCATATATGAAATTACACACACATACACACTCGATTTCTCTTGGGGAACAAAAGCCCCATGATTTCAGGAGCTTTCGAGATTGATTTCGAGGTCAATTTGGGCTTCGATCGATCTAGGGCTCATACGGGATTGGGTTTTGATAGGGATTGTCTTTAAAACAATTTAACAATGATTTCTTTCGCGGCTTAGGTCCTTGGTCTGCTAGTTCTGCGTTCACATTTGGAATAGGAGGTACCGGGTTCGACCCCGGGCCACCTCACAATTTTTTTTAAGCTTCTTTTAAACTCTAAAAATTCCGGAAAAATTCCTAAAAATCATAAAAATGTTTTTATAATCATTAAAAATTTTTAAACAACTAAATTATTTTTTTGAAATTTATTTTAATATTTTATCCATTTTTATTAAATGTTTTAAATAAATAAAATTTCAAATGATACAAAATTATTTATACAAAAGTGGACTTTTAATAATTTAATTTATTTAAATTATTATTCGACACTAAATTACTTTTAATTTATTTAAGTAATAATTATTATTGCTTAAATCATAATTAAATACAAAAGTTTGATACTTAAATCATTTCAAAAAAAAACATTTTTATTTCTTTTAGCCATTTAAATAATTAAATACTTTAATTAATTGACATAATTAATTAATAAAATTAATTATTTGTCTATTTTTCCACACGTTAACAATAAATCAAACAGATACGTACGCTGATACGTACATTTTTAATAAATTCAAAACATAAGGACTTTCAAATTCATTTTATTTATTTCAAAACATTTCAACTAAATAAATCACTTTATTTAAACTACCATTCAAAACCCAATGGAAACCCCAACTTATTCCCAATTCTCATATTATTATAATTATTCTAAATTGAGGCACCGTTCCTTAGGTTAATCATAAGGAAATCGTAGGTGTCTAACCTATCACATTCAAAATCTAATCTCATCAATCAAGTGAGTATTCATATCCCCTTTTTATATCATTTCCTATTTGGGGGAAATCATGTGATACAATATATTCAATCATGATATTCTATTGTTGTTTCATTCTAAATTCAATTCAAGACAGGTTATGTTATTACTTGCAATTACGTGAACATACTATGCTAAACTGGATGACAATAAAACCCTAATTCAATCAATCAATCCTGGTATCAATGGTACATCTACTGGTTTGGATAACCCACCCCATATGGCTTACGAGTGGTGATTGTGCCAGAGGCAGGAGTTAATCTATGGTGTATGTGTGGAGTCTATTATATGTAAGTGTCAAGTCAAGGGGTTGTTATTGTGTCGGTTTATCTATATGTTTTACTATTGCAATATAAGTCTTAACGTTACCTTGTGAATTGGATTATTCTCAATCAATCAATCAATCTATATGTATACTCAAAACTGTGATTACCCACCAGCTAATTCGTTAGCTGACTTTATTTTCTCACATGATTTCAGGTTAAGCAAGTTAGTGGACTTCTACATGCTCATATAAGACCCGGACTTAGTCAAAACAAAAGACAATTACTATTTGTGACTTTAATTGTTGTATTTGTATAAGTTAAATTCATGTTATCCTGTAATCTGATTTTAATATTATTATCACTATTAGACAATCATGAGTTATGAACAATCAATCATTCCCTCGTCCGCTCCGATGATTCCGCCGTCGGTCGGGGTGTGACAATCGAACAAGGTGAATTCGTGGATTGCAGGTGTAATTGAGATTGTTAATAGCTTAGAAATAGATATATGCTTGATTAGGTTAAATTAATTAAATTATTATTAGTGTTTGAATGGATTAGATTAGTTATGTTAAAGTGGGTTCAGTTTAATGGTCCACTACCTATAATCCGCCTGATCTTGCTCCAATTATGTCGTGTATTATTGTTCGAATCTGTCCACGGACGTTTTGGTGCTTTGTGGGGTTTGAAAAACGAGTTTTTATGGTGGTTTGAGGGTCGCCGGAGCCGCGGACTTTGGCCGGAAACAGTGGCCGGAGAAGCCAGCCGGAATCGCGGGGGTGGGGATGGGTTTTAAATCAAATTACACATTTGGTCCCTGAGGTTTAAATTTTGATATTTTATGCCAATAGCTTCTTTTAAAGTTTCAAAATTTGCAAAATAATCCCCTGAACTTATTAAATCCAAGTTTTTAAATATTTCAAAGTTTAATAAACTTTTATTATTATTATTATTATTATTATTATTATTATTATTATTATTATTATTATTATTATTTTTATGGGTATTATAGTAAGTATAATAACTTACATCTTTAGTTCCGATTGAGACTTTATAACAGTTTTGCTTCTTCCCTTTCTAATCGATTTGGATGTTTACGTTCGAAACTGGTTCTAAAAAGCGATTGTGTATCTACAACACGTTTGTTTTCTTGGCTTTCAATCCTACATCAACCCATCATCTATACCATAAATACAAAAGAAAATAAGAAAATATATAAGAAATGATAAATACATCCTTTGAAATGGTAAATACATCCTTTATGTGCTATGCACATACGAGAATCTAACGTCTAAAATAAACGGACACAACTGATAAATTTTACAATTTCAACAACCAAACTTTTATTTATAGGTTAACATCAAACCAAACTGTGAATACACAAGTTGTAAATTCACAAACCATTAGAACTAAATACAAAAGTATAAGCATATCTAAAAATAGGCATACCACGTAAATTAACATGTAATCTTATCTTAAATCAATATATTTTTAATAGCTACTTGCTTTAAACAATAAATAATATATTTCAATTGGCTCTTTACGTACACAAACTTTATTTTAATATTATTTATTAGTACAATTACAAAGTTGGAAAAAGTAGTTTATCATTAATAAGAAAAGCGAAAAGGCGTGTAACCTAATTTTAAATATGACTATTATTCTTTTGGAATATATACACGTAGAGTGGAGTGGTTGAGACCTTCTAGAACAAAATGAAACAAACTCATTCTTTGAAAAACCTTGAGGGTTTTTCGGTTAAAACTTCAAACTCAATATGAATTTCACCCTATCTTTAATTTTATACACACAACCTTACCTTTTATACCTACAAATGGCTGCTTTTACGACTTTAACACATGACCTCCAAATCTTACAACTTTACTTCTTGCGTGTTTGGTCATCCCAAACATGGGTGGAGGATAATAGGGGCTAGAGGAGGTCTCCCCCTCCCTCTATCTTTTTTTCATTAATAATGTAATTTTCTCGATAGTTTACAGTTATGTATATATATGTTAAGTTCGTTCTCCTTAAATGAAATTACTTCACCCCGCCTTATTTATAAAAATGTTCAAGTTTCGCCCGCCTTATTTATAAAAATGTTCAAGTTTCACGGGTGGTCCCAAATGATAAAAACAAAAGTATTTAAAAGAAAGAAGAAAAACTACATTTACTAGTAGTTTAATCTATACTAATAAATGATTACACGTGGTGATACATTTCATCACTTGATTTCACCTCATAAAAACTTTCCCGCCTAAACTTATTTAACAAATTTTCCACAAAATCATGTTATATTTCTTACTTAAAGTTTTTATTTTATTTTATTTATTTTTTTTGAACGGCAAGTGTGAAGTTTTTATTTTTTTTACTAACCTCAATCACCACCAACCATTTTAGGGATTTTGAATCTATGATATTAATCATCTCAAATCTTATTTAATCATTTAAACCTTATGATCACAAAATCTTATTTTTATATAATCGATTTAAAATAAAAACTACAAAGTTTAAATATTTTTTTCACATATTTAATTATATATTTATAAGTGACTGGCTAATAACGTAGTTGAGTAATAAATATGTAGAAAAAAGGGAAGATGGAAAGTAGGGCAGAGAGGTACCTACCAAATCAAGCACTAACTTCAATCACAACCACTCTTTCTCTCTTTCTCTCTCTCCAACCAACTCCTTATTTATTTCCCCACTCATTTCCCCACCATCAATCTCCCTTCTTCCTTTTCTTTGATCTTTGATCTTTGATCTTTAATCTTTGATCTTTAATCTTTGATCTTTAATCTTTGATCTTTTCCTCATCAATGGTGAGATCACCTTGTTGCGAGAAAGACCACACCAACAAAGGCGCATGGACCAAAGAAGAAGACCAGCGTCTCGTCACCTACATCAACGCCCACGGCGAAGGCTCCTGGCGCTCCCTACCCAAATCCGCTGGCTTGAACCGCTGCGGTAAGAGCTGCAGACTCCGTTGGATCAACTACTTACGACCAGATCTTAAACGCGGTAATTTCACCCCGCATGAAGACCAACTCATCGTCAGTCTTCATGCCCTTCTTGGAAACAAGTAGGTCACTAATATTATTATTATTATTATACACATACCTACACTTTTGTCACTAGGCTATGCTCTTTGGTGGTTGTGTTTGGAAATGTTTAGGGGTTTTTATTTACTTGGGTTGTTACAGATGGTCGATGATTGCATCGAGGTTACCCGGGAGGACAGATAACGAGATCAAAAACTACTGGAACACGCACATCAAGAGGAAATTGTCTGCTACTAATCCCAACACCACCACCGTCAACACCACCACCGTCAACACCAATGTTGTGAAAACCGTACAACAGACACCTGTTGTACTACCAGAGCCTTCTAACAGTGGTGGTGGTGGTGGTGGTGGGGTGAGTAGTAGTACGAGTGGATTATCGACAGAAGAATATGCACTGCTCGTGAATGAGACCGAGACCGAGACCGAGCCCGAGCCCGAGATCAATCTTGAGCTCTCTATTGGTCTACCGGTGGTTTCTGAACCGAAGAAGGTGGCGGTGGCGGCGGTGGCAGCTGCTGCGGCGCCACCACCGGTTTCTCCGTTTAGTTTTTGTCAAGAAAGTAGTAATGGGTGTGGCTTGTTGTTTAAGAATGAGCATAGTATCAGTATATGGAGATGATAGGTTTAATGATGGTGTTATTGTAAGTAGCTGATTAGCTATTAAATTAAGACAATTTTTGGGTGTTAATCGGCTTCCGTGTAAAACTAATCTAACAATCGTTTATTTCTGCTTCTAAATCTACACCATAGTTCATAATAATATTCGATCGTTCAACCTCTTAGAATAATAAAACACTAATATGTACACACCAGATATAAATTCAGATATTACATCCAAGAGTCACACCCTGGCCCATGTGGGCATGAGGCATACAGATGGTCTGACCATGCATGTTGGTAGACTTTAACACATGCATACCTAATCAAACTTCTTATTAAAGATGAATCTTGAATGATTCAATGAATGCTTGATCTGACATGCACATTTGGATAAAGATAAAACCCTGTTTGGGTACTTTGAAAATCTTGGTTGGTAGGTTTTCAACCAACCAATCTGTTTGAATTAAATGACCCCTTATCAAGTTTTGTACAAAATATGGTACCCAAGAGAAATCTTGGTGGGAAAACAAGCAACTTTTTAGCTATGACTCAAACACGGACCCGACTAACACGTTCTGTGTTTGCATTGCTCAATCGACTACAGGAGAGACTAATCGACTGGTGTTATAAAGCATAAATGATAAATGGAGCATAAAACAAAATCTTTTAATAGAGAAAAAATGTCGTATTTGATGACATGATTACAACACTGCAATGCTATGTTATCCTTTTGCCAAAACAAGCATGAATTTAATTGCAAGACTAAAAACTAAGACAGAACAGCCATGACATCAGAAGCACGAAGAGTAATATAGTCTGAACCATCGGCTCCTTTGAAATCGTTCCCTGCAAATTTTGAGTAAAGGACTGTGTTTCCTGGAGATAATGGCAGTCCAGTTCTATTTCCTTCTTCATTTAGAGGGCCCGGCCCAACTGCAATCACCTGTGGTTCCAAAGCCCACAAACATGTGGCAGGTATTGTAAGCACAAGGTACACACAAAAAAATAAATTTTGTTTTTGAAGCAAAACATGGTGTCGACTATATAATAAAGGTGACGAGGTGCGCGGGTTGATGGTTCAACACATTCAGGAAACGATTCATTGTTAGGTATGGGTCAAAACAGCCAGGCTGTATTTGACCCGCAATCATGATTTTGCCCATCTTTAAAAGTCTTCATAAATAACTAACACAATAATTATGCTATAAATAGGGTGTTTTTACAATAATTGAAATCTTTGACTGAATCCAATCAAGAGAATTGTGCAAAAGATAAGACTTTAGCAACTTTCAACCTGTTGACATTTTTCTCTTTCAGCTAAATTCTTTTAATTGTCTTGAGACAAAGCACTACCCAGATCGACCCATTCATACGTAAAAGGTCAAAATAGCCACCTTATGTAAAAAGGTCAAAATAGCCACCTCTAGAACGCACACACACGTACATCATCTATGATGGAACGATATGTAGAGGTTATTACTCACCGTGCCAATGGAAGGTTTATCTTTGGTTGCTTGTGTAAGCAATAATCCACCAGCTGTTGTTTCCTCAGCTTCCTCAACCTAGTATACAAATGTCAAACACGTGAAAATAGGAAACGCTAGTGGGACTTGATGAGAACGTAAACGATTGCTAGAATAGGGGGGTTTGGGTACCAGACTACCCGTAAAGCAAATCATAATGGTATATTACTATAACGTTTACTAACCTTGATAAGAACTCTATCATTAAGAGGCTTTAAATCCTTAACATCGTCTGTTTCAAGAATACCAACAATGTCATCCTCCTTCAGTATAAGGTGGCTTAATCCATTAAACTCAACCTCAGTCCCTGCATACCTGGAATATACAATCGGGGTGCCAGTCTATGGTATAATCATATAAAGAGTAGTTAGTTTAAATATCCATCGCTATTATCTAATAGATGTGTCCAAACATTGACTGCTTTAATCAAATAATTACCTGCACACCAATGTCCACCTTTTTATCTCCAATTGTCCTACCTTCTCCAAGAGCAACAACCTCACCACCTTGAGGTTTCGTCTGTGCTGTTGATGGCAGCAGTATGCCGCCTACTGTCTTCTCCTCTGCAGCCTTGATTTTAACCAACACTCTATCACCCAATGGTTTCAATGAAGTGTACTGCAGAATGAAACAAATATCACATAGATTAGAACACTCATGAACCAGAATTAATCAAGCGCGTCTATACATCTGTAAAGATAACAATAAAAAAGATCATTCACAAGAGAATATAGAGTAACACATGATTATGCTTACAACCCAAATCAAGGCTGTGACAAACAGTCTGCAAATAAGAAGCAGCAAACAAAATGCCACCAAACTAACAGGCATTTGTGATTCATCAATACGTGGCACGTTGAATATAAAACAAACAATAACCAAAGAACCACACAAACCACATAATACACTTGTACGGCCTAGTGCCTGGCAGATACAATGAAAAATGCAGTGGGGTAGGGTATAGCAGTTACATAATCGTCTTATGTATCATAACTAGTTGAAAAGTGTTTATGTGATTCTCTACTTAAAATTGGTTATGTATTGAACCTTTCTCTTAACAATACTAATAGCAAACTTATCAGGGCTGCCATATCAAGAATTTCTCAAAAGACAGACTGCAATGATGATCAAACAGTAACTTTCCAAACAAAGCAACATCCAATCTATAATGTGAAACTTGATATCCTTGAAACATGAAATTGCATCAAATATTCAAACTTAACACGAACATTAATCTTGTAATGTTAGTTGTAAATGTTCAGGTATTGCTATGTCTATCTTGAAATTGTATAAACCAGTGTCTAATCCTGGATTAGAAAAGCACCATATAACCCTGTTTTGTGTAATAAAACAAAAACCAAGAAATGCGTAAGCAATTAGCTTGCAAAATCAATAGAATGGTGCAAAATTTAACCTTTGGAGCAACGGTGGTCGCAGATTTAACAACTAGCCCACGGGTAGACCTAAGTGTCAAGCTTCTAAACGGCAAAGACACCACAACCGAAGGAACTTTGGATGTTGAAGACCTCAGACCTTCAAACGACGGAAGAAAACATGTCGATGTCAATTGAGCAGCTGCCATTGTCTAAAGCTAAACAAATCCACACAAGAATTGAAAAACATCAGTCGTTTAATCCTCAATAACCATGTAGCAAAGTGTAAACTTTATGCGATTGGATTATTATACGATTGAAATCTTATTGTTCATATTTGGATGAAATTGATTTTACATACCTTGAGGGGAGAGATGATGTGGTTGCAGTGGGAGTATCGAATGAAAACGAAAAGGATAACAAAACCCTAGAAAAGATTAGGGGTTTTATAGTTATAGAAAAGATGTTTCCAGAAGCTTTTTGTGCATCTTGTTTTGCTTATTTTTCAGGAACTACCTCAAACGATGTCGTTTTGATGTGGTTTGAGACATGATGACTATAATCTCACTCATACAGGGGGAGAATTTTTGACACGATAAGAAAACAATTAACTTTTCGGTTGTAATATCTCATCTGATTTGTTTATAAATGGTTTTATTTAGATAAATGTATTTAGTTAAACGGATTTATATTCAAGTTTATTTATGTAAAAATAGGCCAGCAAATCTGTTTAATTGCAGTTTGACCTGCCAACTTATTTGATTAAACAAGATGACCAGCCTACCTGTGTTAATCCTTATAATTCATTTATTACAATCCACCAGCCGATGATTGCGTTCATAGCTCGATTATTATCCCCAACTTGTTTGACATGGTTAAATAAATTAGTAAACTAGTCACATTTGAGTATACATTTAAGGTATGACAGCATTAAGGTTCAAATTTCACACGTATAAATAAGTGGGTTGTGTTCAGATCGAACAATTCCACCTATTAAATCAAAACATGCCAACCCAACTTCTTTGACAAGCCTATATATTATTTTACTATAATTAATACGCGAGTGGGACTAATGTTTCTATTTTACATGTAAGACGTTTTCTCATCAAACATAACTTACACTAATGTAATACTAAGACATCATATCACATGTAGATTCACATATATATTATTTTATTACAAAGTGGGCGGAAACAGATATTACAAGCCTAAATTCATCAAGAAGCACCTCATAATTCAAACCTTCACAACTATTAATCTTGTTACCAACATACTGATTCAAAAATAAGACACGTGTGAAAAGATCAAGCGGCAGCTAATTTTCAATATCGCGCTTGGTTGGAGGACAAACATGATTCCTTTTACGAGCATGGTCGCCATTATGTTTCTGTGTTCGACAACTGTAGCCATACCAACAATCTTCCCTTTGCGCTGCATCCTGAGGTAGACGCTACGAGGGCAAAACCGGCATTATTAATCACTTGTAATAAAGTACTAAGCACTTAATACAGGTCATTTGACTTTCAAGGTCAAACAAATTACTTTTAAGGTCATGATTGACATGCCTTGAGAAACAGGATTAAGCTAATTTTTACTAATATACGGTGCCTGTTATGAGTTTAGCATGTCGACAGCGAGGTTTTCGTGAAAATGTGAAGATTGTATATCAGTCGTGAAGTGGTAAATTAATCCGTTTGACCTTTAAAAGTCAAAGTGTATACGCTTAAAGGTTATGAACAGTAAAAGAAATTTAAAAGTGGTTGAAGAGTTGACACGCGTACATATTTTGGTAAGCAGATCCGGAACTGGTATAAGAAAAAAGAGACGAGATGATCATAGCACTCACTACACAAAAACAGAAATTAAAACAGTCAAATATGCTAAAAACTGGAGAGTTTGACTATTGATAATCTGCAAACTCATGAAACATACTTGCAAATATGTATTTCAGAATTAAGCATGTCTCCAAAATACAGTGGCATCCTCGTAAGATCTGCACCATTCATGCATTAAGCTCACCATAACGTTAGATCTAAAATGCATAATTATATTATGGCGAGACGATGATAGACATAATATCTTAAACTTCATTGTAGAAGGCGCTATCTTCTACCTATTTCTCGATTATCCAATTTTGTAACCCATTCATACACAACATCTTGGAGTGTTTTCCCCATCTGCTGTATACATCTTTCAGTGATCTGAAAATTGAAGGTAACTATTGTCAAATCAGGCATTTTTAGGGAGTAGAAGCGTATATTTTCATACCTCTTGTTCATGTCGGTTCCATTCATGTGCCAGAAAAGGAATTTTTGTAATTCTCCTTTCTCCAATCTGTCAAGCGTGTTAATATTTAGTTTGGATAATTTGTTTCATAATTACAACAGAAAAGATTAGCTGAAAAATAGTGGATAATATGAATAGCTTACTGGCTTAAGAGTGCACATATGATAAGCGCCACAAAATGCTCTATCACACCCCATGCCTGCCAAATTAAGATAACCGTTGAATGATCCTTAAACAATAACACTTCAGGATTCGTCATTTGACATGTTGGTAAACGATTAAAAAAGTGAAATCTTTAGTATGTGTAAACGATTAAAAAAGTGAAATCTTTAGTATGTGTCAAGATGGATAAACACTTGATTCTTTTTCTGAGTTTTGGAAATAAGTGAATAAGTAATGCTTAAATATGATTACAAAACTATGTTATTAGTAAGGCAATTTTGAAGGTTTTATGCATTTGAACATGTTTAAGATAATCGGATCAACTCATTTGTATTAAATGGGTAAAAGATGAGTTAATGAATATGTTGACCACTCACAGTGTTGTCGTTCACATATATTGGTTTTATGTATTTGAGCACACTAAAAATAACCAAAGCTACTCGTTTATTTTAAATCGGTCAAAAGCAAGTCTATGAATATTTTGATCACTCACAGTATTGTGGTACATCTATATTGGTTCTAGAAGGCATCATTCCTCCACATGCATGACATTGCAGATGCACCATGTTCTGGTTGCACTGAAACCCTCCATACTCTGTGCCTGAGCGATAAAACAGCCGGACATTTTGTGAACTAAAAGTAAAATCATCAATTTATTTAAAAAAGGGATAATACATATTTATTTTACTCAAAGACAGTAGAGTTACCACATTGAGCACATGAAAGATCCGCGCCATAATTATCTTCTTCTGGCATTGAACATTTACGTGACCTCTTGCTTCTAGGCTTCTTTCTGTAGTTAATGACCTAATTATCACGAAGTTCATCAACAACAGAAACGAGAAAGATTGCTTACATGATCAGAAAACTTATGATGATAAATAATTAAATATATGACGTAATGAGTTATTAAACTCACAGGAAGTGATTTTATTAACTCATTGGAGCTTACAACAGCAAGTTCTTCATCACTACGCCTTAGGTAAGACTCACTTTGTCGTATTTCCTGCAAAGTAAATATAAATATTTTTTGATTTAAATGCTGGACATTAAGACGCGCATTAAGTGATTACATGGAAGATACCTCTTCAATCCTATGTAGGAAATGGTTTCTTTTCACAAATTGTACATCAGATATGCAACGGGGACAAACAACACTTGCATGTTTCTTTTGTGACCTTCTCAACCACCCTGAGAAACATCCTTTGCTATAAATGACAAGAAAAAAAAGAGAATTTATTATAAACAGTATTTTTATAAGAAAATAAAAATCATCAAGAAAATTTCATGTCTGCATACCAAAAGTTGTGGAGACAAGGGGCAACTGTGACAGCATCATGCCAAATATTTAAACATATGCCACATTTTACATGCTCCGAATCTAAAGAAATCTAGCATAAACAAAACATATTTTCATCACCACACAATAATCTGAATCTTATTCGCAAATGAATTTTATTCATAAATGATTTTTTACCTTGAACACCTTCTTGGAAGATCCATTCATTGGCATCCTCTTAAACCTGTAACTCAAATAGCCTATTCCAATAGACTTATAGTCAGAGGCCTTCATTTCCGAAATATAATAAAAAAAACTAATGTTAAGTTTCTATACCATCAGAAACAGGGCCAGAGATAATTGTATCTTCAGGTGGAACATCAGTCCCATCAGCAAAATCCACATTTGAACTGCATAAGCAAAGAATAGATATATATCTGAGGTCCAGTAAATAGAAGTTGATATCAGTTACAAGACTTTATTTCATGAAAGTGCATACATGGGCAGGTCGGGTGGGCTGGATTGAAATGAGTTATTTTTAATATTGATCGAGGGTAACTTGAATAAAACGATTACTATTTGTATGCGTTTAAAATATACTTGGGTAACTTTCAACTGTTTGACCTTATTTCCCCTTTGAGTTTGTTTGAGCCATTTGAGATGGAACAAAGAATCATTCTACCTGCTCATAAGTAAATGGGTTGTATTCACCACATTTAGTCTATGCCTACAAGATGGTTAACATTTATTGAAAACTAGCAAAAATAATCCTTTTTATCTCTAATTATTTGTAGAATATGGTTGTGAATAGAGAGAAGATCTCTTTCATTTAACTCAACATAGGCAAGAAACTTGTTTAATGGTAAAGTATTGTGTAAAGTGTAAACAACCAAACAAACATACCCAGCGAAAATCCCTCTTATACAATAGAGTCTAAGGAGGTGAGATATGGGCAAACCTTACCTCTACCCGTATGCACACCTAAGACTAAAAGCACACCTAAAAACTAAAGACATACCTAAATTAAAGGCACACCTAAAAACTAAAGAAACACCTACAACTAAAGTCACACCTACGCCTAAAGGTAAACCTAAGACTAAGTAGCTAGCACGACATCTATGAATAAAGGCGTAATTGTGTATGCAACCAAATTTAGTAATTGAGTACCTCTTATTTTGCATTGTTGAATTTCTTGTAATTGTACACCATCCCTGCTTTTCAAATGAAGAGAATTCGATGTCTGAATGTATCTCCAACAATTCAACATCCGAATATTTAGAATTTGAAGGCACTGAAACACGATGACACCGACTTTTTAGAACACAATACCACATTAAAGGTCCATAATAATAATCATAATGTTTAGGCTTCTCCTCATCACCAATGATTAAAGACTTAAAGTCATCTGCAAGAGACTCCATACCAGGTCCTTCACTATCCACACCTTGTTCGTCTGTCATCAAATATTCCATTCCACAATATTTAGCATTTAATCACAAAAATAACCATCGCATAGATGGCCCAGCGGTTGGATGCCTGGATGTCTCCTAGGAGACCAGGTTCAATCCTCCCCGGGTGCATCTTGTGGTAGCCAACCCACAGGTGACGACGATAGCACTAGAGGCCTAGGTAAGTACCATTATGTGAATTGTGGGGCAGACATAGCATTTCAAACCATGCGCCTAGCTACGTCTAACGCTGTATATCTGCTTGGTGCAGGCAGGTTAATGAGTCCATTAACACTCATATTTTATTAACTACTTAGAATACAAAGTGGGTCATCAAAATAATCTAAATTTGATTTCTTAATTCTTTAGAGTTGCATTAATTACTATAAACATCCCATTCAAACACCTCTAAATCAATCAATGGTCAAAATTGCATTGGATTTTGGCTACAAGGAGTTGCAATAATCACTTCAAACATGCACATTCAAACGCCCCCTAAATCAATCAATGGCAAAAAAAAAAAAAAGAAACTGAATTGTCTGCAAGTTACTAAAAACAAGGAATGTCCATGAGAAAAAAACTGTATCTTTATTGATAATCAGCAAGAAACCCATAAATCTTCAAGAATCAAGATTTTAATCAAGAAGACATCATAGAATCATCAAGACAAATCAGTAATGTGATTAATACCATTTAACTGAACTTTAGAATATCAATTAAAGAAAAGAAAATGGGAGAGTACCAATTTTGGACCAAAGTTCATGATGGGAGTTTGAGCCAGAACCCTCTCCTTGTTCCATTGATCTTTGGCTTCTTGTTTGTTTATTGACATGATGTCTGCAAAGCTTTTATAGCAGAAGAATGGAGAAGAGTGCTAAAGACGGAGAATTGGGAAGATTGCTCAACACGAGTAATTGGGTATGATAAGGACAGGAGAAGGGGGATCATGAAATAGTCTTCTCCAAAGGTAAACTACTTGCAGACATCTTTTTAACATTTTGTGTTTCCCGATTTTAAATCTTAATACTCTAAAGTTTTATTAACTAAGGACACAAGTGACAACATCAAATTCCATCATCAAAATATTTTTGCTTTATCTTTCTTATTAAATAACTATTAACTATTAATGATATTAAACTTTTTAGATTGAAAAATAGTTTTTATAATAAATTAAAAAAGATCTTTTTAATGTATTTTTAATTTTTTTATAAAATAAGAATTTTTTCAAAATCATCATACTTTTAAAAATACGAAAGTTTTTAAAATTGTTGTTTTTAAAATTAAATTTTCATATAAACTAAAAATATTTAAACTTAATGCTTGAGATTACTTATTACACTTTATAGTTTAAATAGTTTTTTTATTTAGAAAAAAGTTCAAATACAAAGTGTATTTTTGCTACAAAGTGTGAGAAGACACAATAAGTCAAAAAAAGACACAATGAGTCAAAAAATACACAAAAAAAATTATATCTCACAATCAAAATCGAATTTCAAAAAAGTAATTTGGAGCTTTTGTTCTCCTAGTCGTCCTCAATAAAAAAAATAAACAAAAAATAAAAAAAATAAACCAAAAAATAAAAAAAATAAAAAATTAATGTTTTTTTTGTGTCATTTATGAAAGACACAATAACTTTCATTGTGTCATTATGAAAGACACAATGACGTCATTGTGTCATTATGAAAGACACAATGACGTCATTGTGTCAATATAAAAGACACAATGACGTCATTGTGTCATATAATGACACAATGAAAAAAATTTATTTTTTTATTTTTTTCTGAAAGAGGACAACGAGATGAACAAAGGCTCCGAAGTGTTTTTTTAAATTCGATTTAGATTGTGAGATATAAATTTTTGTGACTTTTTTAGCCTCATTGTGTCTTCTCACACTTTGTAGCAAAAATACACTTTGTAGAATAACCTGACCCTTTTATTTAAACACAAACAAACAAACATACCCAGTATATCCCACTAAAGAGCAGGGTCTGAGAATAGTAGGTGGTGGCGAGTCTTTCCTCTATCTTGGGAGATAGAGAGACCGCTTCCGAGAAGACACCCGATTCGAAAGCAAGGCAATAACAAAAGCAATCATGATAAATAGCATACAACACATAGGTTAAAAATCATATGAAGATTTAGATAGGGCGTACGACAAAATAGCGGCATGTAACACCTATAAAGGGCAGATGTGGAAATGCCTACACCTCACGCCACGCGAGGGGCCCGCATCAATCCTCCATATACCCTTCCTACCGTATACCCTTCCTACCCACAGAACCCACTAAAAGTCCTTAATTTTAATTCTACGTCTCCACGAACTCCTATCCTCGATCATGTGCTCGGAAAGGTGCAAGTCAACCATATCTCGCCTAATTATCTCGTCCTAAGTCAACCTAGATCTTCCTCTACCCCTCCTACCCTCTAAGTTGATGTTCTCTACTGCTTTAACAGGTGCTGCCATCAGTCTCCTCTTCACGTGCCCAAAACATCTTAATCTTCCATCTCGTATTTTATCCATGATACAAGCCACCTCTAGGCTCTGGAGAAATACGTCGTTTCTTATCCGATCCAATCTTGTGTGTCCACACATCCACCCCAGCATTCTTATTTCTGCGACCTCTATTTGTCTCTCGTACGATTTCTTTATGGCCCAACAGTCTGTTCCGTATAACATAGATGGACGTACTGCCACTCTGTATAGTTTTCCCTTTAGTTTTGCTGGAAACCTCTTATCACACAAAATCCCTGATGCTGCTCTCCACTTGCACCATCCTGATTGCACACGGTGGGCTACATAGTTGTGTATCTCTCCGTCTTACTATACGTACGAGCCCAGGTATTTAAACCTAGACGTCTGTGAGACCGTCATACCCTGGATACTGATTTGGGTGTCCTCTTCAGCCTCACCACTAAAGTTACAATGCATTTATTCCATCTTAGAGCGACTTATCCTTAAGCCTCTGCGCTCTAGTGTTGCTCTCCATCTTTCTAGTCTCGTTAAGCCCCGTTTTAGATTCTGGTAATAAGACAATATCATCCGCAAACAACATGCAGCATGAGACTGGCTCTTTTATACAATGTTTTTAAAACCGGACCGGACAGTGAACCGGACGCCTTACCGGTTCACTGGTCGGACCGGTTCAACCGTCGGACCGTATATAAGAACCGGACCGTATTTATGTAAAAATTAAAAAAAATAAAAATTTTATAAAAAAGCCGGTTCAACCGGTCCGGTTACCGGTCCGACCTCCGGTTCGACCGGTTCAACCGGTCCAGTTACCGGTCCGACCGCCGGTTCGACCGGTTCAACCGGTCTGACCAACGGTTCACTGTTAAACCGGTTTTAAGCACCGAACCGGACCGGATTGGTGTCCGGTTCCCGGTCGAACCAGTCGGACCGGCCGGTCCGGTCCGGTTTTCAAAACATTGCTTTTATAGACTTGGTTATCTCATCTGACACTGCTGTGAAAATAAATGGGCTTAATGCCGATCCTTGGCCAACAAGGACGCCAACAAGGACGCCAACAACGACGACAACAACGACAACAATAACGACGCCAACAATGACGGCAACAATGACGCCAACAAGGATGACAACAAGGACGACGACCACGACGACGATGACCATGACGACGACGACGACCACGACGCCGCCGACCACACCGCCGCCAACCATGCCGTCACCGACCACGCCGACGACAGGCACAACGACGATGACCACGTCAACGACGATCATGCCGACGACGACCACGCCGCTGATGTCCATGACGACGACGATGACCATGACGATGACCGTAACAACGACGATAGTAACAACGATGACAGTAACGATGACGACAGTAAACGACAACGATGACAGTAGATGACGACGACAGTAGATGACGACGACAGCAATGACGACGACAGTAACGATGACGACAGTAACGACGACCATAGTAACGACGACCACAGTAACGACGGCTACAGTAACGAATACCACAGTAACGACAACCACAGTAACGACGACCACAGTAACGACGACCACAGTAACGACGACCAAAGTAACGACGACCACAGTAACGACGACCACAGTAACGACGACCACAGTAACAACGACCACAGTAATGACGACCACAGTAACGACGACCGCAGTAACGACCACCACAGTAACGACGACGACACTAACGACGACTACAGTAACCACGTCCACAGTAACCACGTTCATAACACACACTCGCCGTGACGTTTACCCATTTTTTTACCGTTGCAAGTAACCATTGCCTGCCCCAACCGCCACTTAATGACTAATTTAAAAAAATTCAAATACTATAAATACCAATGTGACGGGTGGTTCAAGGAACAACCCTTTTATGATGTTAAAACGCGTAACATTCTCTTATTTAATCGTGTAATTATCTTGAATTAGATAACTACAGTTGCTTATGTTTCAGGCATGTTAGGAGCTGAAAATGGAGAAAACGTTGCGATCATGGAACGGAGTGGCGTGTGTGGAAAGAAGAAAAGAAGAAACAGAAAGTTCAGGGCTCTACCGTACCTTACGGTAGCCACCGTAACGTACGGTAGACTCCAAACATACATAATTTCCACCGTATAACAGAAGGTTTCCACCGTACAATCCTTGTGGCTACCGTAACTTACGGTGGCTACCGTAACTTACGGTGGCTACCGTAAGTTACGGTAGAGTCGATTCCTGGCAAGTGGATTCACTTATTAAAATCACAAGTGGATGCCTTTTTGCTCAAAATATGGAAAGGTGACGAGTTTTTGGGAGAATGTTGGGAACTTTTGGCTGGCAATTCTTTGTTTAAAAGGATTGAAAGACAAGGGAATGGGGTAGATCTCCTTGGAGGAATCTCTTTTGAACAACAATCATTTGGGTGGTGAGATGCAAGTATTGTTTTGGCTAAGCTCTTGGTAATCTTCTTAGATGTGCTGAAGAACAAGAACTTGTGGTATTTTAATCTTTGCTATTTCATTTTGATTGTTATGGATTGTATCTTGAATCTTGTTTTCATACATAAAACTATGACTGGCTAGTCTTCTTGTGTGTTTCCTTTTGGTTTGAAGGATTTGTAACTTTGATCATGTTGGTGTTTTCTATTTATGGGATGATGAAATTGATCTTGTGATTGTTTTGTCATGATGATTGTGTATTATGTGTAATGGGTCATTCATGGATTGCTTAACTTTAACCATACGTTCTTGATGCCATAGGCAAATCTTGATTTAGTGGAAGGGTTGGGTAATTCAATAGTGATACTGATTATCGAGAGATAACCTTGCTAATCCAAGTACTTAGTCCTCTTTGATCACACATAAGCATACACTCATGAATCATGTCTATGTGGTTCTTCCCAATTAACACCAATATCATCATTTGTTAAAATCCGGATACCAAAAGGAAACATATCTCTCATTACTGATTGTTACAAACCAATTTACTTCATTTCTTGCTTTAAGCCAAATCAACAAATCAACAGATTATTGAACTTTACTTATTTATCATTTTAGTTAAATTTAGGTAATTGCAATTTGATTGAGTTAACACATATTCCACAAACTCCCTGTGTTCGATACCCACTTATCGCTAGCTAATTAGTAGTATTTGGTTTTAAATTTGATTGAGACTTCGACCTCACGTCAAATTTGGCGCCGTTGCCGGGGAGTTGTGCGCAACGTGTGTTTGCTTATTAGTTTTGTTTTGTTATTTCGGTGTTACGCTGGTTGTGTGTAGTGTGCAGGTTTTGTTTCAGGTGTATGCATACCAGGAATTCGAGCTCATCATCACCATTAGTTTTTGATCCAGAAATTGAATGAGCTGCTCGTAGAAACAGAGTTTTACATCGACAAAACAGAATCAGTGGTTCACCAATAGCACCTACATCACCCGTTACACCACAAAACACAATGGATCCTCCCTCATCACCTCCACTACGGGTCAAACAACACCACCCAAACCTTTACCCACGTTTACATCAACATCGGAAACTGAACCAACCCATACCCCATTACCTACAAGTACCCAAACCGAACATTCCTTTAGCTTTGACCCATCAGCACCCATTCCGCCCTTTCATATTTCTTCCCAACAACCGGTCAATCATCATCGTCTAAACCAGTACCAACACCACAACCATATCAATCCAACCTATCCATATTTCATACTCCCCCTACCTCTCAGATGCAACCGGATACACAATACCAACAACATCAAGTTGTGCAAACCTCGGGAGCAGGAGGAGCTGGTGTTGATGGTGGTTATGGTGATGAATTTAAAAGATATGAGGAAGAAAGGTACACGTACGAAGGAGATGCTGATCAAGGAAATTATGCTTACAGTCAAGGACAAGATATGCAAGGATATGGGAGACTACAACCACAAGTTGTGCATCAACAAATTATACCACCACAAATACAACCCCAAGTGAGGCCACATGGGCCACAGTTTCAAGAGCAAATTCCTCCACAACATGGGGGAGCAATCTTTCAACCACCATTTCAGCAAGTCATGCCTCCAGGACCACAAGTCCAAAGACCAATGGGTCCTCAGCGACCAAGAGTTAGGTTGGGTGTTCCACGAAGGCATAATTGGGATGCTGCTAGGGGTATTGAGGCACACTTTCGTCCAATTATCATAAATAATCCATCACCAGTGGTCATTCCTCAAAACAATCAAGGGAGAACGTTTGAAGTCCGAACAAATTCACTTCAAAGTTTGCCAAAGTACAAAGGGTTAGCAACGGAAGAACCCTATTTTCATTTGGAAGCTTATGACTCAATTTGTAACACAATTGGTGGTCAAGGATTTTCTGCGGATGATGTCAAATTGGTGTTATTTCAGTTTTTATTGGAGGATAAGGTAAAGAGGTGGTTCTATACTTTGCCATCTGCTTCAATTTACACGTGGGCTGAGATGCAACAAAGGTTTTTGGAAGAGTTTTTCACAGCCCAAAAGACTAATGATGCTAGGAGAAGCTTGAGAAGCTTCCAACAACAACAAGGTGAAATGTTCCATGAGGCGTTTGAGCGGTTTAACATGATGATCAAGAATTGTCCTCATCATGGAATTGAGTTATGGGAGTTGTTGAACGCTTTTCACGAGGGGCTTCATTCTGAAGATGCTCGGGATTTAATGTCTATCACAAATGGTACATTTGGTACAAATTATGAGCAAGACGATTGGGCATTTTTGGAACAAATGGAGGTTACATCAAAGAGGAAGTCTCAATCATCGAGACGAGCACGACCGGTCATTACACGAGCTCCAGTTCATGCGGTGGATGATGGTAATGTACAAGCTACAAATCAAGTTTACAATGTTTGTACAAATTGCAATGAGTTGGGCATACTGTGGATTCTTGCACGGTAACTTTTGAACAAGTGGAGGAAGTGAATGCTATTCAAGGTCAAGGGTTTGGTGGAAGAAATTACAACATGAATTCCAATACCTATCATCCCGGTTTGAGAAATCATCCCAACTTCAGTTATGGGAATCCGGCCAATCAATCCAACCCGAACTTTCAAGGAAACACCAAAGGTAACTATGTGCCTCGCCAACAATTCAATAGTCAAGGCAATTACTGGGGTGGAAACAATCAAGGTTTCCAAAGGCAATCTCAACAATCGGGTAATGAGCAAGGTGGTTCAGCAGGTCATGTTACTTCAAGCGGGAATGAAGTTATGGATATTCTTATGATGATGCAACAGGAGATGCAAAAGAGAAATCAGTTGGATGATGCTCGGACCCAAAAAGATGAAATTCGTGACAAGGCTATTCAATCTTTAAGCATCCAAATGGGCCAACTCGCAACAGAAGTAGCAAACTTGAAGAAGAACAAAGGATAGCTGCCAAGTGATACTGTGGTGAATCCTAATCACCAATCTAGTTCCAAGAGCCTAAAATAAGTACACATTAATGCTTTAGAATTCACATCTCAGGTAAGTGTTCCTTTGTTAGATAAATTACCCCTAAAACTCCCAGATCCAGGAGTGCCATTGATTCCAATTCATATAGAAGACCTTAAAATTGACCGGGCACTTTTAGATCTAGGAGCATGTGTTAGCATCCTCCCCGGGCATTTATATGACAAATTTGATTTTGGTCCATTAAAATATGTTGATACCCTAATAATGTTGGCTAACCAAACACCCATTAGGCCCAGGGGTATGCTAACAGATGTCATTGTAAAGGTGAGAGATTGCTACTACCCAGTGGATTTTCTGGTGCTGGATTACACTTCTTCTATTGAGAATGCACCACATTCAGTCATCTTGGGTAGGCCGTTTCTAGCTACTGCACAGGCAGTCCTAGATTGTGAGCTAGGAATGGTGAACATGAAGTTTGGTGAGAAGATTTTGAACTTAAATATGTTTTCTATTGTTACTAACCCTTCCATCAAGGAAGCATGTTTTGCTGTTGACATGTTAAAGGAAGTGAAAGAGTTTGCAACCAAAGAAAAGAAGAGAAAGAGAAAGAGAAGAGCGAAGAAAAAGAAGGTGGAGAAGACGGTTGAACAAACTGAGATGGATAGTGAAGGTAAGAAGACTGGATGCAGCACACTTGTTGCACAAGTGTGGGGATGCGGGAAGGTGTGTCAAGTTTCCCGGCAAGAGTTGAAACATCCCACAAGGCCACCATAAGTCAAGCTATTCAGGTTGCATCTTCTCTTGTATAGTTTGTTTCTTGTTTTCTTTTGAGTAGTTCGGTTGGGTGGTAGAGTGGAGCTTATGATATGTTAATGTTTATGTGTCGGGGTTGAATTAAGGAGGTGTTAGTATCATAAAAACAAAAAAATATATTTTCAACTTTTGAGTCTTTTGTTTTATTTATTTTGTTCCTTTCAAAACCATACATTGGGGACAATGTATCCCAAGTGTGGGGATGAGGGGAATTTTTGAAGTTTAAAAAAAAAAATTCAAGCAAAACATTGTGAGAATTTGAACACCTTGGATTAACTTCGAATGATGCATCGGCAACCTTTAAGTATTTTTATTCTTGGTGAGAGTTGAAGCCACACTAATAAATGGATAATATTTATCTTTGATGAGAATGGCAACAGGTGGGGGTGCATTAGAACTTGTGCTTGAATACGATTCGAGACTTTAGTTGGATATGAATGTGAAAAGAATAAGGGCATTTAGGTAGCCTCGTCTTTGATGTGTGCGAGTGTGAGATTTGGGGGGTTGGACCTCATAAATTATATATATGAGCTTGGTTGCGAGAGGGGCGGGGATTTGGACATTTAGTTGCCCAATGTTGTGCCTAAAAGCCTATCGTTTGTTACCCCTTAGCTAGTTACTTCAAAATTTACCTAACTTGACATGGTCTTATAGTGTTATTAGTTGTTTAGTAACTGTAATCATCTTCAATGCTATGTAGAAGATTTGCATGAAGATTTCGTGTTTGTTTTATTGTTATAAATTTTTTTTTTAAAAATAGATAAAAATTTTGGAAAGGGCGATGAAAAAAAAGAGAGAAAAATGAAAAGAAGAAAAAGAAAGAGAAAAATTAAAAAAAAAGAAAAAAAAGAAAAAAAAAGGGGATTGAAGTGAGTACCTTGTTCATAGTATTAGGTTTGGTAGTTAGTTGTTTATGTTATTGTGTAATAAAAGACCAGGTTAAGTTTTCGCTTCTTCATATATATTCAATTTCCTGCCCATACACCTAGCCACGTTACAATCTTGAAGTCCCTTTGATATGCATTCATGTTTGGCAATTGTTAAGAGAAGGGTCGATTTAGGTACAAGCTTATAGTTGTGCAACCGCCGTTTGCCTTTTGTGTGCTTAGTTCATGGACGTGCTTACTTGTCACCGAGAGGAGGGACATAGCGAGGGGTGTGTCATTTTGGTTGTTACGAAAGGGTTAGTAAAAAGTATTACATGTTTATGCTTGGGTTACATTGATCGCTTGTTTGAAATTGATTTGATATGTTGCTTGGGACAAGCAACGGTTAAGTGTGGGGATGTGACGGGTGGTTCAAGGAACAACCCTTTTATGATGTTAAAACGCGTAACATTCTCTCATTTAATCGTGTAATTATCTTGAATTAGATAACTACAGTTGCTTATGTTTCAGGCATGTTAGGAGCTGAAAATGGAGAAAACGTTGTGATCATGGAACGGAGTGGCGTGTGTGGAAAGAAGAAAAGAAGAAACAGAAAGTTCAGGGCTCTACCGTACCTTACGGTAGCCACCGTAAGGTACGGTAGACTCCAAACATACATAATTTCCACCGTATAACAGAAGGTTTCCACCATACAATCCTTGTGGCTACCGTAACTTACGGTGGCTACCGTAAGTTACGGTAGAGGCGATTTCCTGGCAAGTGGATTCACTTATTAAAATCACAAGTGGATGCCTTTTTGCTCAAAATATGGAAAGGTGACGAGTTTTTGGGAGAATGTTGGGAACTTTTGGCTGGCAATTCTTTGTTTAAAAGGATTGAAAGACAAGGGAATGGGGTAGATCTCCTTGGAGGAATCTCTTTTGAACAACAATCATTCGGGTGGTGAGATGCAAGTATTGTTTTGGCTAAGCTCTTGGTAATCTTCTTAGATGTGCTGAAGAACAAGAACTTGTGGTATTTTAATCTTTGCTATTTCATTTTGATCGTTATGGATTGTATCTTGAATCTTGTTTTTATGCATAAAACTATGACTGGCTAGTCTTCTTGTGTGTTTCCTTTTGGTTTGAAGGATTTGTAACTTTGATCATGTTGGTGTTTTCTATTTATGGGATGATGAAATTGATCTTGTGATTGTTTTGTCATGATGATTCTGTATTATGTGTAATGGGTCATTCATGGATTGCTTAACTTTAACCATACGTTCTTGATGCCATAGGCAAATCTTGATTTAGTGGAAGGGTTGGGTAATTCAATAGTGATACTGATTATCGAGAGATAACCTTGCTAATCCAAGTACTTAGTCCTCTTTGATCACACATAAGCATACACTCATGAATCATGTCTATGTGGTTCTTCCCAATTAACACCAATATCATCATTTGTTAAAATCCGGATACCAAAGGGAAACATATCTCTCATTACTGATTGTTACAAACCAATTTACTTTCATTTCTTGCTTTAAGCCAAATCAACAAATCAACAGATTATTGAACTTTACTTATTTATCATTTTAGTTAAATTTAGGTAATTGCAATTTGATTGAGTTAACACATATTCCACAAACTCCCTGTGTTCGATACCCACTTACCGCTAGCTAATTAGTAGTATTTGGTTTTAAATTTGATTGAGACTTCGACCTCACGTCACAATCAAACAGCGTAAACTTTATACACCAATCTCAAACATTTCTTATGCTCATTTACAATATCTTTTACTTATTTCCAACTCTACAAAAATCTTCCGTTAATTTTATACTCCTCTTTCATCTTCGGATAGTTTAAAGTCCAATATGTTGGAAATTTCTAGCCTTCTTGCCAAATACATCAACGAGGTTGAAAGTTCGAGAAAAAGAATCTTGAAACGTGACTTTGTTGAGGCTAATAATGTTCTTATAAATGGTTATTTTGGGGAGGAGCCAAATTACAAAGGCGGGATGTTTAGAATTAGGTTTTGGTTGCCTCGGGATTTATTTCTACAGATTTTTGTATATATACACAACAACTTTTATGTTTTAAAGAAGGGTTTGATGAAAAATGGAATGAAAGTTTAATGACAATACAAAAAACACTTCGACAATGTCCACTTGCAACATGTAATTCACCCGAAATGTTTGCTAGGACATCACGTGAGAGTTTTGAATATTTTTGCAACGCTATTATTATTTATACGGTGATATTTTTACGAAGGCTCACGAGCCATAACACTGCATTATTGTACGATGCACATCAATACAGACATGGCATTCGGGGAATGCTCGATAGTATTGATTGCACTTATTGGGATTTGAGAAATTGTTTTACGCGTATGTGAGGGCAATATCATCGAGGTGATCACGATGGTCCAATGGTTAAAGCCGTGGTGCCAAAAGATTTATGGTTTTTGCATGCTTATTTTGGTGTAGCCGATTTTTACAACAACATCAATGTTCTTCATCAATCTCCACTATTCACACTAGAATTGAATGGAACCACATCATATCTTCGTTTCATGTTAACGGACATCAACATAAACGTGGTTACTACCTAATAATTGTTATATATTCTTCCTGGTCAACTTTTGTAAAATCATATTTTTATCTTCTTGAGTACAAAAAGAAAAGAAACTTAAAATGTGCAAGAGTCCGCAAAAAAGACGGCAATGAGCGTTCAGTGTTTTAAAAGTAAAATGATAAATACTTGTATGACTGGCATGTATTACAGAATCTTGTGTCTAGCATGTATAACACTATAAGTTATCTTGTATAATAGTATGTATAATAAAACAAATAATATAATATATAATTTTGAATGTTTTAATTCATAAAACAATAAATAAAAAATAGATAGGGTTACAAATATGAATAGATACCATGTGTGACTATACGTATATATAGGGTATGAGTCAAATAAAAATCGTAACATATTTTTTCATATACGTCACACATAGGTTACGTATACGTAATCATATTTCATTCAACATAGTGTTTGTACACATAAGACTCATCATTCTTGTATTTATATTCAACATATATGTAATAAATACTTAAATAATATTTTAACAACAAAAGGAATACAATATCTATAAATTATGTTATTGATTTTCATGGTTTTCTTTAATTATCTATAAATTATGTATGTATGTATGTATGTATGTATGTAGTATGTATGTATGTATGTATGTATGTATGTATGTATGTATGTATGTATGTATGTATGTATGTATGTATGTATGTATGTATGTATGTATGTATGTATGTATGTATGTATGTATGTATGTATGTATGTATGTATGTATGTATGTATGTATGTATGTATGTATGTATGTATGTATGTATGTATGTATGTATGTATGTATGTGTGTATGTATGTATGTATGCATGTATATATGCATGCATGCATGCATGCATGCAGGCAGACAGGGCCTGCATGCATGCATGCATGTAGGCAGGTAGGTAGGTAGGTAGGTATGTAGGTAGGTATGTAGGTAGGAGGTTGGTAGGTAGGTAGGTTGGTAGGTAGGTAGGTAGGTAGGTAGGTAGGTAGGTAGGTAGGTAGGTAGGTAGATACGTAGGTAGGTAGGTAGGTACGTAGGTAGGTAGGTAGGTAGGTACGTACGTAGGTACGTAGGTAGGTAGGTAGGTACGTAGGTAGGTACGTAGGTAGGTACGTAGGTACGTAGGTACGTATGTACGTAGCTACGTCGGTACGTAGCTACGTCGGTACATATGTATGTATGTATGTTTATAGGTATGTTTTATATATTATATGAAATGGTTATGAGTGGTCGTGAGTGAAGAAGAAAAAAAAGTTTATTGGTATATTTGGTAAGACACTGTTCACCTCTATTATTTTTTACATATTTTTGAAAGTGGATGTGAATAAAAAAGAGAGAAAAGGTAATGATAAATAAATAAATATATATATATATATATATATATATTATATAATTAAAAATGAGAGAAAAAAATAGTAAATTTTAGTGTAATTATAAAGATAAAAAACCCGTTCTGCATGCTCTAATCTTATAACTATTTGTAAATCTTTTTACGATTATATATGGACTTTTTAGCTAGTATATAGCGTAGGGATTTTCAATAAAAAACGCTATCACTCAACGGAGATAGACCTTGAAAGGTCCAAAAAAAGGTTTGAAGTTAAACTATACAAAATCTAATCTTATGGAGTTGGTATAAAGGCAAATGATGTTCAATTAAAGGCCAATTCTATGGGATGTATTCCGAGTTCATATCCTCTAAAATATGGTTGTTTGGTTTGTAAAATGTTTTGCAAAGGAATTGAAATTGGAAATAAAATTGGAATCTTGTTAAAATTAATAACATGTTTGGTTGGTTAATTTTGAGTAGAATTAGAATTTTAATTTTGAACATTCTATTAGATTGTTAAACATTCTATGAGTAAGTAAAATGAATGTGAATTCCAACGAATGAGGGAAAATTTTCTAATTCCAATTCTATTCGTTGACCAACCAAACAAGATTTTGGATGAGAGAGAAAATGGATAAATTGAAAGGATGAGACTCTGTAATTCAAAAGTTAAAAGCAAAACTACCAAATTGAAAGGTGAGTCTTATCAGTTGGTGGAAGAGCCACATTGCTTACATTGGTGCTTGGTTTTGTATCAACTTATTATCTTTCTTTATTTTTTTTTATCTAAGAAGGTTAATGCGATTCTTGAAGGTTTAAGAGCTAATTTCTTTTAGGGTGGGACCGAAAACAAGATGAATATGTCATTAGTCAAATAGGAGTTAGCTCTAAATGATAAAACGAAAAAGGGATTAAGTTTTAGTAGTTTATATGCTCTTAATTTGGCATTACTATTTAAGTGGAAATGGAGATTTTACATATGTCAACATTCTCTTTAGGTAAAGATAATCGACTCCTTTGATAGTAATAATAGAAACAATTTTAATGTTTTGAATAAAGATAAGGTGGCCAAGGGAAGTGGTTTATGGAATAGAATTTTGTAATAAAACAAATAAGAAAGTCACATAGAAATGAAATTGCTCCTAGAGGTTTCATGACAATCAAGATGGAATATAAGTGTACCAAGAAAAGTACAAATATTTTGTTTGAAGGTTTTTTCTTGATAGGTTACCTACCATGGTTAATCTTTCTAGTTAAGGGTTAGACGTCTCATTCATAATGTGCCCGTTTTGTTCGAGAGACATGGAAACAACTCATCGTGTTTTTACTCATTGATGAGTTGCATCTGTGAACTCGGTTCTCACATGGTTAAAATTTTCTGGGCCAAACATGATGGATCTGAAAGACTTCCATACATGGCACAATCAATGTCATCGATACGTAATATTTATTTTGTCGTTCAAAAAAGAAAAAATAATCTCGTAATGTTTTTCCTTAAACATGGAATGATATATGTTTTTACGTTTATTAAATAAATTTTGTTATATGATTTACATTTTAAATTTATTATAGTTCTATCCACTTTTTAAGACTAGTTCGACCAATAAACCAGCAAAGCAATTGGTTTATTCGGTTCGGTGGCTTAACGTTATTGTAAATTTGTTTATTAAATACTAAATTGAAATAAGCAATTACATACTTTTAAGTTTATTATAGTGTTATCCAACCCACCAAATTTTTCAGTACACACTTCATACTTAGAAAAACATCACCCTAAACACTCCAAAAGCAAAGTTCAGTTGCATTACCTTCACAAGTACCAAAATCACCAACATATAGATTCGAATAAAGAACATAGGCGTTAAAAGATCAAACTGCAGCTAATTTCTAATATTGCCCCTCGTTGGACGACAGACATGATTCCTTCTACGAGCATGATCGTCATTATGGTTCTGTGTTCGACAAGTGTAGCCATACCAACAATCTTCCCTTTGTGCCACATCCCCAGGTAGATGCTACAAGGACAAAGAGGCATTATAAATCACTTGCAATAAAGCGGCTACCATTATGTATCAGCATGATGTTCAAAAGTACATAACAAGTTATAATAGTGAGATTGAGAAAAAGTAAATACACATATATTGAGATGCCTTATATGTTCCACTCTACCTATAGATATAGAGAATATACAACTCTAATGCTAATGGGCCTAACCGGGCGGCTAACCCGAACATATTTTCAGACTTTGGAGTGATCACAGCAAATGTTGCAAGTAGGCACATTAGAATTTAGGATCCATTAGAATTTAGTGTCCACTACTGATAGCCATGAAGACCCTACCTTATTTAAAACCCATAGCCATTTTTCTCATTCCTCAATAGAGTATACATAGGAGTACAAGTATGTGCGGATAGGATTACGTTATTAGAATTTCAATATACAAAGAATATTTTATATTTTATACATAGGAATCCAGGATGAACATGATGGTACCAAACAATACAAAGCTTGTTTAGTGATCCTGGGGTTTCAACGGAAACACAGGATCGACTACAATGAGATCTCCTCCTATGTTGTAAAGAGGACTACTATTCAATTGGTTCTAAGTATTGTACAAGCATAGAATTTACATCTAGAGCAACTAGATGTCAAGACAACTTTCCTTACAGAGTGGCCTGATGAAGACACATATACGACAAAACTAAAGGGATTTTGGTTTTTCAAGTAACTCGTAAAGAAAACTTGATTTGCAACCTAAAGAAGAGCTTTGATGGTCTGAGACATACGCCCAAAAAAAGGTATTTGAAGTTTGATAATTTATGGGCACAAATGGATACAAAAGATGTGGGATGGATCATTGTTGCTATCTAAAGAAGTTTAAAAAGTTCTTATATCATTCTACTGCTCCATGTAGATTATGCGTTGACAGTTAGATCAGACATGACAGAGATAAGTAAGTTGAACATATCTCTAAAAAATTCGAGATGAAAGACTTGGGTTCAGCTAAATCCTTAGTAGGCTAGGGATTTATTTTGCCTATATATTATGACTCACCTCGCGTGAGGTGTAGGTTTTCCACATCTGCCCTGTCTAGGTGTTACATGTCGCTTATTTGATGTACGCACTATCTAAACCTTTATGTGATATTTACCTATGTGTTGTATGCTATATATTATGATTGCTATTGTTATTGCCTTTGTTAGCGAGTCGGGGGTCTCCTCGGAAGCGGTCTCTCTATCTTCCAAGATAGAGGAAAGACTCGCCACCACATACCCCTCCCAGACCCTGCTCTTGAGCGGGATGGTATGATTGATTGATTGATTGATATATTATGACTCACCTAGTTCAAGTGTACATTGTACCTGTGTATATTGTCTTAGTGTATGTTAGCTTGGAGCTAATCTGTTTGGGTATGCAATATGCACCTTAATAAGACTATCTTATTATAGGCGTTACTGTGTATGCTACCCTATTATACAACATATGTCTTATTATCTATTGAGAGCGTTTTGAGTCGGGAGTCTCATTGGAAGCGGTCTCTTTGTCTCTCAGGATAGAGGAAAGACTTGCTACCATCCTACCCCTCCCAGACCCTGCTTATAGTTTACTATGGTGGGACATATTGGGTATGTTTATTTGTTTGTTTATTATTAGAGACAAGATAAATGGTTCTCTGACACTATCCCAGGAGAAATATATTAGAAAGATTCTAAAAAAAATTCAGCCTTAAATATGCAAAGATTAAAGGTACACCCGTTGGGGGGTCACTTTAAGCTTTCCAAATTCTAAAGTTAGCACCCCATACAGATGAAGACAAAGCATAAATGGCTAAAATTACTCACTTATAAGCTGTAAGTAGCCTCATGTACGCTATGGTATGCATGAGACCAGACATAGCCACGCGATCACAGTGGTTAGTCGGTTTATGTCCACTTTGGGGAGAGAGCATTGATAAACAGTTAAAACGTGCTAAAATACTTGAAAAGAACTTTGAAAACAACTTTACTTTCAATGGTAAAATGATGTTCTTAAAGGTTATACACACACTGATTTAGGTGGTTGTGGAGAATCTTTCAAAATCACTACAGGGTATGTATTTAAGTGGAGACACTACAATTATTTAAAGTGGAGACACTACAATTAGTTGGATGTCTATACTTCATGAAAGTGTTGCGCTTTCAACCACAGAAGCAAAGTATATGGCACATGCTGAAGCCAACAAAAAGCTCATCTAGTCGAAGAACTTTTTGAAGAACTTGAAAAGAAGCGGTATGATTGTCACCTATTACATGACACACAAAGTACATCTCGCAAGGAATCTAGTGTCTCACAAGTAGACAAAGCACATACAGTTGAAACATCATCGTATAAGAGGATTTGTCGGTAAATGCACTCTACAACTGCAAAAAAATCCCAGGAACAAATAATCTAAGAGACATTTACACAAACGTCCTAACGTTGGATAAGTTGACACTCTATGCACTTCAACTAGACTTCAAGAATAATGGTTGAGAAGGTAGTTACATCTAGTGAAGACGGAGTTACAAAAATGTCAGAACACAGTTTGAAGATTGTCAGAACCTCGAAGTAGGAGATTGTTAGCGATGTGGAGGCTTTCGGCCAAAGGAAGATCAATCGGCCCTAATTTGGCCGGCCTTGATCTTCGAATGGTATCTTTAAAAAGGATGCCATACACTGAAAATGTTGTTTACAAAGTTATTAACTCTATTCTATGTATTATGAACATATGGCTAGGCATTTGTAATTTTCATCACCTCACTGATAATATCATACCCTTGTAATAACCAGTGGAACCAAACCACTTAAAATGTTCTGTTCATCTTAATTGCTTCATCAGTGCTTTTGTGTGTGTGCGCGTCCTGGTCAGCAACTCCAGCCAATGCATCATACCTACAGCCTACCGCCGCCACTGCTAACATTGCCGACAGTTTGCCACCTCCTATTGACCACCGCCTGCCACCGCTACACATCAGTCGTTGTTGATCTACGTTTTGTGTTTTTCATTGCTAACAGTGTTCAATATAACAACCGTCAACCTCAGGCCGCCACCATTTTTATAATTTTATGTTTGTTCACCCATTTCGAACTTAACCTCTGGTCCAACCGTGTTTTAATACTGATATATAAACTTAAATTGAAAGAAAGGAAAAGTCTAGAAACATGTATAACAAAGCTGGAAACCTAGGCAGGTACGACAAATGTGTCATCACACCGGTTGGAAATTAAATGTCTTGTCGTAATTTCCGTGTGAAAGTAGTAATGACAAACATGCGGCAACACTTGTCGAGAAAACAACCAAAATCGAAGAAACATTGGTGGCGACAACTTGCATAATCATGCTTGACATCAGCGATAGAGGTCGGGGTGGTAGGGTTTGTTCAGTCTTGATTATAAATCTTGTTTATGTGGTTGGTGATGCTAGGCGAAGAGCGAAGTGAGATAGACGAGAAGGATGGCAAACAAGAAAAGACACACGACGATATAAGATGATCACGAGAGCTGATACATGGCCAGAAAGAACTTCCAAAGCTCCAATACAATGTGAAGGTATGATACAATGTGAAGGTAAAAGAGATATACTATAGAGATGTCTAGTTGTAATGTTCTACTAGAAGTGTAAAACCCAAAAGCTAATGGATGTAACCCTAATTACGGCTAACCCTAATATAATGTAATCAAGTTCAAACAAATTACTTTGAATGTTCAAAATTGATATGCCTTGATATATAGTATCAAATTTTACTTATGTATGGTTCATGTTATGAGTTTAGCATGTAGACATAAAGCTTTTCGGTTTCCTGGACATACAAAGATTAAACATCAGCTTTGAACTTGCAATTAAATCTTTTTGACCTTAAATTCGAAGTGTATATGCTTATAGATGGTGAACAAGAATTGAAACTTGATAGTGTTAAGGTTGACATACGTACATATTTTGGCAAGCAGATCCGGAACCAGTACAAGAGGAACGAGACTAGTTTATCATAGCAATCACTACACAAAAACAGCATTTAAAACAGTTAAAAAAAACTGAAACATCTATTGGAATCAGTCAACATACTATAAATTGGCGAGTGTGACTGCTGATAATATGCAAACTAATAAAACATACTTGCAAAGATGTGTTCCAGAAGTAATCATCTCTGTGTGATTCAGTGGCATCCTTGTACGATCTGTACAGTTCATGCATTAAAATTTTATGGGGATAGATAGGCATTCCATCAAAAGCTCGTTTTTTAGTTTCTTTAAAAGGCGGTATCTTTTACCTATTTCTCGATTATTCAACTTTGTAACCCATTCTGACACAACATCTTGGAGGGTTTTTCCCATCTGTCGTATGCATCTTTCAGTGATCTGAATATCGAAGGTAATTATTGTCATATCAAGCATTTTAGAGGGGAAGATGAAATTATTATTTATTTTCATACATCTTGTTCATGTCTGTTCTTTTCGTGTGCCAGAAAAGGAATTCTTGTAATAGTCCGTTCATTAATCTGTCAAGCATTTTCAATATAATTAGAACATTTTGTCATCTAGAAACGTAAAGTTGAAAAAAAAATTTGTATTCATAATTACAACAGAAAAGATTAACTGACAAATGATGGGATGGTATGAACAGCTTACTGGCTTAAAAGTCTCAGGGGCACACATATGATATGAATCGGTTCGTGTAACCTGCTGGGAATGCCAATAAGCACCACAAAATGCTCTATCACACCCTATGCCTGCCAATTTAAGGGAAATGTTGAATGTTATTTCAACAAAAACACTTCAAAATATTCCATTTGAACAATTGAGCGGGTTGGTAACGAGTCAATATGAGTAATTTTTAGTATGTGTCAAAGCGCGCAGTCAAGTGGGCTGAATGGACCATAAAAGACTTCTTATTCTTTTATTGACGTTTGGGAATATCTTGCGCGCTAAAAATGATTGCAAAACTATGTTATTAATGAAGATATTTTGAAGGTTTTATGCATTTGAACATGTTAAATATAACTCAAATCTACTCATTTGCATTAAACTATGTTGACCACTCACAGTGTTGTGGTACACGTATGCTGGTTCTAGAAGGCATCATTCCTCCACATGCATGACATTGCAGATGCACTGTGTTCTGGTTGCACTGAAACCCACCATACTCTGTACCTGAGTGATAAAACAGCCAGAATGACATTTTGGTGAAAAAGGACCCGACATTTAGTGAAATAAACGTGTCGCACTAAATTAAAAGAATGGGATAATACATATTTATTTTACTCGAAGACACTAGCGCATTACCACATTGAGCACATGAAAGATCCGTGCCATTATTATCTTCTTCTGGCATTGTACGGGTCCTCTTGCCTCTAGGCTTCTTACCATTGTTAATGACCTAATTATCATCGAGTGCAAGAGTTATTAACAGAAGTGAGATAGATTATTTACATGATTAAAAAACTTCTGACGATTAAAAACATATGATATAATGAGTTATTTGACTTACAAGAGGTGATTTAATTAACGCATACGAGTTTAAAACAGCAAGTTCTTCATCACTACGTCTTAGGGAAGAATCACTTTGCAGTATTTCCTGAAAAACAATTAACACATATATATTTGTCATGAAGGTCAAAAAGGGTATGTATATGTTCTTTAATTAAAGGTGTATCAAGTGCTTGTATGCAAAATACCTCTTCAATGCTATGTAGGAAATGGTTTCTCCCAACAAATTGTATAGCAGATCTACAATGGGGACAAAGAACATTTGCATGTTTCTGCTGTGACCTTCTTAACCACTCTGAGAAACATCCATTGCTTTAAATGACAAGGAAAAAAAAGACTTTATAAAGAAGAGTAATTACATAAGAAAGAAAAATCATCAAGGTAAATTTCATGTCTGCATACCAAAAGTTGTGGAGACAAGGGGCAACTGTGACAACATCATGCCAGATATTTAAGCATATGCTGCATTTTGCATGCTCTGAATCTAAAGAAATCTGAATAATAAAAATAATGTCAGCACCATACAATTATCTATATATTGAATTTTATTTACAAATGATTTTACCTTTAACACCTTCTTCGAGGACTCATCCATTGGCATCACTTTAAATCTGTAACTCAAATAGCCTTTGAACATCAAGAAGAAATCAATAGACAGTAAGACACTGTATATTTAAAAACTTATTTCAAAAAAAGATAGTGGAGAAAATCATTTTGAAGTTTTTATACCATCAGAAACAGGGCCAGGAATTATCTCACTTCCACACCTAATCGTGATTGTATCTTCAGTCGGAACATCAGTCCCATCAACAAGAATCACATTTAAACTGCCCAAGTGAAGATCAAATATCATGTGAAGTCCAATCAAATAGCAGTTTATATCAGTTACTAGACCTTATTTCCTGAGAGCTTACAGACATGCGGGGCAGGCGGGTGGTTAGGTTGGACAACAGGTTCAAACATGTCACCTTTAACACATGCTGAAATCGGTCGGATCGGTTGGATAAAAGATTAAAACTGGTCATTTTAACATTACTACCTTGGCAATCTAAAGAATTAAAACTTTCAACTTGTTTGAGCCTATTCCCCTTCCAGTCTACACCCACAAAATTGTTACCAGTTTTTAAATAACAAGTAAAAAATAAAGAATCTCTTTTATTAATTCCACATAGGCAAGAAACTTGTTCAATGGTTCAAGTTTTGCGTGAACAACCAAATTTAGTAATTAAGTACCTCTTATTTTGCAATGTTGCAGAACAGAGATCTGAGTTTCTTGTAATTTTACACCATCCCTGCTTTTCATGTGAAGAGACTTTGACCTCCGAGTGTATCTCCACCTCATCAGACCACAATTCAACATCTGAATATTTGCAATTTGATGGCACTGAAACATGATGATAGCGGTTTATCAAACTTGTATCTTGACACTTATTCTTTGAGATGGTAAATATACCATTCAACAATATCTAGCATTCAACTACTTCAATTATAAAGCTGGTCAACAAAAAATGAGGCCTTTGGATGTGCAGTCAAATTATAAAATATTGAATCACAACACTGATGTTGTAAACTAAAGTTGCATCTCCACCCTTCATTTTAAATGGTAATATGACAATTGGTTCTAAGAGTTGCAATAATTACTTTGTAAACTCCATACAAACATCCCTAAATCAATCAATGGTCAACACTGCAATGGCTTTTGGCTACAGGGCATGATTGCATCCAGAAAAATGCGTTTATTTGATTGTGGAAATTGCAATAACGAATTAACGACTTCACATGCCCATCAAACAACCTGATACAGGTTGACTGAACACACCAGCAACTACAGGAATCAGACATCAGCATTTTTTATATAAAATTGGCTGCAAAAAGATGTAAAATAATGATAAAAAGACTATTTTTTATTATCAGCAATAAAACCCATAAATGTTAATGATTTTTAATCAGACAAACATGGACTCTTTGGTGACTTCTAATATGATCAAAAACAATTTATTCTCCATTTTACAGGAAGAAACTTATATTAAAAACTGCAATAATCACTTCAAACATCCACATCCAAACACCCCTAAATCGGTCAATGGTAAAGAACAAAACTGAATTGCATGCAGATTACCAAAAATGATAAATGCCCATCATAGCAAAATGAATCTTTATTTGACTGTCTGCAAGAATTCCCGTAAAGATTTAAGATTTTAATCAAGAACAACCCACGGAATCATCGGTGGCACTGTGGCGTTCATATCCAACCAATAATGTGATCAAGAACAATTATTTCAAGAGAAAAAAAACTATATGAAAACGATCTTTGCAACAACCAACCAGCGGCATTCGTTGCAAGTGAGAAAAGAATCAAGAAGTTATTGAATGTTAATTGAAGAAATGAAAAGGGGTTCGTACCCAATTTGGACCAAATTTCATCATGGGGTTTTGAGCCCGAAGCCTCTCCTTGTTCCATCGATCCGTTGCTTGATGTCTGGGTGCTTGTTTGTTCGCACGTTTACTGCAACTTTTCTTATTGGGGAAGAAGGAAGAATGGAGAAGAGTGATAAACACGAGTTGATTTGAAATGGGTTTTTTTTGTGGAGGAATAAATCAGCCTTTTAATGATTAAAATATCTTAATAATTTAACATTTAATAGTTCAGACTATTTGTTTTACAAACAAATATTCGAATAATTAAAACATTTGCTCTGAATATTTAAGCATTATACTAATGCTGAATGGTTATGAGGTCTTATCTGACTTGATTAGACATTTGTCTTAGAATAGTTAAGCGATATACTAGCTTTTAATGGTTCAGACCTCTTAATAGTTCAGCACTTAATGGTTCAGACCTTGTGAATCCAAGGATCTCAATTCAGTAATTATCAGTATTAAAATAACGATAAGTTAATGAATGCGGAATAGTCATTAACTGTTGTTTAATTGGTTTTTAATTGATAATTACTATCAAATATTGAATTTAATTATGATAAACACAATAATGAAAACACAGTAAATATGCACACAAGAATTAATTCAAATGTATTTTATTAATATTAAATAATAATTACAAAAGAATAATTATGAATGCTATGAACAATGAATCTTGAATCGTATTGTTGTTGTTGTTGATTTGACGGCGGCTAGGGTTGAAAGGTGATGTGATACTCGACAGCCGTAATATTGCTCGCTTTTTGATGTGAAACCTATGACTCATATTTATAGGCACTTTGAGTCAGTTAAGTAAACGCCGGATCTCTTGAGATTTGAAATTGACGTTGACTTGTTGACTTGTTGAATTTGACAATTTCATACAAGTGTCTTCGTCTTCCATAGGAAACTTGTCTTCGTAGGAGTTCTTGTTCTTCCGTAGGAAACTTGTCTTCCGTAGGATTCTTGTTCTTCCGCAGGAAACTTGTCTTCCGCAGGAGTTCTTGTTCTTCCGTAGGAGTTCTTGTTCTTCCGTAGGAATCTTGTAAGAATTATATCTACGGATTAACAATATTGTTCATCCGTAGATGTTTCTTACACTTTGCCAATTATAGGAATTCTCCAAGTATATGTTTTTGTATGTCATCATACAAAAAGCAACACATATATTATGGGTTAACCTATATACTCAATGCATATATATACACACACACACTGATAATCAGTTACAATCATTATTAATGCATATATATATATATATATATACTGATAATCGGTTACATTCATTTATTATAAGAATTGATTAAAGTTCTAAGCCTATACAATTTGATCTAGACCTATTTACTCTAGATCTAACAATACTCCCCCTAAGGATTAGATACTTGTAATCATTCCTTCAAAACTGAAAGTTCCTTGACTCTAGCAATTATTTTGTTGTAAAAGTAAGACACATCAATCTTCTGATCATCATATTTGTAGTTGATCTTCATCTTGCTGATCTTCTTCAGAGTTTCATAGCTTAGTCCCAAAACATCTTATTCTGTTGTGAGGGATTCCAGAACATTGTTGTTGTTGATAATTTTCAATTCATCTTGTTCTGAAATCCTCAGTTCTGAGACTTCTTCATAGTTTGTCCCCTTCAGTAATCCAGCATTGTGTCTTCTTCTCTTATAAGCTTTTGCATGTAATTTGTCAATCACTTGTATTACATGGACATGCAGGAACAGATCATTTTGTGTTATTTCATCACTCAGCTTGGGAAAAATTTGTCATGTAGGTATGAGGTGTAGCTGGGATCGAGTAGTTTGATTTCCACAGGATCAAAGATCATGATCCGATCAGTTTTCTTGTTCTCTGCATTCCTGAGCAGCACTAACTCCTTTGTTTTCTCAACATATCCCCATTCAGTTATGGGAAATGTGTATCGAGTCCCTTCAATAGACTTGATGGCTGCTGTTTTTCTACTGTTGTATCCAACCCTCTTCAAGAATTCATCATCTACTGATTCTGAGGCATTGGACTTAAACCTTTTAAGACCTTTAATTCTCTTCTTATGCTCAACATCTTCTCTTTTAGCCTCAGCAAGCACATCATCCTTGAACTTTGTCTTAAGTTTGCCCACTATAGTTAAGAAGTCTCTTCCTTTTGGGTGAATTGGGTAATTGCTGATGGTCAGACTTTGCAGGTCTTTGAGATCACTCTCTGGTAAGCATAACACAGAAAATACATCATAGAAGTATTTAATTCTTCCAGATGTTCTTTTAATGATAGCACAATCCCAGTCTGGATCATATTTCCAGTCCATAATCCTGTTATCTTCCACAGAACTAGGAGTTGTGAGGTGATCAATCAGCTGTATCAGAGTGGACTTCTGCTATGTAATCTCTCTCACAGTAGTTCTAAGTGGCCATACTTTGCCAGGAATGACTTTTCTTGGTTCTCTGATCAGCTTGTCTTTCCTTTGTGCTAGTCTTTGCTTTCTACCACCACAGGTTCAGCAGTCATCTTGTTATGGTGCTCAATAGCAGGGTTAGGAGCTTCAGTTCTGAATCTGACTCCTATATCAAGCTCAACTTTCATAACATGCTCCATCATTCTTCTCAATTCACCAATTGTTCTTTCTTTAAGCTCATGTGGTTTATAGTTATGACCCTGTAGCCAGCAAGTCATGTTATATTTGCTCAGTTTGGCTGTGTCACAGTGGCCTAACTCTTTCTTTGTCTTTTGAATTGATTGAAAAGTAGAGAATGCTTCATAATCATAGTTGGGGATCATGAATCTTGCAAGCTCGAATTCCTTAAGCACATCTTTCAATTCAGTGACATTCATTCTTTCAACCATGTCATAGGGAAACCCATGGTTGATAAGTGTCATGAACATGGTTGACTTAGGCCTTTCTTCCAAGATGTCTTTTGTTGTCAGAAGATCATCAGCCTTTAAGCCTTTTAGATTTGTTGGAGAATCCATCTTGGTCAGCTCATTCCATTCATCATCACTATCATTCTCCTCATAAGTTATGGACTTCACAGTAGATAAATCTACTGAAGGAGTGTGTTTAGCAGATGTGGGCTTTGGCTTCTTAGGAGAATCTTCTACAATGATCACATTCTTTTAAGTAGCACCCAAGTACTTTCTCTTTCTTGAGTATAGAATTAATCTCTTGGAGGCCTCAGAAGATTCCTTTGTTTGTTTAACAGATGGAGCAACACTTGACTCCAATTCACAGATTTTCATTTTTAGCTTTCTATTTCTTCATCTTTAGCTTTATCAGATCAGATTTTGCTGAGAGAGAGAGTTAGTGATTTGACCAACCTTCAGAGCCATCTTCTCCTTCTCATTTTTCTCAAATTTCATAGACTCAGCCAATTCTGTTTCATGTTGAAGCAATGCATCGATCACTTCATTATTGCTTTGAGCATCTTCTTTGAGTCTTTTCAATCTAGCTTCTTGCTTTATCAGCTCTTCATCCTTTTCTTTGATAACCCCTTTTAACTCTTGAATTCTTTGTTTTCTTTTATTAGACTTGAGCAGCAACTTATTATATTCAGCCACCAGGTAACTCTTGCTCATAGGGATATCTTTATCACTCAGATCGTCTTCATGATAAGCAATTACATCAACAAGATTCTCCTTTTCTTCTACAGCAGCAGTCTCATTGTCATTCACCTCAGTTGCAGCAACACTTGCTGAACTTGAGCAGTGTTCACTGGCTTGATCTGCATGCTCTAGAAATTATTGCTGTGATATATGCTGATGATCAGTTATTGGAGATATCGGTTCAGTATTATCAGACAGCGCCTGGTTTTGAGAATTGGAGACAGAGAATGGAATGGTCCTAGCTTGTGACATTAACTCAGTCCCACCAGAGTGAACTGAGTTCTGAGACTGAGTTATGTGTAGGGGTTCAGTGTTGTCACTCTCAGAAGTTTGCTATTTAGGTGTATTAGGGAGTGGATGCAGAGGTGATAGAGTTGGATTGGAGAAATTGGCCGAGTGTTTTGTGAGGTTAGGAGTGAAACTACTGGGGATTCTTGTTGTAAATGGGAGATAGGCTGGGTGTTTTGGGTGTCAGATGATAGTTTTGAGGGGAAAGATGAGGTTGAACGGGTGAGATTGGTTCAGTGTTCATACTTGCTGGTGATTGATGTTGGTGAGGAGAAGTTATATGAGGTGAGTGCGAGGCTTGATCAGAATCTGCAGATGACTCCCCTTGTTGATCTACCCATACCAATTCTTATGGTATGTCAGCATGTGCATCCACTACATGTGCAAACATGGGCATATCTTCCCCTTGATATTCCCACTTATCTTGTTCAGCACAGATCTACCCAGATGAGCTTGCACGAATACCTCTCCTTCTCTTTCAATTCCAGGAAGTTCAGCATTTATGATTAGTTGTAGAAATCTTGGGAACATGTACATCTTGTCTGACCTTTGCACTTTTACTTGGTCACAGAGACAATTAAAGATGTACTTTGCATAGTTGTAAGTTCTTCCCTTAAAGATTCCTATGATGCCTGTAGATATGTGCCTTGAAAATCTATCCAGCCCAGACTTCCTGTTAGAGATGCACTTCAGATAAGTGTGGCATAAAAATCTATAGGGCTTGCATAGTCTTCCCTTCTTTATCTCCCCCTTGTCAAAATCACCATCGTAACCCATCACATAGAACACCTTCTCTATGTATTCGTTTTTAATACGTCTGGGTGCCCCACTTCTCGATCTCCCAGTTCAAGTGATCTTTTGATAGCTTGTTCATCTATCCTTAACCTTTCATTTTTATTTCAGCCACAATTACTTCGTTTTCTTCATTTGTTCTACTCGTGCTGAATTCCAAAAGTCGATGATATGTGCCTGATGAATCACAGGCTCTGCCGTCAAGGCATAGAAGAGCCTGGATCGTCGAAGATATCTGATGATATCTCGACATCCTTCTAATGCAGGATCATCAGCATTTAGGAATGCGCACACATTGTGCTCTTTCGCAAACTATTCGTCATCTGTACATAAGAACAATGAGGAGTATGTTAGTATCAGTGGTGCAAACATGAATACGAATAGTCTGTAACCACCTGTATTTTCACATTCACTTATGTTAAACATTTGTTAATAATACAATTATGGGTATTCCAATTATAAAGCTTGCGATAATAAATAATAATAATAACAATAATAATAATGATAATAATAATAATAATAATAATAATAATAATAATATATAATAATTATAATAATTATAATAATAATAATAATAACATTAATAATGATAATAATATTAATAATAAAGTCCAGGGGTTATTTCTGTCAAATTTGAAACTTAATAAAAAGTTTCAAACACAAAATCATAAACTTGAAACCGCAGGGGACTAATTGTGTAAATATTTTTAAAACCCGGCTTCTTCCCCGTATTTCCGGCGAGTCGCCGGCGAGGCTTCGGCCGGTCTCCGGCGAGCCAAATTAGCCAAAATTACGCATTTTCAAGCCACAAAACCGGTTTCAATGCGTTCGTGAATGTGTTTCGAACCCACGACACCCATTAAACACGATTAATAGCCGGTAAATTCGAATCCAAAGTTCCACATCGAACTCACAAAATTCCTGACAAGAAATCGGCCAATTTACACAATTTGAACCCCCAATCACACCGAAAGTTTCCTTGATCCAATCTATGTTGAATTCCAACACAAAACGTGTTGAATTAGTCAAATAAACGGCTAAATTCTTCACTTTATTCTCGGATTCTATACACCTCATAAACCCACTCAAACAACATCAATAAACAAATTAAAGCTGCAAAATCGATCATTTTTACATACCCAACCGAACTCTGATTTCAATTTCACTAAACACAAACAAAAACACTGAAATCACACATCATCTTCATCGCGACCTGCAACTCACTCGAACCCTACCTTCGGAGTTTCAAAACCTGAAATTGATTAAGGGCTTTCACTCTCGATCATCATCCAAAGCTTCATACAATTTAATTTGATTATCATCACGGTTTGAGCAATATTCGATCGACACCTATTCTCGGACCTATCTCGAACTCAAAACTCACGAATACACTATCTCAACAGGTAATTAATACCTCTATGAACTCAGTTTTTCATGGGGAATAAAAGCCCCATGATTTCAGTAGCAATAATAATCGAATCGAGTTTCAATTTGAAGAGATTCGAACCTAGGGTTCGAATGAATTTGGGGGTTCAATTTATTCACGTTTAAATTTAATTGGAACCAAATACATTCGCGGTTGTGACCTTGGTTCACTGGTCCCTGCACCCCTTTGCAATCCATGAGGTCCCGGGTTCGACCCCGGGCCACCTCAACCATTTTTTTGGGGCTTTTTAAGCCTCTAAAAATTATAAAAAAATTTGTAAAAAATTATAAAAATGTTTTTACAAACATTAAAATTTTTAAAACCACTTAATTACTTTCTGGAATTTATTTTAAATTTATCCATTTATTTTATTTATTTAAATAAATAAAATAACTAACATTTCTTTCTACCAATTAATAATTAGTGTATAATATACAATTATACGATAAATAAATTGAACCCAATATATATATAGTTATATATTATTCAATTACCGAAACAATTGTTATTTGAATAAATTACATTTTACATAATCGTATACAATTTATAACTCGAGTATATAATTAACATACAATATATAGTTATGTTCACTTATGTGCAAATGTATTATATACATATAATCATGTATATAATTATACATATAATTATATATAATTACTTGATTATATATAATTATGAATATAATATACATATACAATTTATTAATAAATTGTATAAATGTATAACTTACACGTATAAATTTTATTAAAATTCTTGACGTAATCACTTTCACCAAATTCGGTTATTACAAGACAGTTCAAACCAAATAAAATTGATCAATTTAAACTACCATGGAAAATTCTAATACATTCCCAAATTCCAAATCATTATCATTCTAACTCGAGACACCGTTCCTTAGGTTAATCATAAGGAAATCGTAGGTGTCTAATCCATCACGTCCAACTTCAAATCTCATCAATCAGGTGAGTATTCATATCCCCTTTTTATATCAATTTCCTATTTAGGGGAAATCATGTGATACAATATATTCTATCATGATATTCTATTGTTATTTCATTTTAAATTCAATTCAAGACAGGTTATGTTATTACTTGCAATTACGTGAACATACTGTGATAAACTGGACGACAGTAAAACCCTAATTCAATCAATCAATCCTGGTATCAATGGTAGATCTACTGGTTTGGATAACCCACCCCACATGGCTTACGAGTGGTGATTATACCAGAGGCAATTAGTCAATCTATGGTGTTGTGTGGAGTCTATTATATGCAAGTGTCAAGTCAAGGGGTTTATATTGTGTCGGTTTATCGATATGCTTCGCGGTTGCCATATAAGTCTTAATATTACCTTGTGAATTGAATTACAATCGATGGATCAATCAATCAATCTATATGTATATTCAAAACTGTGTTTACTCACCAGCTAATTCGTTAGCTGACTTTATTTTCTCACATGATTTCAGGTTAAGCAAGATAGTGGACTTCTACGTGCTCATCTAAGACACGACCTAGTTAAAATAAAAGACGATTATTATTTGTGGTTTCGATTGTTGTATTTGTGTATGTTGAACTTATTTTATCTTGTAATCTGATTGTAATATTATTTCCACTATTAGACAACCATGTGTTATGAACAATCCATCATTCCCTCGTCCGCTCCGATGATTCCGCCGTCGGTCGGGGTGTGACAGATTGGTATCAGAGCCATGGTTATAGGGAATTAGGTTATTAGAAATGGAATGACCTAGACTATAACTAAGTACCTTTACACATAAGTCCTCTCATGTATTTTACATGCTTAGATAGGATTTTATGTGTCTTACATGTTTATGCTTATTATGTGATTGTGACAATTCCTTATACTTTGATTCTTACCTTTCACATACAAATTCTAATCATATTAGATGGCATTGTATGCCTAAATCCAATTGTCTCAAATTTTAAATTTTGATTTGTTATTCATGGTTTTCAAATCCGTCAAAGTTCGTGTCACACGACCGAGAACATGCAATGCTGGAAGAGTGGGATACCTGTATCTTAAGGTGTTCTGTCTAGGCAAGGTATTCATACAACTTGATTACCTTACCTGGGAACCCTCGAGATGAGTATTCGCTTATAGGTACGCATATCCTCATTAAGGTTGTGGTGGATACAAATACTTTGATAAGTCACGTATTCGTTTGGTTTGCGAACCGAACGTTTACACTCCTAACCTCTCATTGTTATTCTAAACAATCTCATTAACAATTTCATTATTTTGAAAAGTTTTAAAAACCAATTACCCGTTTCTCATAGAGGTTTCTTCTTTCATGTTATACAGCATGTCTTCTCGTCAAAACCGCTCCAGATCTAGAAGCTCTGGCCGCAAGATTGCTGCTATAGTGGCACGAGAAGTGCTGCGGTTATCCCAACACTGCTTACCCATTTGAACCAAGGCAACAATACTGTCAAAATCCAACTGCACCAAACACTGTCCAAAACCCTACTGCACCAAACCCTCCACGAGCTTGTACCTACAAGCATTTCAATTCTTGCAATCCCACTAAGTTTAGCGGGACCGAAGGTGCCACTGGTCTTTTACAGTGGTTTGAGAGTATCGAGAACACTTTCCTTAATAGTGAGTGCCCCGATAATCTCAAGGTTCGTTATGCTACAAGTGTTCTTCAAAAGAGAGCACTCACTTGGTGGAACGGTGAGAAACGAACCCGTGGAACTGATGCAACATTAGCATTGACGTGGGATGAAGTTAAGGAGCTTATGACTCGGGAATTCTGTCCGAGAAATGAAATTAAGAAATTGGAAGCCGAGTTCTGGGACTAACTCAAGAAAGTGGAGAAAATCTAGCTTATACCAACCGATTTCATGAACTGAGTCTACTTGTTCCTCATCTGGTTACTCTTTAACTCGGGCTATCGAGAAATACATCGGTGGTCTACCCATGCAAATTCAAGACACGGTGTGGGGTAGGAATCCTGCAACATTGGAAGATACCATCCGGCTAGCTGCTCAGCTAACTGACAATCATGTCAAGGCTGGAACCCTGACTAGGAAAGGTGCTAAGAGGTGACCGGGAAAACCTCAGCTGAAACCCCTAAGGAGGAAAAACCTGAATCCTCTCAAAACAAGAAGAGAAAGGCTAAATCCCAAAACTTTGCTATGATTACCCCTGCAGTGCCAATTAATCAAGTCCCTCCAACTCGTCAACCAGTAGTCAATAACCAACAACCGATGAAAAAGCCATACGCTGGACCCTTTCCGCAATGTGACCACTGCAAGTATCACCATCCTGCTAACGTTCAGTGTCGCCAATGCACAAACTGTGGTCGTTTCGGCCATACATTCAATGTGTGCAAGAATACTGCAAGGGTTCCAGTTACCACACCAACTGTTCAGCATACCCCGACAATCACACACGCAAGAGCTTGCTACCAATGCGGAGATCCTAACCATTTCCGCAACCAATGTCCGAAGCTTCTCAAGGCCGTCCCTGCAGCACAAGGTCGAGCATTCAACATTAATGCCCAACAAGCCCAAGTTAGCAACGACGTGGTGAACGGTATGTTCAAATTAATAATCAATACGCTTCGATTCTTTTTGACACCGGTGCAGATAAAAGCTTTGTATCCTTAGACTTTGAGCCCTTACTTGCTAGTGCCCGAACCAAGCTAGATAACCCCTTTACGGTAGAGATAGCTGACGGAAAAACCCATTACAATTAATTCTGTCATTCCCGACTGTACTTTGAATCTAAGCGAGCATGATTTCCCTATCAATCTTATACCCATGCAACTGGGTAGTTTCGATGTTATAGTAGGCATGGACTGGTTATCAAAGAATCATGCCGAAGTGATTTGTCATGAAAAGACCATTCGTATTCCTCTCCCGACTGGAAGCATACTACAAATCTACGGGGAAAAACCTTACAAGGGGCTTAAACTCATGTCTTGTACCAAAGCTCAAAAGTACCTCCGCAAGCATTACGTGGCTTTCTTAGCTCATATCGTGAAGGCAGATGAGAAACCTAAGAAGATTGAAGACATTCCGATTGTTTGAGAGTTTCCTGAAGTCTTTCCCGAAGACTTAACCGGTCTTCCTCCCGTTCGTCAAGTTGAATTCCGAATCGACCTTGTACCTGGTGCAACTCCCGTGGCAAAATCTCCTTATCGACTTGCACCATCTGAGATGCAAGAACTTGCTAGCCAATTGCAGGAACTGTCAGACAAAGGATTCATTCGCCCGAGTTCGTCACCATAGGGAGCTCCGGTATTATTCGTGAAGAAGAAGGATGGCTCATTCCGTATGTGCATTGACTATCGAGAGCTCAACAAACTCACAATCAAGAACCGTTACCCATTACCCAGAATCGACGATCTGTTCGATCAGCTTCAAGGAGCCACTCATTTTTCAAAGATCGATCTTCGTTATGGTTATCACCAACTTCGTGTGCATGATGATGATATTCCGAAACCGCTTTCCGAACGAGATATGGCCATTACGAGTTTACAGTGATGCCATTCGGGTTAACCAACGCACCAGCAGTATTCATGGATTTAATGAATCGCGTGTGTCAGCCATACCTAGACAAATTCGTGATCGTATTCATCGACGACATCTTGATATACTCCAAATCAAAATCCGATCACGAGAATCACCTTCGTCTAATACTCGAACTTCTGAAGAAAGAGAAACTCTACGCCAAATTCTCAAAATGTGAATTTTGGCTTAATGAGGTTCAATTTCTTGGTCACATAGTAAACAGCAAGGGAATTCACGTTGATCCCGCAAAGATCGAGGCAATAAAGAAATGGGGAGAACCTAAAACTCCTACAGAGATTCGTTCATTCCTTGGTCTAGCCGGATATTATCGACGTTTTATTCCTAACTTCTCGAAGATTGCTGTGCCACTCACTGCTTTGACCCACAAGGATAAGCCTTTTCTTGGGGGCCTGATCAAGAAAAAGCGTTTCAAACCCTCAAGCAAAAGTTGTGTGAAGCGCCGATTCTAACTCTTCCTGATGGAAACGACGACTTTGTTGTCTATTGTGACGCTTCAAAACAAGGTCTAGGTTGCGTACTCATGCAGCGAGGCAAAGTTATCGCTTATGCTTCAAGACAATTGAAGATCCATGAGAAAAATTATACGACGCACGATCTTGAATGGGTGCTGTCGTATTCGCACTCAAAATCTGGAGACACTATCTCTATGGCACTAAATGTGTTGTATTCACCGATCATAAGAGTCTCCAGTACATCTTCAATCAAAAGGAGCTTAACATGAGGCAACGACGATGGGTCGAACTACTCAATGACTACGACTGTGAGATTCGTTACAACCCCGGTAAAGCTAATGTCGTAGCTGATGCATTAAGTCGTAAGGGTCAAGTTATGCTTCAAAGTATTACCATTCAAACCGATCTCTTGACCCGTATACTCGAAGCTCAACACGAATCAGTCACCGAGGGCAACATGTATGAGGAAATGTCATGCGGTGCTGAACTCCAATTGGAAACCAAGTCGGACGGACTACTGTATTTTCTAAATCGACTTTGGATTCCGAATCGTGATAATCTTCGAACAACCATCATGGATGAGGCTCATAAGGCTCGTTATTCTATTCATCCGGGAGCAGATAAGATGTTCATGAATCTTCGGAACCAATATTGGTGGCCCGGCATGAAGAAGGATATAGCTTTGTATGTATCTAAATGCCTCACATGTTCCAAAGTCAAAGCCGAGCATCAACGTCCCTCTGGATTACTTATACAACCCGAGGTTCCATTATGGAAATGGGAAAGCATATCCATGGATTTCATCACCAAGCTGCCTCGTACCGCTAGTGGTCACGATAGTATCTGGGTTATCATTGATCGATTGACTAAGTCGGTTCATTTCATCCAATTCGGGAAGATTATCGAGTCGAGAAACTGGCTCGTATTTACATTAATGAAATAGTCAGTCGGTATGGTGTACCTTTAGATATTATATCTGATCGCGATGGTCGTTTCATCTCTCGTTTTTGGAAAAGTCTCCAATCAGCTCTCGGGACTCAACTAAATATTAGCACAGCCTATCACCCGCAACTGACGGTCAGACTGAAAGAACGATACAAACCCTCGAGGATATGCTCCGGGCTTGTGTCATTGATTTCAGTGGATCGTGGGATTCACATCTTCCGTTGATCGAATTCTCTTACAATAACAGTTACCATACCAGCATCCAGATGGCACCATTTGAGGCCTTGTATGGTCGAAAGTGTCGATCTCCCATCTTTTGGTCTGAAGTTGGTGAATCACAGATTACTGGTCCGGAATTGATACAAGAAACAACCGACAAAATTCATAAGATCCGTGATAACTTGGTCGCTGCTAGAAATCGTCAAAAGCATTATGCTGACAAAAGACGTAAGCCCATGGAATACAATGTCGGTGATCTCGTACTTCTTAAGGTGTCACCTTGGAAGGGAGTGATTCGCTTTGGAAAGAAAGGGAAGCTAGCACCTCGTTACGTGGGTCCATTCAAAGTGCTCGAGCGAATTGGGAAAGTGGCTTACAAGCTTGAACTACCCAAGAACTTAGCAATATACACCCGACGTTTCATGTTTCAAATCTCAAGAAATGTCTTGCCGATGAAAATCTCCACATTCCACTCGACGAAGTTCAGATTGATGAATCTATGCACTTTATTGAGAAGCCTGTGGAAATTATGGATCGGGAAGTTAAACAACTCAAACGCAGTCGGATACCCATTGTCAAAGTTCGTTGGGAGTCTAAACGTGGGCCAGAGTACACTTGGGAACGTGAAGACCAAATGAAAACCAAGTACCCTCATCTTTTCGTTTCAGCCTCCTCGTAAACAAATTTCGAGACGAAATTTTCTAAAGCAGGGGAGACTGTAACCACCTGTATTTTTCACATTCACTTATGTTAAACATTTGTTAATAATACAATTATGGGTATTCCAATTATAAAGCTTGCGATAATAAATAATAATAAACAATAATAATAATAATAATAATAATAATAATAATAATAATAATAATAATTATAATAATTATATAATAATAATAATAACATTAATAATGATAATAATATTAATAATAAAGTCCAGGGGTTATTTCTGTCAAATTTGAAACTTAATAAAAGTTTCAAACACAAAATCATAAACTTGAAACCGCAGGGACTAATTGTGTAAATATTTTTAAAACCCGGCTTCTTCCCCCGTATTTCCGGCGAGTCGCCGGCGAGGCTCCGGCCGGTCTCCGGCGAGCCAAATTAGCCAAAATTACGGATTTTCAAGCCACAAAACCGGTTCCAATGCGTTCGTGAATGTGTTTCGAACCCACGACACCCATTAAACACGATTAATAGCCGGTAAATTCGAATCCAAGTTCCACATCGAACTCACAAAATTCCCGACATGAAATCGGCCAATTTACACAATTTGAACCCCACAATCACACCGAAAGTTTCCTTGGATCCAATCTATGTTGAATTCCAACACAAAACGTGTTGAATTAGTCAAATAAACGGCTAAATTCTTCACTTTATTCTCGGATTCTATACACCTCATAAACCCACTCAAACAACATCAATAAACAAATTAAAGCTGCAAAATCGATCATTTTTACATACCCAACCGAACTCTGATTTCAATTTCACTAAACACAAACAAAAACACTGAAATCACACATCATCTTCATCGCGACCTGCAACTCACTCGAACCCTACCTTCGGAGTTTCAAAACCTGAAATTGATTAGGGGCTTTCACTCTCGATCATCATCCAAAGCTTCATACAATTTAATTTGATTATCATCACGGTTTGAGCAACATTCGATCGACACCTATTCTCGGACCTATCTCGAACTCAAACTCACCGAATACACTATCTCAACAGGTAATAATACCTCTATGAACTCGGTTTTTCATGGGGAATAAAAGCCCCATGATTTCAGTAGCAATAATAATCGAATCGAGTTTCAATTTGAAGAGATTCGAACCTAGGGTTCGAATGAATTTGGGGGTTCAATTTATTCACGTTTAAATTTAATTGGAACCAAATACATTCGCGGTTGTGACCTTGGTTCACTGGTCCCTGCACCCTTTGCAATCCATGAGGTCCCGGGTTCGACCCCGGGCCACCTCAACCATTTTTTTTGGGGCTTTTTAAGCCTCTAAAAATTATAAAAAAATTTGTAAAAATATAAAAATGTTTTTACAAACATTAAAATTTTTAAAACCACTTAATTACTTTCTGGAATTTATTTTTATATTTTATCCATTTATTTTATTTATTTTAAATAAATAAAATAACTAACTATTTCTTTCTACCAATTAATAATTAGTGTATAATACACAATTATACGATAAATAAATTGAACCCAATATATATATAGTTATATATTATTCAATTACCGAAACAATTGTTATTTGAATAAATTACATTTTACATAATCGTATACAATTTATAACTCGAGTATATAATTAACATACAATATATAGTTATATTCACTTATGTGCAAATGTATTATATACATATAATCAGGTATATAATTATACATATAATTATATATAATTACTTGATATATAATTATGAATATAATTATACATATACAATTTATTAATAAATTGTATAAATGTATAACTTACACGTATAAATTTTATTAAAATTCTTGACGTAATCACTTTCACCAAATTCGGTTATTACAAGACAGTTCAAACCAAATAAAATTGATCAATTTAAACTACCATGGAAAATCCTAATACATTCCCAAATTCCCAAATCATTATCATTCTAACTCGAGACACCGTTCCTTAGGTTAATCATAAGGAAATCGTAGGTGTCTAATCCATCACGTCCAACTTCAAATCTCATCAATCAGGTGAGTATTCATATCCCCTTTTAATATCAATTTCCTATTTGGGGGAAATCATGTGATACAATATATTCTATCATGATATTCTATTGTTATTTCATTTTAAATTCAATTCAAGACAGGTTATGTATTACTTGCAATTACGTGAACATACTGTGATAAACTGGACGACAGTAAAACCCTAATTCAATCAATCAATCCTAGTATCAATGGTAGATCTACTGGTTTGGATAACCCACCCCACATGGCTTACGAGTGGTGATTATACCAGAGGCAATTAGTCAATCTATGGTGTTGTGTGGAGTCTATTATATGCAAGTGTCAAGTCAAGGGGTTTATATTGTGTCGGTTTATCTATATGCTTCGCGGTTGCCATATATGTCTTAATATTACCTTGTGAATTGAATTACAATCGATGGATCAATCAATCAATCTATATGTATATTCAAAACTGTGTTTACTCACCAGCTAATTCGTTAGCTGACTTTATTTCTCACATGATTTCAGGTTAAGCAAGATAGTGGACTTCTACGTGCTCATCTAAGACACGGACCTAGTTAAAATAAAAGACGATTATTATTTGTGGTTTCGATTGTTGTATTTGTGTATGTTGAACTTATTTTATCTTGTAATCTGATTGTAATATTATTTCCACTATTAGACAACCATGTGTTATGAACAATCCATCATTCCCTCGTCCGCTCCGATGATTCCGCCGTCGGTCGGGGTGTGACATAGTGTTAACGATAATCATGAATCAAACAGTTCATTATTGATGATTATGACATGATTTACCTTCAAAACAATAGTCCGTGATCAAGATTACGTGTTTGTTTTGAGGTTTTGAGTTGGCAGGTTTGAATGTTTGTGGAAGGGGGAAAAGAGAGTGTGTTTTTCTAGGTCTAAAGAAAATTGCTCTGAAAAGTGATTAATGAATTCTTAAATTCAAAAACCTCATTTATAAGCGGACACATTAATTTCATTTATTAATTATGTGGGTCCCACTTCCTTTTTACCCTTTTCGTGCATTCATTTATTCCGTAGATTTCATATATTCCGCAGAACATCTGCGGAACCTTAACATCTGAAGTAGAACAACATGGATTATAAATTCATGATTTTGAAGTATGTCACTTTATGAACATGGATTATACTTTCAAAATTATCAACACATCCATAGTTTACCAATTCTATGGACGGTCATAATTTAACATTTTTACTGTTGCTTCTGCTGATTCTGAAGTTTCACTGTTGCTTTTGCTGATGCTGAAATTTTACTGTTGCTCCTGCTGATGGTGAAATTTCAAATGTATGATTCTAATCAAGTGATAGAACCATTTATTGCTATTGGACCTTGTCGACTTTGTTTGCATGACAATTGAGTACAAGAAGATTTGAAACACTTCCTATATCCTACATCCAAGTTAGTGCTCAAGCTCCAATTTCTTTAAAGATTTCTTTGATTAAACTTCAGATTTTATTGATTTTCATGCCTTAACTACTCCCCCTAAATTTGTGCTTAATGATAAGATTTAGCATTTATCATAAATTTATGAAGAAGAATAGCATGAAAAACATATAACAGTCCAAAAGTGATGTAATCAGTTAAGAATTAAAATCAAACAAACAGACTAGACAGTACAAGCATGCATATATAATGGGATCATACTATCAAACTAAGCTCCTTATTGTTTTAATTATTTGGATGAGGTATAATCTGATGCAACACCCGATTGCAAGTATATAGATCCACTGAAATTCATACAAGAGCAATGTATCAACTAGGCATGCTATTTATCATGTTTTGAGGTTTGTAACAAGTAACTGTCGTGCTCCACATTGAATTCTCATTAGAGTTTGTCCTCCGTTAGTGAGTTAAAGAATCACTTTTTCACACTTGGAAACTATGTACATTAAGTTATAAGCTCTATCTTGAGACAGTTTTGCAGTCTTATAAATGCTTTGTTGTTAAAGCTCTTTTTGGATAATATACAGTTGATCATAATGGATTCTTTTGAGGGCTGAGATATGATCCTCATAAGGTCACCGGTTCTTTACTTTCGTAAAACAAAGGTGCTTTCAACTCAGGTCTTTGTTTACACAAAACAGAGAGAGGATGAACATCATACTCTAAATCATAGACCCAGGTCTTTGTTCACACAAAACAGAGGGAATATGATTTGCAAAGATAGAGGATTATAAAGTGTTTTACATAGTGTGTTTGGTGAGTGATTTGATCACATCAGGATAAGACTCACTTGCTTGATCTTCAAAATGGAGTTCCCACAAACAATTTCCTTTTCATTGTGTTTGGCATGCTGTTAGTGTAGTTCCACTCAAAATGAATCTACTCACATATCAGAATGTTTTTGATCAGATGTAAAGTTAGTTGATTTCAGGAAGAAAGCAAAGGCATAGTGTACTATCATTTCCCATACACATGTCATGTAGAAACAGAACACATAATAAAGAAAGACTATTTTTGTTATTTTCTATGTTTTTTATTTTTTATTTTTTATTTTTATATTTTTTTAAAATAGTAATTACTATGCACAAGGACAGTCACATGCTTTTGATGATTTAATTTAAGTTAAACATACCCAGAGACTGAATTAGAAATTTAAATATAACAGAATCAAAGGCTTTAGTGAATAAATTAGCAAGCTGATTTGTTGTATCCACTTTGATTAACTTGATTAAAAACCTTTTCTGAGCAATCCCTCAGAAAATGATATCTGATTTGAATATGCTTTGTTTTGCTATGTTGAACTGGGTTAGCAGTGATAAACATAGCAGCTGAATTATCAATATGAATTGGTGTTTGAAGGAAATTGTAACCATAATCAAGTAACTGGTTTTGCAACCAAAGTACTTGAGAGCAACCAGCTGAAGCAGCTATGTACTCAGTTTCAGCTGTGGATACAGACATATTAGTTTGCTTCTTACACCGCCATGAAACAAGCCTTGGTCCTAAGAATTGACATCCATCAGTTGTGGATTTTCGGTTGTTGTTGCATCCTCCAAAGTCACTATCTGAGTATGAATAGAGACTGAAATCTCCATTTTGGATACCACATTCCTAGAGCTGGTTTTCCTTTCAGATATCTGAAAATTCTTTTGATAGAATTCAGATGAGACTCTTTTGGATCAGATTGATACCTAGCACAAACACACACAGCAAACATTATGTCAGGCTTACTGGGAGTTAAACACATAAGGTATCCGATCATAGATCTATACAATCTCTGATCAACAGATTTTCCAGCAACATCAGGCATAATCTTGTCTATTGTTGAAGCAGGAGTTTTGCATGAATATGTATCAGCAAGATTGTACTTCTTCAAAATTTGATATATGTACTTTTCTTGGTTGATAAAAATGCCATCAGTTTTCTGATGAACCTGTAGACCAAGGAAGAAAGTCAATTCTCCCATGAGTTCATCTGAAACTCAGATTTCATTAACTCTTCAAAACTCTCACAAAGCATCTGTTGGTTGATCCAAATATGATGTCATATACATATATTGAACCACCAAAAGATCTTGATGTTCTTGTTTGATAAAGAGAGTCTGATCAATAGTCCCTCTTTTGTAGCCATCTTTCAGCAAGAAATATGATAATGTTTCATACCACTTTCTTGGTGCTTGATGAAGCCCATACAAAGCTTTGTCTAGCTTGTAGACTCTATGTGGGTAGTCAGGATCCTCAAAGCCAGGGGGTTGAGCCACATAGACTTCTTCATCAATTTTTCCATAAAGAAAAAACACATTTTCCATTTGATACACAGTGAATTTCTTATATGAAGCATAAGCTAGAAATACTCTAATTGCTTTAATTCTTGCAACAAGAGCAAAAATTTCATCATAGTCTATTCCTTTTTCTGTGTATATCCTTGAGCAGTCAGTCTAGCTTTGTTCTCACAATTATACCTCTGTTATCCAGCTTGTTTTGAAAAGCCACCTTGTTCCAATTGGATGCTAACCTTCAGGCAAATCAACAAGATTCCAGACCTTTTTTTTCTGAATTGTTGGAGTTCTTCTTGTATAGCCTCAATCCAGCTATTATCCTTTAGAGAAGCTGTTATGTTTGAAGGAACAACTCGAGATAAAAAGCAAGTGAACAAGCAAATGTTTGCCACCCCCTTGCTTCTTGTAGTTCTTGTATTCAGGTCTTCTATGATATTATCTGATGGATGAGACTTATGAATTCTGGTAGTTGAAATAGCATCAACTGGGATGGTTGATTCTAAATTCATCAAATCCATTGTATCAGAGGGATTCAGCTATGATGAGTCTATGAAGTAATCAAAGTGTTCTTCAGGTTCAACAGGATCATTTTGTACTTCAACTGCATCACGGCAGTCTTCCGCAGGAACTTCTACGGAAGTGTTTTGTTCATCCGTAGGAGTTACAACAACATCTACGGATTGAGTTTGTTGACCTGACAAGTGTGTTTGCACAATATCCTCTCCACAGGTAGGAGCATCTGCTGAAGCATTATTATATCTTTGGATGAAGGATGATCATCTGCGGATGCATGTTCATGAACTGCGGATGAAGGATTAGCATCTCCGGATGTATCTTCATTTTGTTGACTTGACAGATTATTTGATTCTTGATGCAGGATATTTAAGGCTTGTGGTCTTGGAGGATCAGCTGATAGTGATACTTCATTCAAACTTGGAGGAATAAATGGATAGCATGTATCAGTAGAACCTGCATTGATTAAATATCTAGTGTTAAATGACTCTGTTAATGCATCTATATCAAATAACCAAGATGATCCTTTTACAGTTATGGTTAATATGGATTCATCAAATGAAACATTAGGGTTTTCTTCAACAATGTTATGTTCTGGAATGTAAATCCTATATGATTTAGATGTGGAAGAATATCCAACAAAGAAACCATCATAGGCTTTCTCAAAAAATTTTCCCAATTGTTCTTTAGTGTTTAACACGGATACATGACACCCAAAAGCTCTAAGATATCCTATAAAGGGTTTTCTTTTGAATAAGAGCTCATAAGGAGTTTTGTTATGTTCTTTGATAATTAAAGTCCTGTTTTGAACATTGCATGCTGTCTTCACAGCTTCTGTCCAGAATGTGATGGGCAACTGAGAGTCAGCTAGCATTGTTCTAGCTACTTCAATGAGAGTTCTATTCCTTCTTTCAGCAACTCCATTTTGTTGTGAAGTTCTTGGTGCACTAAATTGCCTTGCAAATACCTTTATTCCTGCAAAAGGAATCTAGATCAGTATTAACAAATTTAGTCCCATTATCACTCCTGAAAATCTTAACTTTTAGATCAAGTTGATTCTCAATCTTGATCACAAAGTCTATTAAGTTCAGATGTTTCACTCTTTGCTATAAGAAAAAGACCCAGGTAAATCTAGTGAAATCATCCACTATCACTAAATAATATTGTCCTTTTCCAATGCTCATCACATTGGTTGGACCAAAAAGGTCCATGTGAAGCAATTTGAGTGGTGTAGTGTTAGTATTGATAGTTTTGGATTTATGAGACACTCTATGTTGTTTTCCTTTGTAACATGAAGAATAATGATTTGAACAATAAAACTCTTTCTTTGGCAGACCAACAACTAAGTCATTTTTCACCAATTTGTTCATATTCTTCAGTTGGAATGAACAAGTCTTCTATGCCACAGTTGAGATTCATCTTCAGAGGACTTGGATAACAGACATATTTCATGACTTGTGAGTGTTGTGTTGTTCATATCCAAAACATATGTGTTTCCTTTTCTTGATGCTTTAAGAAGGACCCATTCTTCTGGAACTGAAAAACCTGGCTTAAGAATGTAACAATTAGTGTCATCAAATAATGTTGTGTATTTTTATCAAAAGTTGAGATACACTTAGTAAATTGTATTGCAAATTTTCACAATAATTCACTTTCTCAAATGTTAAGACACTATTGGTTACCGTTTCTTCACCAACTATTATCCCCACCAAATGCCACATATGAGGCATGTTTATGTTTAAAGTCATGGAGAAGAGAACAGTTTCCTGTCATATGCCTGGAACAACCACTGTCAACATACCACTTGTTGTCAGCTCTCCATGATTGTTCCTGCACAAATAAAGAAATCAATTAGAATTGACAACCCAAGCCTTAATTGTCTTGGGTTTGCCAGCAGTGTCTAAAATTGTTACTCCTTCATGAATCAGTCTTGAAGTTTCAATATTAATTTCAGGCCTAATTGATTCATTTTGATTTGATGGTGATGAGGATGATTCTGTGAAGATGAGGCAGATGTTTTGGAGTCTTCTTTCTTAATTGATTCTTCATTTACCTTATCTTTCTTTGGTTGATATTTTGATTTGAAGTTGACCCAGAATTTCTGAAAGTTTCATCATCTTTCAATTTGATTGAGTCACAGGAGTTCCCTTTTTAAAATTATCAAAGAAACTATCACACACCTTGACTTCTTGTCTGTCAGATCCACCTTTTTATGAGGGCTTTAGATTGATTTGCTAATCTTTTCTTTAAAAGTTCTCCTCAGCAGATGATTTATATTTAGACTTTTGTTTTTGTTGTACCTTTTAGACTTTGAGCCTGTTTGACTTTTAGAAGATTGAGAATCTGATTCAGACACTTCAGTATTTGACTTCTTTGAGCTCTTTGTCTTGTTCCTTTGTTAAATAACATTCCTGAGTTGAATGATTATTTTTGTTACAAATTGCACAATGTTTGTTGAAGTAGCAATCAGAAGTCATGTGATTGTTCATATTGCATATGGAACAGTAACTGCTGAAGTAGCAGTCATCCGTATTGTGATTTTTCATATCACATCATTTGCTGTGTTTTTCCTCTGAATTTTCGTCAGACTCAGATAACTTCTTTTCTTATTCAGCTTGTGGGACTTCAACTCCTTTTCCAATGGATCACTTGATTTTTCTTTGCTTTTGCTAGGAGCACCATCAACTGATTCTTGTTTAACTTTAGCTGACCTTTGTTGCTTGAGAGCATATTTGTTGGCAGTTCTTTTGATACCTCATTTGAAGATTCTACTTTAGTCTTCCGCAGATGTTATACGGATTCAGCAGATTTTTCCTTCCGCAGATCTTCAACTGAAGAATTTTTCTTATATCTAGTTGATGCTTGTTTCTTCTTACCTCATCTGCATGTGATAAAGGTACTCCTTACTTGATCCGCTGTTAGCAACTTCCTTTGATGATGAACTTTTGTGAAGATTCAGTTCTTGAAGTCCTTCATTTAGTTCAGCAATCCTCTTGCAGATAATCTTCAGCATGTTTCTTTGCTTTAGAGGATATTGTAGCTTTGATTCTTCAAGTACTTTTGGAAGACCAGTTTCAACATGAATTCTTACCAATGTTCAGTTGATCATCATCATGTTCATCAAGATCATCCAAGTCATCATATTTATCATAGTCTATTTCTGAGTCATTATGTTTTAAAAGATCTGATTCAGAAGACTCAGTTTCACTCACCTCAGCTTTATTGTTATTATTAATCTGACTTGTTTTTGTTTCAAGATTGGTGCTTGGCATAAAATGATTTGACAATGTGTTGGTCATTATTTCTGGTAGAGTTGTGTAATTATCATTTATTGGTGGTGTAACTGCATTATATTCCAACCCATACCTGTTCTTTGATTCAATGTGAGAGTTTAACAGCTTCTCATATTGCTGAGATGAAAGTTGAAACTTCTGAAGTTTCACTTCAGTTGATGCATGATCAATCATGGATTTAGTTAAGGAAGTGGTCAGATGCTCAACTTGGGCTTTTAGGCTGTAGTTTTAGAAACAAATTTTTCTAAATCCTTTTGCAAAGAGTTAATTTTGATTTGATATAATTTATATTCTTAACATGGGATTCATTTAAAATCATAGTTTCTTTTACTTTGTCAGCCAACTGTTGAGCATGGACTCTATATCATTTAACTTCCTCAACACATATTGATGAACATAACCTTTCTCTTACCTCTCTGGCCATTGGAGGAAATTTGTTTTCCATATGAGCCATCAATGCTTGATTCTCTTCCAAGACTTCCTTTTCATACATATTCTAGTCACATATTCCATCTTGAAGTATGATCAGCCCCGACTCCTTTGAGTTACTTGGTCCTGCTGATCATTTATGGCTGGTGGGGATGTATTGTCAGCTGAGGTTGTCTGAGCAGAGATTTTTGAGAGGTTGATTGCTGATGAGGTTGAGCCTGATACTGCTGATGCCTGCTGATCTGTATCGCGTCATCTCCGGATTTGAGTGTTGATTACATTCTCTAGAGAATATTGAAACATACCATTTTTTTATATAAAACTTTCACCAATTATATCAGAGTTTAGGTCCCAGTTCACATCAAAATTTGTCGCTCGGGATGACATATCATTTCATAGTATATATAAAAACATTACAAGAAACATAAACGTCTTACAAACTTTAATACAATATTTATTATATGAAATATTAAACGAGAGTAAGGTTCCTTTGTCAGTCCAGTCTCGTCCGTGAAGCTTAAACATTTATTGATGCTTTTCCTGAAATTTAATACCCAAAAATCATTTTTCCTTAATCTTCATTACTTCTTTAGAATTCAACACCCGAATTCCTTATGGGTTTATTTTTAACCCGTGAAGATTAATTAATCCTCTTTTATATATGTGGAATTCAACACCCGAATCCTTGGGATTTCAACACCCAAATCCTTGCATATATTTAACTCCTTTTTTCTATATATGTGGAGTTCAACACCCGAACTCCTTGGATTTCACCATCCGAAATCCTTACATATATTTACTCCATTCCAAACTATCAATACACATACTTGAACCCGTAATCATATAAGGCATTTCTCCATAATCATATTTTTTAATAAATAAACCATAGCACATGTAATTAAACATGTTTTATCTCCACAGAATCATACAAACTTATAATAAACCAAACATAATCATGTAATAAAAATGTAACAAAATTAGTTACGGGTCAGTGTACTTACCTCCTGGTATGACTAACTTAGGTGCAGAATATAACCCACTAATTATTCTGATCAAAACCGTCTACAATTCTTATGTTCTATTATTCAAAGTCTTACACTCAAACTCACTCGTATCTACTCCACTTGATTGCTATTAATGTTCATATTTATCTACACATTGAGGCGGCAACATCTCAATGCAAACCGACTTCACCATTTGATAATATATGTACTCTTTATTAACATATTAAATAGTCTTTTATTGGAAAATGTGAGCCGACATAACAAGCCTTCAAGTGAAGTTTCTTAATTTGATTTATTACTTTAATATACATATATATCATTTAAACGTGACATACAAATGGTGTATGTCACATTATTTATTAGTATTATTATTTTATTATTAATATTATTATATTATTATTATTATTATTATTAATTATGATTATTATTATTATTATTATATATTATTATTGAACAAAATCACACTCGTTTAAACGTAACTTAATTCAATAATAAAATGATCCAAAACTTACTCGTTTACAACTTTTGAAATATATATATTTATATATATTTTTACAAAACAGGATGTTACAACTCTCCCCCACTTATTTAGATTTCGTCCCCGAAACCTTTTTATACCTCGAATAATTCGGGTAATACTTTCTCATTTCATCTTCGGCTTCCCATGTGGTATCAGAACCACGCCGATGTTTCCATTGTACTTTCACTGTTTTTATTTCTATTTCGTAGTTGCTTAACCTTATGATCAAGAATCGCCACTAGTTTTTCTATGTAGTTAAGCCTTTCATCAACTTCTATTTCATTCAACGGCACATACGCCGTTTCATCGGCTAAGCATTTTCGTAAATATGACATGAAATGTGTTATGGATTCCGTTTAATTCGTCAGGTAATTCCAACGATACGCCACTTGCCCCACACGAGCAATAATTTTGAACGGACCAATAAACCGTGGACTTAGCTTGCCACGTTTACGAAAACGAATCACACCTTCCCATGGAGAGATCTTCAACATAACATAGTCTCCCACCTGAAATTCAATCGAGCGTCTTCTTTTATCAGCATACGACTTTTGTCGATCTTGAGCCGCTTTTAAATGCGCTCTGATTTGATCAATCTTTTCATTTGTCGCCTCCACTACTCTTTATTAGCAAGTTCTCTTTGGCCAACTTCTCCCCAACATACAGGAGTGCAGCACTTTCTGCCATACAACATTTCGAACGGGGGCATTCCAATGCTCGAATGATAACTATTATTATAAAAGAACTCTGCTAGGGGCAAATATTTGTCCCAACTACCACCAAAATCAATAATACATGCACGTAGCATATCTTCGAGAGTTTGAATCGTTCTCTCACTTTGCCCATCGGTCTGGGGTAATACGCTGTGCTGATTATAATTTGGTGTCCATTCCTTCTTGAAATTTCCTCCAGAATCTTAAGGTAAAACGTGTGTCTCTGTCAGATACAATAGACAATGGCACACCATGCCTTGACAATACCTCGTTAACATATACTTCTACCATTCGTTCAGACGAATAGTTTTCACGAATCGGTATAAAGTGAGCACTTTTTATCAGACGGTCGACAATTACCCATATCGTGTCATATCCTTTTGCAGTTTTTGGAAGTTTCGTTACCGAATCCATCGTAATATGCTCCCATTTCCATAATAGAATTTCTAGTGGTTGCATCTTCCCGTATGGTTTCTGGTGTTCAGCTTTGACTTGTAAGCAAGTCAAGCATTTTCCACATATTTAGCAATATCCCTTTTCATTCCAGGCCACCATACTGTTTCTTCAAATCATTATACATCTTGGTTGCACCGGGATGATTGAGTACTTCGACTTGTGCGCTTCATCAAGAATCATTGTTTGACATTACAAATTTGAGGAATCCAAATTCATCCAAAACGAACTTTAATTCCTTTATCATTTTCTTCAAAAATTGAATTTGACCAATAACTCTTTCACGCTTCAAATTTTCCTCCTTCAGTGCCTCCACTTGTGCAACTTTAACTGATCAAACAAGTCTGAATTCACAATCAATTTATATGACTTTACTTTAATTGGAGCATAATTCTCTTCCGGCTTAAAGCATCATCTACAACATTAGCTTTACCCGGGTGATAAAGTATTTCACAGTCATAATCCTTGACTAGTTCTAACCACCGTCGTTGTCTCATATCAATTCTTTTGGTCAAAGAAATATTTCAGACTTTTATGATCTAGAGATAGTGCACTTCGTTCCATACAAGTAATGCCTCCAGATCTTTAACGCAAATACGAACGCTGCCAATTCAAGATCATAGGTTGGGTAATTTGCTTCATGTGACTTCAATTTCCGTGAAGCATAAGCTATTACCTTTCCTCTTTGCATAAGCACACAATCCAATCAACACGTGAGGCATCAGAATAAACTATAAAACTTCAGTTCCTTCTGGTAGTGCCAGAACAGGAGCTTTAGTTAACTTTTCTTTCAAAAGTTGGAACGCTTTTTCTTGTTCTGGATTCCATTCAATTTGGAATTCTTTCGAGTTAGCTTTGTCAACGGGGAAGCTATCTTTGAGAAATCTGAATAAAACACCCATAATAGCCGGCTAAACCCAGAAAGCTTCTGATTTCAGTTGGGTATTAGGAGGTGACCATTTCATAATAGTCTCTATTTGGTAGGGATCCACCAAAATACCCTTCTCATTCCCACATGACCTAAAATTGGACTTCTCGAAGCCAGAATGCACATTTAGAAAATTTTGCATATAACTTTTCTTTTCTTAGCACATTGAGAACCTCACAGATGCTGAGCATGATCTTTTTTCGTTCGTGAATAGATAAGAATATCATCGATAAAAACGAGAGGGAACGATCAAGCATAGGTTTACATACTCGATTCATAAGGTCCATGAAACCAATGGAGCATTTGTTAAACCAAATGGCATCACAACAAATTCATAGTGCCCATAACGAGTACGAAAAGCTATCTTAGGTACATCTTCTTCTCGTACCTTAACTTGATGATAACCTGACCTTAAATCGATCTTTGAGAACTAGCTAGCGCCTTTTAGTTGGTCAAAAAGATCATCAATTCTAGGCAAAGGGTACCTATTCTTGATGGTCAGCTTATTCAATTCACGACAATCGATGCACATTCGCATGCTACCGTCCTTCTTTTAACAAACAATATAGGCGCACCCCAAGGTGAAACACTTGGGCAAATAAAACCTTTATCCAACAAATCTTGAAGTTGAGACATCAATTCCTTCATCTCATTTGGTGCTAGTCGATATGGCGATTTAGCAACAGGTTTAGCTCCAGGAACTAAATCGATTTTGAATTCAATTTCCCTTGTTGTTGGAATACTGGGAAGCTCATCAGGAAAAACGTCTGGGAATTCTTTAACTACAGGGACTTTATCAAGTTTCCTTTCTTTCGTTTCTTTATCAGCCACGTAGGCTAGAAACGCTTGATGTCCATGTCGTATGTACTGTTGGCTTTCGCCATTGAACATACAATTATGTTGCTCTTTCTTTCTCCATAAATCCAGATTTGTTCTCCCATTGGCGACATAAATTGAATAATCTTTCAATTGCAGAGTATCGATGCGTGATGCTGGGACACACCAATCCATCCCAATAATCACATCAAATTCCCTTAACTCTATTGGAATTAAGTCGATATTGTATACTCTCCTTGAATATTTACTTTATAGTTTCAACATATTTCGGATATGACGAAACTTTTATCACTAGCAATGTCAACTTCTAACACATTTACTAGCTTACTTCTAATAAAAGAACTATGGCAGGCAAACTTTATAGATACAAAGGATCTACTAGCTCAGAATCAAATAAAACAGATGCAGGAAGGGAGTTGACTAGGAAGGTACTTGTGACGACATCAGGTTCACCTTTACTTCTTTAGTAGTAATTTGAAAAGCCCTACCTCGTGGTTTTGGAGCTTCCACTATTTCAAGTTCTCTAAGGCCCTCGATCCTTCCGCAACTTTGTAACCCTGGTTTTCAACTCTGGGCAATCGTTTCTCATGTGACCCGGCTTATAGCAGTTATAGCATAAGTTTACAGGGCCCATACACTGTGGTGCGGTATGCCCCGGTTTCCCACATTTAAACAAATGGGTTCTTATAACGACATTCCCCAAGATGCTTCTTTCCACAAAAGTGATAGTTTACCGTATTCTTTGATTGAGCCTGAACTCTTTACAGGCTTTATAAATTTTTACTTTCTTTACAGGTACTGCAGGAACCATACATCAATCTTCTCTTCCCGTCTCTTTCTTTCTGTCTCTTTCAGTTCCATCTCTCGTTCACGAGCCCATTAAGAAGTTCTCAAGACTTCCACATTTTAATGAAGAAATAATTCTCTAATTTCTGTCTTAAGAATAAGATGGAACCGAGTCATCAACATTTCTTTAGAAGTGAAAACGATGGACAAAACTTTGCTTTATCGTATAAAATTCCAAAGATTTCATCCACCGTCTCGTTGCCTTGACGCATATGAAGAAGTTATTCAGTGATACGATCAATTGCAACACGAGGACTGAAATGTTTTAGAAAGATTGGTTTGAATTCTTCCCAAGACATACTTCTAATTCTTTCTCTCCCCTTCTCCTTCTTCCCATATCCCACCAGTCTTTAGCTCTTTCACAGAACTGGTTCGTTGCGAACATCACTTCATCACACGGTCACAATGACACGTATCAAAAATAGTCTCCATGGCTGTTATCCACCTTTGGCTCACCAAAGGGTCAATTTCACCCTTAAACTGTAATGGTTTACATGCCATGAAATCTGTATACGTGCAGTGATGTTTTTTCGACTTTAGCTATTGATGTCGCTGGCCATATTATTCGTAGGTTTTTCTACGGTCACTTCATTCTTTTTTCAATTTTTCTTCTAGCATAATTCCAAAAGAATTTTGCATTCCAGCTAAAAGATAGGGATATTGGCTTCAAATGCCTTCCCACTTCAATGGCAATCTGTCTACGAATTTCTTCAGGTACAAAACTAGTATTATTATTAAGACGAGATGAATACACTGATCTTTCTGAAGCATAATCTACATGCTTTTCAGTGTTACGACTTCCCTCGCCTTGTATAGCATTCTCCCCTCTTTCATCCGCCATATTTCTCTAAACATTTTTTATTTCATGTTATATTATTCTAATGATTTCTATACTGCAAGCACTTAATAAGCCTTAATACTCCATACTTTATTGTCAAGACAAACAATATATCTAAGGCCAAAAAGTATATATATGCATTTATAACATACTACACATACACATCATTTTATGCATATATATTCCCCATCCCCACTTACTCTTTGACGTTTTTAATACAATATGATCTTTGGAAATTCATAATGATATGATACATTACCCTCATACTGGCCAGGTATGAAAACAATATACTATACTCATCATAATTTTCCAACTACCATATGATATCTCAACATACAAACTTCAGTGTACACATATTTTCTCATATGTTTCATAAAGCACCATACAAACTTCCCATTTATCTGCTTCCCTGGACCGTTCCGGACTGAACCCTCTCATTTTAATATCAGTAGCACTTATGATTCGAGTCTAAGTATTTCTTTTATATACTTAAATCTCTCGAACCGTGCTCTGATACCAACTTGAAACATACCATTTTTTTTATATAAAATCTTTCACCAATTATATCAGAGTTTAGATCCCAGTTCACATCAAAATTTGTCACTCGGGGACATATCATTTCATAGTATATATAAAAACATTACAAGAAACATAAACGTCTTACAAACTTTTAATACAATATTTATTATATGAAATATTAAACGAGAGTAAGGTTCCTTTGTCAGTCAGTCTCGTCGTGAAGCTTTAAACCATTTTTGATGCTTTTCCTGAAATCATATAAAATATTTTTATTAGCTTTCGCTAAGTAAGTACACCTCTTTTTTTCAAAAACTATTTCTTTTATTGGGATTTAATACCCAAAAATCATTTCCTTAATCTTTATTACTTTCAGAATTCACACCCGAATTCCTTATGGGTTTATTACTTTTTATTGGGATTTAATGACCTCCATTCGTGCGATTGGTGCATGCGATTGAACTTCAGTCGCACGTTTGAACATGCGATTGACTCAGTCTCACGAAGGGTCATGCGACTGGCTCATTCGCTTGAAACGGATCAGCAGCTGTGTTCTTGACATATTTGATCCAAAAACTCGAGTTTTAACTGTTTAGACTATACCATATTCATATCAGAACCTGTACACCTCATTTACAACCGTTTCGGGTCCTTATTTCATCAAATTTCACAAAACTAGGCCCGAACCTTCACTTTTCAGTTTAGCAGAAAAATTGAACAGAAACTCTGATTAAAACATGTTTTTGGATCAATTCCCACCACCCACACAGCTTAACATATTCAAAAATTGATCCGTACCAAGCAAAACTTACCTAAACGGAGCTAGTTTGATCGATTGGGCAAGAACAGGGTGTTTGGATTCGTGAGGAGCAAGAGGATGAGGTTACAGCAGATAAAATATGCCTTCAACACCCTTTAACCGCTCTACTTATCCTACATGCCTATTTTTAGCCGACATACTCAATCGCACGAATGGCTTATTCGCACGACTCAATCGTACGATTGAGCCCATACGCCCGTCATTCGTGCGATTGAGCTTCATTCGCTCGTATGGCATGCGACTGAACACTAATTTTAATTAAATAAATAAATTTTGAACTTTTGGATGTTACAAGTCTACCCACCTTATTTAGGGTTTCGTCCTCGAAACCTGACTAAAACAAATGAGGGTAGTTCCGTCTCATCTCTTCTTCTGGTTCCCAGGTTGACTCAGATCTTTGGCGATGTGCCCACTGCACCCGGACTAAGCTAATGCTTTTATTTCTAAGTTTCTTCTCCTTACGATCCATAATGGCCACAGGTTGCTCAACATAATTGAGCTTCTCATCAACCTCAATATCATCTAATGGTACATATTGAGTTTCATTAGCTAAACACTTCCGTAACTGAGAGACGTGAAAGGTTGGATGAATAGCACTTAGTTCTTCAGGCAAGTCCAACCTATACGCCACGTACCCTACTTTCTCCACTATTTGGAAAGGTCCAATAAAACATGGACTTAACTTGCCCCTCTTTCTGAATCGAATAATGCCTTTCCATGGAGAAACTTTCAACAAACAAAATCCCCAACTTTAAATTCTAATGGTTTTCTTCTACACGATCTGCATACGATTTCTTCCTGCTTTTCGCTTCTCTTATACGATTTCTGACTACTTCAAACTTTAACATTGTTTCTTTAACTTTTCACTATTCCCCAATTCACGTTGCCCCATGTCTCCCCAATAAAGTGGAGTTCTGCACTTTCTTCCGTACAACATCTCAAACGGGACATTGAAGGGTAGCTTGATAACTGTTGTTGTATGCAAATTTAGCTAATGGAAGATGATTGTCCCAGCTACCTCCAAAATCAATACTACATGCCCGGAGCATATCTTCCAATGTCTGAATAGTTCTTTCACTTTGACCATCTGTTTGGGGATGATAGGCTGTACTAAAGTAAAGTCTAGTTCCCATGGCTTCGTGAATTTTCTCCAATACCTAGAAGTAAATCTAGCATCTCTATCAGACGTGATACTTTTCGGAACTCCATGCAATTTAATTATTTCCTTAGTAAAGACATCAGCTAACTTTTCCACCGAATAAGTTTCCCGTATTGGTAGAAATAAAGCACTCTTGGTTAGCTGATCTACCACTACCCAAATAGTATCATAACCTTTTGGTGTACGGGGCAACTTCGTTATAAAATCCATAGTCAGATCGTCCCACTTCCAAACTGGAATAGCTAATGGCTGCAACAATCCATAAGGTTTCTGATGTTCAGCTTTTACTTGGGCACAAGTCAGACATTTATTTACATACTGTATCACATTAAATTTCATTCCTGGCCACCAGTAATCATGCTTTAAATCTTGATACATTTTAGTCATGCCTGGGTGAATGGAATACCTAGATTTGTGAGCTTCATCAAGTACCATATCACGTAAAGCCAACGGAACCCACATTCGACCAAATCTGATTTTAACACCATAACTATTTTCTTCTAAATATTTTTCTTGACCAACCATTCTTTCTCTCTTAATATTTTCTTCTTTTAATGCTTCCAATAGGCTTCTCTCAGCTGTTGCATAAAATCAGGAGTAATCACAAGTTTATACGCCTTAACCTAATCGGTTCGTTCTTCTCCTTTCTTATCAATGCATCAGCAACCACATTTGCTTTTCCGGGGTGATACAAAATTTCACAATCATAATCTTTGATTAACTCCAACCATCGCCTTGTCTCATATTCAAATCTTTTTGCTCAAAGAAGTATTTTAGGCTTTATGATCAGTAAAGATGGTACATCTCACTCCATATAAGTAATGTCGCCATATCTTAAGAGCAAAAACTACAGCTGCTAATTCTAAATCGTGGGTTGGATAATTAACTTCATGGGTCTTCAGCTGTCTAGAAGCATAAGCAAAACTCTCCGCGTTGTATTAAAACACACCCCAATCCCTGATGTGATGCATCAGAATATATTACTAAATCCTCTACACCTTCTGGTATTGCTAATATGGGGCTTGTGTCAATCGATTCTTCAGTTCCTGAAAAGCAGCTTCCTGTTCCTTATTTCATTCATACTTAACGTCCTTTCGAGTAAATTTCGTCAATGGAGAAGCAATTTTGGCAAAGTCTTGAATAAATCTTCTATAGTATCCTGCCAGTCCTAAGAAACTACGAATTTCTGAAGGACTTTTGGGAATTCACACAGCTTCAATCTTTGCAGGGTCCCACCAATATTCCATCCTCATTCATCACATGCCCAAAATTGCACTTCCCTTACCAACACACTTCGAGAATTCGTTTATTCTTCCTCAAGGTTTCCAATATTCTCGAATGTGACAAGCATGATCTCCTTCATTCTTAGAATAGATCAAAATATCATCTATAAATACAATTACCGATTTATCCAACATCGGTTTACATACTCTGTTCATCAAATCCATGAAGGCAGCAGGAGCATTCGTTAACCCAAACGACATCACCAAAAATTCATAATGCCCATATCGCGTACGAAAAGCTGTCTTTGGTATGTCTTCTTCTTTCACCTTTAATGATGATACCCGGATCTAAGATCTATCTTTGAGAACCAATTAGCACCTTGGAGTTGGTCAAATAAATCGTCTATATGAGGTAATGGGTATTTATTCTTGACAGTCAGCTTGTTTAGTTCTCTGTAATCTATGCACATCCTCAAACTGCCATCTTTCTTCTTTACAAATAGAACTGGAGCACCCCATGACGAAGAGCTGGGTCGGATAAAACCCTTGTCTAATAATTCCTGTAATTGCTTCAGGAGTTCCTTTAACTCAGCCGGTGCAAGTCTATAAGGGGTCTTAGCGACAGATTTTGCCTCAGGTATTAAATCAATTCTAAACTCAATTTCTCTATCAGGAGGTATACCCGGTAGATCCTCTGGAAATACATCGGGAAATTACAAACTACTGGAACATCTTCTAATTTCTTGTCTCCTTAGCAGTATCAACTACATATGCTAAGAATGACTCGCAACCCTTATTCAATAATTTCTCAGCCTTAATCATAGATATGACTTTCACCACCACTATCATGTTCATCACCAAAAACTGTTACCAAAATTACCATCCGGTGCTCGCAACACAATCATCTTTCTTTTGCATATTATCTGGGCCTCAAACATAGATAACCAATCCATTCCCAGTACCACATCAAAACCTCCTAATTTCATCATATGTAATCTAGCAGGAAATTTCAACACCTTCTAGTTCAACAAAACAATCATCTATTACCTCGCTAACAACTATAAATTCATTAGAGGCGGTTTCTACTGAAAAGGCAACATCTAGCTTTGATGGTCTAACTTTTATTAAGGCATGAAATTTTATTAATAAAACTTCTATTGGCCCCTGAATCAAATAAGACTCTAGCAGGTACATTATTAACAAGAAACGTACCCGACACAACATCCGGTAATGCCATAGCCTCCTCCGTGGTCATTGTAAATGCTCTCCCCGTAGTACACTACTACCACTTATACTGTCTTTGCTCGGTCCTCCCACTGCACGAATAGGAACCGGTCCAGGTCTAAGCTTGGGACATTCATATTTCATATGTCCCATCTCCCCGCATCCATAACACCGAAGTTCTGGACATCTGGAAACAAAATGTCCAGGTTTCCGCATTTACGACATGCCGGGGGTGATTTAGTCTACATTCCCCTCTATGAAACTTCCCACATCTATTACACCGAGGAGGGGGACCTAAAAAACCCCTAGCATTAAACTTTCTCTTCTGCGGCCCATCTGTCCATACATAGGCCTAGAACTCAGTAAAGTTTCCTGACGACTAACCACTTCTTCTTTCATCGCAGGTTTCTCGGACTCAGCAACTTCCTCATACATGTCCGCGGCCAAATTCACCGTGGCTTGGTAAGTAGAAGGAGAATTTGACTTAACCAGCATTCTCACCTTAGGAGGTAATCCCTGAACGTACCTAGTAATCCTCTTTGTCTCAGGAGTTACTAAATGAGGTACCAAGCGTGCCATTTCTTCAAATCTAAAATATACTCTTTGTGACTTAAACTGTCTGCCTGAAATTACAGAACTTGATCTCAATTCTGTCCATCTCGCCTTTTGGGCAGAACTTTTCTATCACTAGTGCTTTAAAAGTTTCCCACGTCATCTGACTTACGGCGGCCTCACCCATGGCCTGTTCCACTGTATCCCACCAGTACAAAGCTTCTGCTTGCAAAGAATGCACTGCAAAGCCCACCTTCTGGTCTTCCTTGCATCTACTAAGTTTTAAACGCTGCTTCCATCTCTCGTAACCATTTATAAGTTACTACTACATCCTTCTGGCCTTCAAACTTAGGCGGGTCACATTCCTTAAAATGCTTATATGATATTGATTTCTCCACTACAGGCTCAACAATAACAGGTGGAGGAGTTGGTTGGGAAGATGATTCACCACCTTTCCTAAGGTCACTCAACATTTCAAGTAAGGTAGTACGCAACACTCGGGCGACTTCATCACCTATAGCTGCCTTAAGTTCATCACCTGAGATCCTAGCTTCAAGTCTAGAATTTGTATTACTGGTTTCCTCCATCTATGATCAGAAATAAACCATAATCAAATAATGAGTGATACCAGGATGCTGCATATAATGTAAATTGCTCATAACATTGGCTAGGTGTTATCAATTATTTACTTATTCACACCATCCTGCCTCTTCTCATTATCCTTTCACAGTTTATTTCTAACCCTATCTAAACCACAGAATCATGCACACACATCATACTAATCGTTATCTTAAACAATTACTTTCATTCAACAATTGAATGAATTATCACAAATAATTAAATACTCATCCATACAATAGTTCACCCCACTTCCGGTTGTAGATACTGGCATTTTCCATATTCAGTTAAAGTTTGAAACAATTAATTGTTCAAATCTCTTTAACCTAGGCTCTGATACCAACTTGTAACACCCTCAATCTTATAACCATAATATAATATAATAAGGAGGGTGCTACTAGTTGGTTATTATCACAATTCAGAGACTACAAACGCAGCGGAATTTTATACATTTAAAAAACTACTGTTTACATTGTTAGCAATATTACAAGACATTATCCGACATTTCAAAACTTTTTAAACTTCAAGTACTTCATTCCCAAAACCCAACATTTGTGGCCAGTATCATACACCATAACCGGAAGCTAACTCTGTGGGGGACCATCACGAGCACCTCTATTACTACCTGGCATGCATTAGAAAACAAACACAAAATCAGATAAACTGGTGAGTTCTAACATACACCACATTTCAATAGTAACAATTCATCAACTGTTATACACCGAATGATCCACACACACATTCATCAGTCCATTTATTTATCCCAGTATTGATATGCATATCGAATACCCGCAAGGTATTTATGGACGTCTTTTATCAATTTTTAATTTGGTGGGTGAAACCTCCACCTCGCGCGTTGACGGGTCAAACCTCCGTCTATAATTTGGTGGGTCAAACCTCCACCTCGCTCGTGACGGGTCAAACCTCCGTCTATAATTTGGCGTTGACGGGTCAAACCTCCGTCTATAATTTGGTGGGTCAGACCTCCACCTCGCCATTCATCACAATTTACCACTTTCAACTCTTATTCACATTTTGTATTTATTTATATGCATGCCAGTGCCCGATTTTTATCAAACAACATTTATCATACGGCATTAAACACATAAAAAGGGCAATTAGAACTCACCTTAATGTTTCCAACAAGTGGTTATCAATCCAAATATGCTAGGGCAGCTAAAACTTCTCTTTCTCAAAGCAAATCTAAAACAATAACCCTAACTTAGTCAAATTTCCCCTAGCTGACCACTTCACACGACTAAGGCTATGCGACTGGACTCATTCGTACGATTGAACCTGCGACTGAGCTTAATCGTACGAATGGACCATACGACAGAGGTGCGAATGAGCTATAACAGGGTTTGTGCGAATGACCTCCATTCGTGCGATTGGTGCATGCGATTGAACTTCAGTCGCACGTTTGAACAATGCGATTGACTCAGTCTCACGAATGGGTCATGCGACTGGGCTCATTCGCTTGAAACGGATCAGCAGCTGTGTTCTTGACATATTTGATCCAAAACTCGAGTTTTAACCGTTCAGACTATACCATATTCATATCAGAACCTGTACACCTCATTTACAACCGTTTCGGGTCCTTATTTCATCAAATTTCACAAAAACTAGGGCCCGAACCTTCACTTTTCAGTTTAACAGAAGATTGAACAGAAACTCTGATTAAAACATGTTTTGGATCAATTCCCACCACCCACACAGCTTAACATATTCAAAAATCGATCCGTACCAAGCAAAACTTACCTAAACGGAGCTAGTTTGATCGATTGGGCAAGAACAGGGTGTTTGGGTTCGTGAGGAGCAAGAGGATGAGGTTACAGCAGATAAAATCTGCCTTCAACACCCTTTAACCGCCCTACTTATCCTACATGCCTATTTTTAGCCGACATACTCAATCGCACGACTGGCTTATTTGCACGACTCAATCGTACGATTGAGCCCATACGCCCGTCATTCGTGCGATTGAGCTTCATTCGCTGTATGGCATGCGACTGAACACTAATTTTAATTAAATAAATAAATTTTGAACTTTTGGATGTTACATCACCATTTGATATATATGTACTCTTTATTAACATATTAAATAAGTATTTTATTTAGAAAATGTGAGCCGACATAACAAGCCTTCAAGGTAAAGTTTTTTAATTTGCTTTTATTACTTTAATATACATATATATATATATTATATATATATATTAATATATATATATATATATAATATATATATATATATATATATGCATTTAAGCGTACCATACAAATGGTGTATGTCACAATTACTTTATTATTATTATTATTATTATTATTATTGTTATTATATTATTATTATTATTATTATTATTATTAATAAACAAAATCAACACTCGTTTAAACGTAACTTAATTCAATAATAAAATGATCCAAAACTTACTCGTTTAACAACTTTTGAAATATATATATTTATATATATTTTTACAAAACAGGATGTTACAACTCTCCCCCACTTATTTAGGTTTTGTCCCCAAAACTTTTATACCTCGAATAATTTGGGGTAATACTTTCTCATTTCATCTTCGGCTTCCTATGTGGTATCAGAACCACGCTGATGTTTCGTTGTACTTTCACTTGTTTTATTTCTTTATTCATAGTTGCTTAACCTTATGATCAAGAATAGCCACTGGTTTTTCTATGTAATTAATCCTTTCATCAACTTCTATTTCATTCAACGGCAAATACGTCGTTTCATCAGCTAAGCATTTTCATAAATATGACACATGAAATATGTTATGGATTCCGTTTAATTCGTCAGGTAATTCCAAACGATACGCCACTTGCCCCACACGAGCAATAATTTTGAACGAACCAATAAACCGTGGACTTAGCTTGCCACATTTACGAAAACGAATCACACCTTTCCATGGAGAGATCTTCAACATAACATAGTCTCACACCTGAAATTCAATCGGGCGTCTTCTTTTATCAGCATATGACTTTTGTCGATCTTGAGCCGCTTTTAAATGCGCTCTGATTTGATCAATCTTTTCATTTGTCGCCTCCACTACTTCTTTTTAGCAAGTTCTCTTTGGCTAACTTCTCCCCAAATTCAACACTCGTTTAAACAAAATCAACACTTGTTTAAACGTAACTTAATTCAATAATAAAATGATCCACAACTTACTCGTTTAACAACTTTGAAATATATATATTTATACATATTTTTACAAAACAGGATGTTACAAATATCCATAGAGATTGCACTTGAAGCATCTTACCTTTGACTTGTCAACACCAATCTTTTATGTTTTGCTGGCTGCAGCCAAGTTTTTGTTTCTTCTGAGATATTGCTGGCTTTATATGCAATCATTGTCATCTGCCATTGGAGATCCATCTCCTCAACTACATCAGGAGATAGTTCTTCTAAGTCTTGCTGGCAGACATTTACTGAAGTTAGAGAGCTTCTCAGGTATGCTTGAAAAACATGAACTAAAAGCTGTAAAGGCTGCTTTTTGTTCTTCAGAATCCATATCACAGTGATTGGTTCTGATTGATATGAGCACGGCTTATCATCCACAGGCAGATGGTCAGACTGAATACATAATTCAACCCTAGAGGATATGCTCAGGGCTTGCTTCATTGACTTTGGGAATAGTTAGGAAACCCATTTACCTTTGGTTGAGTTCTCCTACAACAATAGTTACCACACGAGCATCAAAGCCGCACCATTTGAGGCACTTTATGACAGAAAGTGCAGATCACCTCTCTGTTTGACCAAAGTCGGCGATAGTCAGTTAACTAGTCCTGAGCTTATTCACGAAACCAGAGAATATGTTCAGATTCGTAACCGTATGGCGGCAGCTCGTGATCGCCAGAAAAGCTACGCAGACCAAAGGAGAAATCCTCTAGAATTTCAAGTTGGTAACAATGTGTTATTAAAGGTTTCACCTTGGAACGGTGTGGTACGCTTTGAAAAGCGTGGAAAGCTAAACCCTAGATACGTTGGACCATTTGAGATGTTAAAGGAATCGATCCAGTTGCTTATCAGCTAAACTTACCTGCGAACTCGATGGCGTTCATAACATGTTCCATGTTTCAAACCTGAAGAAGTGTCTAGCCGATGAATCACTCATCGTTCCATTAGAGGAACTGGAAATTGATAAGCAGCTTCGCTTCATTGAAGAACAGTCGAGATAATGGATCGCGAAATCAAAACCCTAAAGCGCAGTGAGATTCCTATTGTACTCGTTAGGTGGAATTCAAAGCGTAGACCAAAGTTTAGCTGGGAACGTTGGGATCAAATAAAGGAAGTATCCATAACTGTTCAACGATCAGGAATCTACTCTTAAGGTATCATTCCTAAAATATTTTTCTATAAATTTCGAGGCGACATTCCCTTCAATAAGGGGATGATGTCGCAACTCTCTAAAAACCTTACGCTCTTTGTTTCGATTTGCTCAAGAAATCCTCAGAAACCCTAGCTTGTCTATGTTTCATATAACTGATCGGCTTGTGTTACTAGTCGTTTGTTCACCCTAATGTGTTATGATTTTCGGGACGAAAATTCCTTCAACGAGGGGATGATGTGACAACTCAAGTTCCAGGGTCGAGTTTTCAGGTTAACGTCATTCTCTGCAACTTTGTAATTAATTGATTTTACTTGTTAAATGAAAAGGACTTTATTTTTACTATATCTAAGTTCTAATAATTAACTACAAATAGAACTAGTTTTTTTTAATAATTAACTACAAATATACAAACACTAATTAGAAACTAAAATGCAACTAAGAAGAACTTGGGGGACCAATGTGAAACTTTTGCACCAACCCCCTTTTAAATAACCGTAACCCCCTCGACATTCCTGCCTTCAACCCTAACCGCACCACACTTGCATTCTCCTCCCACCTTCGGCAGCCCTCTACAACCACCACTCCATCACCGGCAACCCTTCGACGAACCGTATCCCCTATCGGTAGCCCCTTGATCAACCGCGGAAGCCGCTAGGGACTCTCGAGAAGCTCGCAGCCTTCTAATTCTCACGAGTTGCATCACCGGAGACACCCTGCCGTGACAGTCTTCCCCTCGGTGGTCAAGACAACCGCAACCATCATTGCTCGCTAATCATTCGAAGAACCGATCACACGACGATTATGAACGGTGGTCGGAGTAGCCTCTCATCTTGTCCGGTACGATTACTCGATTCACAGTCATGTTTGTATCGTTACGGTTCGGTTTCGGTTTTGGTCTCGATCTAGTTCTTTATGTGTACGGGGTGTTCGGGTCACGGTTTTAGCCGCGTGTGATGTTGCGTGAATACTTTCTAGTTATGAGGTGTTCTTGTTGTAATCTGTTAGTGTACTTTGTTCATGATTGAATGCTTCTGAGGGTGTGTTCTTAGGATGGAGGAATGTGTATACATGTAAAAGTATGGTTGAGCATTCATATTGGGTTCAAGAGTCTTAGTTGGAATCGCTTTTAAGGCGGCAAATTTGAGTATGGAATGATTGTATGTATGTAGGTGTTGTTCATGTGCATATAGCATGCATTATGAATGCATGTAACGATTAAAGTATTACTATTGTGCCATGTGATCGATTTGGGTGTGTGATTGCTTGGAATTTGACTTGGGGGTTTGACAAGAGTTTATTATGGATGTGCATGTATCTGCGATGTGTATGAATGTGTGTGTTAGTAATGATGGCAGGCATGTGTATGGACATTCTATTCTGTTCTTATTAATCGCAAATGTCGGTGGGTTTTGGCTTCCTTTTTTTTTCACTTTTTCTTTTTTCTTTCTCCTTATGTTTGTATATGTTTTTATAGATTTATTTCGGGTGTGGGTTTGAGGTTTGGGGTTGAACCGGCCAGTTCGTGCGGTCGACCGGCCCCACCGGAACAGGCGAACCGGGTTGAACCGGTTTTTTGAAATTTTTGTTTTTTTACCGGGAACCGGTGAGGATGCCGGTTCGGTTCGGTGGTTTTGGGCCGTTTTCCGTTGAACCGGCCGGTTTGTGCGGTCGACCGGCCCGACCTGAACCGGCGAACCGGGTTGAACCGGTTTTTTGAGAATTTTTTATTTTTTAATTTTAACGGGTCCGACCGGTTCGACCGGGAACCGGTGAGGATGCCGGTTCGGTTCGGTGGTTTTGGGCCGTTTTCGGTTGAACCGGCCGGTTCGTACGGTCGATCGGCCCGACCGGAACCGGCGAACCGGGTTGAACCGGTTTTTGAATTTTTTTATTTTAATAGAAAAATATTATTCGATATGGATTAAGGAACACCGGTTCGTTAATTTGGACAATGTTTACTTAAATTACTTGAATGGTTCGTTACTTGAATGGATTTTCGTCTATTTTGTTTATGGTGTTGGGCTTTGATTTACTTTTGGGTTCTAAATGTTCTTGTGTGTTATGAATTTGAGGTTTTGGTGTGTTTTATCTTGTGTATTTTGCTGATTTTATGGTTTCAAACCTTTATTTTGATTTTGATTTTGATTTAGGATTACGTTAAAACTCACATAGCCGCAACAAGGCGCGGGCCCCAAACCTAGTTACATATAAAGAGTATTATATAAACTAGTAACGACTCCCGCGTGTTGCCGCGGGTTTTTTCGTCACACAATGAAAATAATATTACTTTTTGTAAAAAAGCAAAAGAATCATAAGAATTAATAAATAACAAATGAATAAATATATAAGATGTGTTTGTTTTAGCTTGATAAGTTAAATATTTTAATTGTCTCTTAAACATTATAACAATTCTAATATAGAGTCTCTATTTAATATATAAACACATAAACTAAAAATTTAAAATACTTTAAATAAATTCTAGACATTTAGTTTACAAAAAATGATTTAGAAGTATGTATAGTTTACCTAAAAAAATTCAATTCATCACTTTTGTATTTGACTTTATACTATATTAGAAAAGATAAAATTATAATAGCTTTGTACAGTTTGAAAAAAAAAAAGATGAGAGAATATTTTGGGACTCCTCTCATCTGACACCTAACATCTACTTTAATTTTCACTTTTAATTATCTTAACTTTTCACATTTCTCAAAACACTATTAACCCATCTTAAAAACTTTTACCTATCTTTCTCTTCCACTTTCAGCTCACACCGAGCACCACCATCACCATAGCGTTACCTACAACACAATCACCATTCCTCTCGCCATTCAAACACACAAACCCACCGTCGCCGCCCCTTACATCAGTGTTGTCCTTTAGATCGGGCTTTCGACGGCGAAAGAAAAGAGACGTTTCTAAGGTCCGACGACGACTTGCGTTATTAGAAGGCCATCACGACAAGCTCCGCCTCTTGTGGTTGTGATTACTGACCACAATGGCTACTGATGGTGTGAGGGAGTTTAGGAGTCAGATTGAAAACTACTGGTGCACGATCCGACTGATTAAGGGTTCTTAAACGGAGAAGGCGATGGGAGGGTGAGGGCGGCCGCTGCCATAGCTCCGCCAGCGGGGCCTTTAGCGACCCCCAAACTCACGGTAGACATCATTTTAATCTTAATCGTTGCATCACCAACTTGTTCTTCTAGCTTCATTACTTGTACCTTTGTGAAGATCAAGACATATGCTTGTGCTTTTCGAAGTTGTATATTATGCATTGCCCTTGGTACGGTGGCACTGTAGCCACCGACCAAAGGTAATAATACATATTATAATTGGCATGTTGTTAGTTGGGGTTTGACCAAAGATCCATGAAGTGTGTGTTCACTGAATTAATTGAATGTATATATGTATGAATGTGTGTGCTCTTTGATTTAATTAAATGTGTATGTGTATAAATTCATGCACACGCATGTTATAAAATGGGTACGTATAACCTAAATTATTTTGGCCGCAAGGTCCTAATGAATATTATGGGTTATTAATCACGTGGGTTGATGTTTTACGTATGTGTGTGTAAAATATATTTGTGTGCGTATGTAATATAAACCATACGTGTGTGTAATATATATATAATATTTTATGTGTGTATTATTTTAAGTTGTTGTGCGTTCATTTTGTATGGTGAGGTATTACGAAACATATGGGTTTTATTATAAAAGATATATAGTAATAACATATAAGAGTACCTTTGTACATGATCTTGTGTTAGTTATAATAACTGAGTTAAGTGGATCAAGATGAATTGGGTTGGGTGTATTGGCATAGTAGTGGATAGATCGATAACCGACACCGTAACCGAGTCGTGAAATGCGAAACCGAACAGTGGTTATAATTACTTAATATTAATTAAATATTAAATGTGAATCCAGGTGTTCTGGAAACTTAATTATTTACGCTTGCATATACTGATTTGCTGCACATTCAAGGTGAGTTTACAGCCCCACTTTTTACATCAAACACTCTTTTGGGGGAGAGAAACATGTTGCTTTCATAAGTGATATAACACATTAGATTTCGTAATATTGCATATACCTGATACTATGGTGTTATACTACGCCTCTTTGGACCGTTAATATGTTACTAGCGAGTGATTGTTAGTCGATCTACTGGGTTTGACAAACCCCGCCCGGGCTAGTCGCGCTAGCTTGACTGGAGGTCAAACGGGTGAATAGTTAGCCTGTTTTACAGTGTTGTGGTCGGGATTCCACAGCCGGGGCATTCATTATATTATTATTACTGTCAGCTCGGTCGCGACTTCATACACATAGTGACTTGTTGTAGGCTAGCTACCTACTTATATGCTTAGATTACTAAATCTGGAATTTCATTACTATTATTTACTGTTTTTCTAATAAACCTGTGAACTCACCAGTCTTTGTACTGATCTTAGCATGTTTTCTCGATGTGGCACGTCTAGGAGCACTGCATCCATTACATATCATTCCACATTTATCTTTAAACTGATTTCATGGTTTAATTTCATTTACATTTACTCAAATTAGTTTGAGTGCGTGTTTGCGCAGTTTTAACAATCGTTCAAATGTTTTCCAATTTCGCTTCCGCAATACTTAAACATGTTTGGTTTGTTTCACTATTGTTAAGAAACTTATGTATTTTATAATTATCGAGTCGTTTGGTGTAACTGGTGCTTATCTGAGATACTGGTTATGTCACACGCCTATCGGTAAAACCCCGTTAGTGGATTTTGAGGGTGTGACAGCAGTTGTATCTCTTCTTTTAGCAGTTCTTCCTTTATCTTTACCAGATTTACTTTGAGATGATTTCTTTGAGGTTTTAGAAGCATAGAAACTAACTTCCTCTTCATCATCACTCAAAGTACAAGAGTTATCACTATCATTGTTTGAAATAAATGCACTTCCAGCATTTTTTTGTTTCTTTGATGTGATAAGGTGAGACATGGGTTCTCACACTCTTGTTTCTTGATCTTTCATCCATTTCAAGAGCCTCTACAATCGCAAATGTCGGTGGGTTTTGGCTTTCTTTTTGTTTTCTCTTTTTCTTTTTTTCTTTCTCCTTATGTTTGTATATGTTTTTATAGATTGTTTCGGGTGTGGGTTTGAGGTTTGGGGTTGAACCGACGGTTCGTGCGGTCGACCAGTCCCACCGGAACAGACGAACCGGGTTGAACCGGTTTTTTGAAATTTTTGTTTTTTTACCGGGAACCGGTGAGGATGCCGGTTCGGTTCGGTGGTTTTGGGCCGTTTTCGGTTGAACCGGCCGGTTTGTGCGGTCGACCGGCCCGACCTGAACCGGCGAACTGGGTTGAACCGGTTTTTTGAGAATTTTTTATTTTTTTTATTTTAACGGGTCCGACCGGTTCGACCAGGAACCGGTGAGGATGCCGGTTCGGTTCGGTGGTTTTGGTCCGTTTTCGGTTGAACCGGCCGGTTTGTGCGGTCGACCGGCCCGACCTGAACCGGCGAACCGCGTTGAACCGGTTTTTTGAGAATTTTTTATTTTTTTATTTTAACGGGTCCGACCGGTTCGACCGGGAACCGGTGAGGATGCCGGTTCGGTTCGGTGGTTTCGGGCCGTTTTCGTTGAACCGGCCGGTTCGTGCGGTCGATCGGCCCGACCGGAACCGGCGAACCGGGTTGAACCGGTTTTTTGAATTTTTTTTTATTTTAATAGAAAAATATTATTCGATATGGATTAAGGAACACCGGTTCCTTAATTTGGACAATGTTTACTTAAATTACTTGAATGGTTCGTTACTTGAATGGATTTTCGTCTATTTTGTTTATGGTGTTGGGCTTTGATTTACTTTTGGGTTCTAAATGTTCTTGTGTGTTATGAATTTGGGGTTTTGGTGTGTTTTATCTTGTGTATTTTGCTGATTTTATGGTTTCAAACCTTCATTTTGATTTTGATTTAGGATTACGTTAAAACTCACATAGCCGCGGCAAGGCGCGGGCCCCAAACCTAGTTACATATAAAGAGTATTATATAAACTAGTAACGACTCCCGCGCGTTGCCGCGGGGTTTTTTCGTCACACAATGAAAATAATATTACTTTTTGTAAAAAAAAAAAGAATCATAAGAATTAATGAAATAACAAATGAATATATATAGATGCATTTGTTTTAGCTTGATAAGTTAAATATTTTAATTGTCTCTTAAATATTATAACAATTCTAATATAGAGTCTCTATTTAATATATAAACACATAAACTAAAAATTTAAAATACTTTAAATAAATTCTAGACATTTAGTTTACAAAAAATGATTTAGAAGTATGTATTAGTTTACCTAAAAAAGTTCAATTCATCACTTTTGTATTTGACTTTATACTATATTAGAAAAGAAAAAATTATAATAGCTTTGTACGTTTGAAAAAAAAAAGATGAGAGAATATTTTGGGACTCCTCTCATCTAACACCTAACATCTACTTTAATTTTCATTTTTAATTATCTTTACTCTTCACATTTCTCAAAATACTATTAACCCATCTTAAAAACTTTTACCTATCTTTCTCTTCCACTTTCAGCTCACACCGAGCACCACCATCACTATAGCATTACCTACAACACAATCACCATTCCTCTCGCCATTCAAACACACAAACCCACCGTCGCCGCCCCTTACATCAGTGTTGTCCTTTAGATCGGGCTTTCGACCGGCGAAAGAAAAGAGACGTTACTAAGGTCCGACGACGACTTGCGTTATTAGAAGGCCATCACGACAAGCTCCGCCTCTTGTGGTGGTGATTACTGACCACAATGGCTACTGATGGTGTGAGGGAGTTTAGGGGTCAGATTAAAAACTACTGGTGCACGATCCGACTGATTAAGGGTTCTTAAACGGAGAAGGCGATGGGAGGGTGAGGGCGGCCGCTGCCATAGCTCCGCCAGCGGGGCCTTTAGCGACCCCCAAACTCACGGTAGACATCATTTTAATCTTAATCGTTGCATCACCAACTTGTTCTTCTAGCTTCATTACTTGTACCTTTGTGAAGATCAAGACATATGCTTGTGCTTTTAGAAGTTGTATATTATGCATTGCCCTTGGTACGGTGGCACTGTAGCCACCGACCAAAGGTAATAATACATATTATAATTGGCATGTTGTTAGTTGGGGTTTGACCAAAGATCCATGAAGTGTGTGTTCACTGAATTAATTGAATGTATATATGTATGAATGTGTGTGCTCTTTGATTTAATTAAATGTGTATGTGTATAAATTCATGCACACGCATGTTATAAAATGGGTACGTATAACCTAAATTATTTTGGCCGCAAGGTCCTAATGAATATTATGGGTTATTAATCACGTGGGTTGATGTTTTACGTATGTGTGTGTAAAATATATATTGTGTGCGTATGTAATATAAATCATACGTGTGTGTAATATATATATAATATTTTATGTGTGTATTTTTTTAGGTTGTTGTGCGTTGTGTATGGTGAGGTATTACGAAACATATGGGTTTTATTATAAAAAGATATATAGTAATAACATATAAAGAGTACCTTTGTACATGATCTTGTGTTAGTTAAATAACTGAGTTAAGTGGATTAAGATGAATTGGGTTGGGTGTATTGGCATAGTAGTGGATAGATCGATAACCGACACCGTAACCGAGTCATGAAATGCGAAACCGAACAGTGGTTATAATTACTTAATATTAATTAAATATTAAATGTGAATCCAGGTGTTCTGGAAACTTAATTATTTACGCTTGCATATACTGATTTGCTGCACATTCAAGGTGAGTTTACAGCCCCACTTTTTACATCAAACACTCTTTTGGGGGAGAGAAACATGCTGCTTTCATAAGTGATATAACACATTAGATTTCGTAATATTGCATATACCTGATACTATGGTGTTATACTACGCCTCTTCGGACCGTTAATATGTTACTAGCGAGGTGATTGTTAGTCGATCTACTGGGTTTGACAAACCCCGCCCGGGCTAGTCGCGCTAGCTTGACTGGAGGTCAAACGGGTGAATAGTTAGCCTGTTTTACAGTGTTGTGGTCGGGATTCCACAGCAGGGGCATTCATTATATTATTATTACTGTCAGCTCGGTCGCGACTTCATACACATAGTGACTTGTTGTAGGCTAGCTACCTACTTATATGCTTAGATTACTAAATCTGGAATTTCATTACTATTATTTACTGTTTTACTAATAAACTTGTGAACTCACCAGTCTTTGTACTGATCTTAGCATGTTTTCTCTCAGGTCTTTGATGTGGCACGTCTAGGAGCACTGCATCCATTACATATCATTCCACATTTATCTTTAAACTGATTTCATGGTTTAATTTCATTTACATTTACTCAAATTAGTTTGAGTGCGTGTTTGCGCAGTTTTAACAGTCGTTCAAATGTTTTCCAATTTCGCTTCCGCAATACTTAAACATGTTTGGTTTGTTTCACTATTGTTAAGAAACTTATGTATTTTATAATTATCGAGTCGTTTGGTGTAACTGGTGCTTATCTGAGATACTGGTTATGTCACACGCCTATCGGTAAAACCCCGTTAGTGGATTTTGAGGGTGTGACAGCAGTTGTATCTCTTCTTTTAGCAGTTCTTCCTTTATCTTTACCAGATTTACTTTGAGATGATTTCTTTGAGGTTTTAGAAGCATAGAAACTAACTTCCTCTTCATCATCACTCAAAGTACAAGAGTTATCACTATCATTGTTTGAAATAAATGCACTTCCAGCATTTTTGTTTCTTTGATGTGATAAGGTGAGACATGGGTTCTCACACTCTTGTTTCTTGATCTTTCATCCATTTCAAGAGCCTCTACTTTGGCAACCAGTGTGTCTAGACCAGTTGTCTTGATCTATAGTGTTCTTGAACATGGACACAGTTTGCTTCCAACTTTCAGGCAAAGTATGGAGTATCTTCTTGTTTAGTTCCTCAGTGGTATACTTCAACTTCAAGATATTCATCTTAGTCACCAGTTTCATGAATCTATGGAGTTGTTGAGGAATTGATTAACCCTCAATATGATGAAAGGTTTCATATTGTGACCTGAGGGTGTCTTTCCTAATGCTTCTAATTTCATCACTCCCTTCACGGAGAGTATGAAGTATCTTCCACAAGGAATTTGCTGTTTTGTAGTTCTCACACCTGATCAATATCTCTTCAGGTAAAGCCATAGTAAGCAAACTGTATTCTTTGATATCAATTTTAACCTTTTTGATATCATCGGGTGACAGATCTTTAGTGCTGATTGGTTGATTCTTGTCATTATAATCCGGCCCAAGTGTGGGTGGAATATAAGGACCTTCAGTGATAGATTCTCATAAGTCAGAATCAGTGTAATTCACATGATTCCTGAACTTGAATTACCAGAATTTGAAATCAGCTTTTGTTTCCAACTTTGGGAGTTGGTATGATCCACCAAACGTACCCATTTTAGTTAATTTTATGGATTTAACTATAACTGTTAAAGTAGACAGATCTATCAATGACTCAGATCTAGTATTCAATTGATGTGAATATAGATCTAAATCAATCAAACAATGAGACAGTGCTTGCTGAAAGATAAGTCACTGAATTAATTGTTTAAAATGACAATTAAACAATTTTAATACTGATAGATCAATTGATCTAAATCAATGAGCACTTGGCTCTGATACCACCTATGAATCCAAGGATCTCAATTCAGGAATTATTAGTATTAAAATAACGATAAGTTAGTGAATGCGAATAGTCATTAACCGTTGTTTAATTGGTTTTTAATTGATAATTACTATCAAATATTGAATTTAATTATGATGAACACAATTATGAAAACACAGTAAATATGTACACAAGAATTAATTCAAATGTATTTCATCAATATTGAATAATGATTACAAAAGAATAATTTGAATGCTATGAACAATGAATCTTGAATCGTATTATTGTTGTTGTTGATTTAATGGCGGCTAGGGTTGAAAGGTGATGTGATACTCGACAGCCGTAATATTGCTCGATTTTTGATGTGAAACCTAGGACTCATATTTATAAGCACTTTGAGTCAGTTAAGAAGCACCAGATCTCTTGGGATTTGAAATTGACGTTGACTTGTTGAATTTGACAATTTCATACAAGTGTCTTCGTCTTCCGTAGGAAACTTGTCTTCCGTAGAAGTTCTTGTTCTTCCGTAAGAGTTCTTGTTCTTCCGTAGGAGTTCTTGTTCTTCCGTAAGAGTTCTTGTTCTTCCGTAGGAGTTCTTGTTCTTCCGTAAGAAACTTGTCTTCCGCAGGAGTTCTTGTTCTTTCGTAGGAAGCTTGTCTTCCGTAAGAGTTCTTGTTCTTCCGTAGGAATCTTGTAAGAATTATATCTACAGATTAACAATATTGTTCATCCGTAAATGTTTCTTACACTTTGCCAATTACAGAAATTCTCCAAGTATATTGTTTTTGTATGTCATCATACAAAAGCAACACATATATTATATGGGTTAACCTATATACTCAATGCATATATATATACTGATAATCAGTTACAATCATTTATTACAAGAATTGATTAAAGTTCTAAGCCTATATAATTTGATCTAGACCTATTTACTCTAGATCTAACAGACCTCTTATTGGTTTAACACTTAATCATTTAGATATTAACAAACAGCCCCTAAGACTTAATTGTTTGATATTAAGAGGCTACATCGTGGGTCCAAAGGGTAGAGCTTCTTTCTGGTGTCGAGTTATTAGGTGAGCTTAATAGTTTTTTATTTGGTAAATATTAAATTACCAAAAATGTATGAAAATTTGATTTTCTTGAAATTTCACATACGAGTCTTGGGTGTAAAAAAAGACAATGTTATAATTGATAATTGCCGAAGGCAGTTACCATAATCCCTACAAAATACGAATCAAGTGAAATTTGGTCATTTGGTTTTAAATCTCTGGTTCACTAATTCATATAGATCATACACTTTTTTAAAAGTGAGTTTTATCTGATTGAATATTTGAACCGAATCCCAAAGATTACAATCTAAAAGCAATTACGCAACTCTTTGTTCGTCCGAATTGTTGATCATCATAGTATGATTCCTCTTCGTATGATGTCAAGTTCAATTGAACAAAAAAGGTACAATGATATAGGTTTGGTGGGTGATAGAAGGGAGAAGAATGGATTATTTTGATTTTTTTAATATAATCTATTATATATGAAATGACTAAAGTACCACTGAGATACGCAGGACGAAGTTAGCGTTGTTAAACCTTGGGACCATCCTTTAAAGCAAACTGTGTCATTCGGGATCAAATCTATACAATGATAAGGATTTATAAGATCTTTGGATTTATATGCTTGAGGTTATGACATTACAAGATCTTTGGATTTATATGCTTTATTTGGTATTGCAGGGTCAAATAACCATACAAACATTTATCAATTGCTCATTTTCGACAACTTAATAAACAAGGTTGCACCCAGTTTTTGTATATTGCAAACGGTGTGGAGTACGAGCATAGGTACTATCTTATAGATGGAATTTACCTGGATTTTTCAACCTTCGTGAAGTCGTTTACATTTTCCCATCCGAGTGATCAAAGAAGATGATATTATAAAAAAAGCTCATGAATTCGCAAAATAATGACATGGAGCTATTGTTTGGAGTCTTGAAGAAGAAGTGGCACATCATTATCAAACTTGTATGCATGGGAAATAGAAAGAACATTCGAAAAGTAATGTAAGATTGCTTGAATTTACATAATATGATTTTAGAGGATAAATCAAACTATGAAGAAATCGACGCTGCTCATGTAGTGATAATCGACGAATATAGAAAAACAAATCGTTTGAAGATACGCAATTAAGAAATTCATAATAATCTTAAGGCCGTTTTGGTTGAACATCTGTGGACAAATTGTGAAAATTAATTATAGTATTTCATATAATGTTTGAAACTGAAATTTGTGTAAAAATAAGCATGTCTTTAAGGTATTTTTAAGATCTTAGACCTAGGTTAAACTGAAATGTCAGAAACTCTAGTTAGAACTAGTATGAATTTACCAACGCTTTACAACAAGTTGATTTTGTGTAAAAATAAGCACGTCTTTAGGGTGTTTTTAAGATCTTAGAGAACGTTACTTTGTTATAAAACTAAGCGTTCAGTAATACGGAAACTCATAGATAAATTAAGTGTACTGTGAAGGTAACCAAGCATTTAAAAACGCGAAAATTCATAGATAAAAATAATCACGTAAGAGTATGATTGGAATTTAAGAGAGCATAATTCAAGAGAAATTGCTTGAACATCGAGTATACCAATATGTTGAAAAATTATACTAAAAAGAGACTTAATTTGAATTTTTTAAAAGGAAATCTAAAAATAGACAGAATAAAAACATTACACAAAGAGATAAAATAGACTAAAGAACAAACCGGTACTATTCAGTGTTAGAAACCAATATCCTTTCTTGAACATCTATTTAAAATTATAAAAAATACTTAAAATTTTATAATATAATATTTTGTATTCCCTTCTCAAATTCATAGCATAATAACACTTTTGGTTACTAAATTTCAATCTCGTAACGAGTTTGGGTATTAAGTCTAGCTTCCGGTAAAAAATTTTTGTTACATTAGGATGAAATTGTTAGTACATAAACTTGTTACTTTCTTACGTTTCTATTAAATTAGAGTGAAAAGTTAACCTTAATACATGAACTTGTTACGAAGTTGAAAGTTAGTACCCGAGCCCATAACTTTTTGTTTAGAACCTAAACTTGTTATTCTACTCAAACAAACCATTCTAATTTTATGATTATTTGAAAAACTTACATATTTAGATTGCCAAGGAAAGGGAACGTAGAAGACAGGACTTGAGAATGGTGAAGTTTATAAAGGCCGCGGATGGAAAGGTCTTGGTGAGGGAGAAAGACATCAAGGGGAGATGGAAACTTACTTCGATAACCTTTTCAACATAACGAACCGTAATCAACAAATGGAGATCGATGAAACAACTCAAACGACGCAACAAAACAAGTGTTATTGTAGAAGCATCACAGTCGATGAAGTTACGAGAGCGTTGAAGAAAATGGGAAGGGCTAAGGCGGTGGGGCCAGACAACATTCCGATTGAAGTGTGGAAGTGCCTTGGAGATGAGGGCCTACAATGGCTAACGGACTTATTCAACACTATCTTTAAGACAGGAAATATGCCAGAGCAGTGGAGAAGCAGTGTCATAGTCCCCATATAAGAAAAAAGGAGATGTCCAATGTTGCGCAAATTACAGGGGAATAAAGCTATTGAGTCACACGATGAACGATATATGAGAAAAATTGTTGACACGAGAATTAGACGAGAAACTCAGATAGCGGTAAACCAATTTGGATTTATGCCAGGACGCTCTACAACAGAAGCTATACACGTCATAAGGAGGATAATGGAGAAATATAGAGAAAAGAAAAGAGACCTACATATGGTATTCATTGACCTAGAAAAAGCCTATGACAGTGTGCCGCGGAAACTCATCTTGGAAAGTCTACGACTTAGAAGAGTACCAGAGCGGTATAACAACATAATAAAGGATATGTATGACGGGGCAAAAACGTGTGTACGAGCACCTGTCGGAGACACAGACTTCTTCCCGGTGGAAGTGGGACTCCACCAAGGATCGGCATTGAGCCCATTCCACTTCACAGTAGTGTTGGATGAAATGACCAAGTCTATACAAGAGCCAGTCCCATGGTGTATGCTGTTTGCGGATGATATTGTGTTAATATCAGAATCTAAGACGGTGCTTAGCGAGAGATTAGAACAGTGGAGAGCAGCACTAGAACGCAGGGGCTTAAGGATAAGTCGCTCTAAGACAGAATACATGCATTGTAACTTTAGTGGTGAGGCCGAAGAGGACACCCAAATCAGTATCCAGGGCATGGCGGTCCCCCGGACGTCTAGATTCAAATACCTTGGCTCGTACGTACAGGAAGATGGAGAGATACACAGCGATGTAGCCCACCGTGTGCAATCAGGATGGTGCAAGTGGAGAGCAGCATCAGGGATTTTGTGTGATAAGAGGTCTCCAGCAAAACTAAAGGGAAAACTATACAGAGTGGCAGTACGTCCAGCTATGTTATACGGCACAGACTGTTGGGCCATAAAGGAATCGCACGAGAGACAAATAGAGGTCGCAGAAATGTGAATGCTGAGGTGGATGTGTGGACACACAAGATTGGATCGGATAAGAAACGACGTCTTTCGCCAGAGGCTAGAGGTGGCTTGTATAACAGAAAAAATAAGAGAGGGAAGATTAAGATGGTTTGGGCACGTGAAGAGGAGAACGATGACAGCACCTGTCCGAGCAGTAGAGAACATCACTTAAGGGTAGGAGGAGTATAGGTAAACCTAGGTTGACTTGGGACGAGGTTATTAGGAGAGATATGATAGAATTGCATCTTTCTGAGCACATGATCGAGGATAGGAGTGAGTGGAGGCGTAGAATTAAAATTAAGGACTTTTAGTGGGTGCGAAGGGTATACAGTGACATATGGCGGGACCCCACACGTTAGGTGTATTTTCCTCATCTACCCTTTTGGGTGTTACATGTCGTTTTTTTAATGTGCGCATTATCTAATTCTTCATGTGTTATCTACCTTTGTGTTGTATGCTATGTATTATGATTGCTATTGTTATTGTCTTTGTTAACGAGTCGGGAGTCTCTTCAGAAGCGGTCTCTCTATCTTTCAAGATAGAGGAAAGACTTGCCACCATACACCCCTCCCAGACCCTGCTCTTCAGCGGGATACACTGTGTATGTTGTTTGTTTAAAAAACTTACATACGTATTCAAAATTGCAAGAATTCATATCAACAAAACTATGTTTTATGTTAAAAATGATTAAAATATAATTTTTAATCGTCTCTTAAAAGATAATTGAAATTAACTTAATGTATCTGGTTCAAAGGATCTTTAACCAAACCATTCTTTTCAATAACACCACATTCTATAACAAAATCCGAACGGTTATAAAAATCCAAAGCCAAAAGCGGTTATAAGTTACATTTTTGACAGTAACTAGCTAATTTGATAAACTTGAAGCATCTGCAAAATCTTTTCATTGCAATGCTTGAATCACATACAACAACAATGGCTGCAAATATTAAAGATCTCCAAAACAAAACGAACCCATAACCCGAGTTGAAAACAATCAACAATCGGTTTTTACACGAACCCACAAACTCAACCATAATCAATCAACCGCTTTCACCCATCCCAGAAGACTCACCAACATCTTCAACTCTAACCGCCTGTTCAACCACCTTCCCCCTGTTCCGCCCCCCGTCAACCACCTTATTAAACCGCTCAACCCAAACATCATAATCAACCGCATACGGTGTTCCCACAATCCCATCAATATAATCAGCAAACGCCTTTAATAGTGACGAAACCTCACCGAGGTACTGTTGAATCACCCTCTTCCTCCAACATCTCTCCCGCCACTTTAAAGCGGATTCTATCGAATCAACCTGCTCTTGGTTCGCCATTTTCCCGCCACATATGTAGTAAAGCACATAAACTAGACTCTCGGCGTCTGATGAAGGACAAAGCTTACCATGCTGTAACGCGTAAGCAGATGAGAACTGTAGATTCACCGCGGGACACGTGTCTTTATCGTCCAGAACTGCGCGACCCCACGAGACTAAAACGTAAAAACCGTTTGTTGTTATGATGTTTTTGGGACATATGTCGCCATGCTGCACGTTTGCTGACTTGGCGCTTTTGAGAGCTGATAAGCAGTCACGACAGCAACGGATGGCGTCATCTGAAGTAAACGGGATGGATTTTGTGGACAACGGTTGGCCGACCGGATGCACGACAAGTATTGGCGTACCACATGACGGATGATCACACCTCCCTTTAGGACTCTGTCGGGTACAGTGACCCGAATGCAAGATTCTACCGTGGGAAACGATTTGGGGAAGATTCTTGCTGCAGATTCCTTGATCACTGAAAATGTTCAAGATCTTTGTTTGCCTTTGGACTTGATACCATAAACTCATGTCTTCCCATGAAGGTTCTAATCGGGTCGGGTGTGCACCAACATATAACATCAATGGTTCAGTCGGAAACTCTAACGAAAAAGCTTCATAACAACACTCGTTCCATCCTTGCAGCAGTTCTTGCACCTGAAACCGATCTTGAATACCTTCAAGTTCCAAGATTTCACCTTTCTCGAGCTTCAACCTGTGATCTTGATCACGTTTATCATCCAGTTTGACAATTTCAGCAACCTGGTTAATGGGCATTATAGACATTTTAGCTTCTCCCACCAGTCGTCGCTCAACCCGTCTTTGATGAAGACGACGACTATGATCCGTTGCTAATGACGTTATGGACCTTTTAGATTCACCACACCATTGAACAATGGAGTAATATGTTGCTAAAACTATCTGCAAACATCCCAAATCTCTCCAGTTTGCATTTCCTAACTTGTTCCAATCCGACCAACCTGTGAAATACTAACTTCAGCATGGTTTATAATCCAGTTTACCATCGATAAATACGGATCACCCGATGTTAATTCGAGCTTTCCTAGATCACCTTCGAGTTTAACCACCCCACCGAAGCTGGAATCAAGAACTAAAACATAAACACAATCGTTGCTCACGGTTGTATACTTGCTTAATGTTCTTGAAAGCAGTATACGTGCGGCAAAGAACAGAGATTTACATATAGAAGAAGATGAAAGTGTTAACTCGTTTTCGTTTATGATACTCGATCTGTAAACCGCAAAGTGGACAACTTGATCCCACCTCACATGCGGGTCGGATTCGTTTCTTGATACTAAAGCAGCTCCACAGAGAGAGTCAACTCTTCTTCTTGATATTGCTTTCTCCACTCTGTAAAATTGGATCCAGAATAACGAGGACAATATATAGAAAACGGGGATTGCTCGTGTTCATCCCATAATGTATGCCATAAAGAATCAGCAATAGCATGCAAGAAATCTTCAAGTGCTAAGAATTCTTGTTCTTTTGAGTTGTAAGTGGACTGAGGGGAGCATGGCATACGGTGTAATTGTTGAAATAACACGGACTCTAATGCGAAATCGAGGTTTTGTAACTCATCAAGTGCAAAAGGTGATGTAAAACTGTGATCTGTGACCCATTCCTCAAGGTGCTGTGTGAATACATCGATGTCAGTTAGATTTCTTGCAATTTCTTTAGTTGTTTTGAATGCTTGTTTGAGCTCGATGCACTGCGCGAGGAGATAACTGCGTTTGGAAGAATTTGAAATGTGTTATTCAAAGTTATAACTTGAATGAAGAATATACATGTTAGACTAATGATGCAAACCTGATTCGGTCTTTCTGAAACTTCCATCCAAACTTTGTGCACCAACTGAACCCAAATCATATTGACTTGAACCTACACAAGTAAAGATAACAAAACACGGTTTATATGTCTAAACAGTGAAACATGAACACGAAACAAAACGGGTCATGCCTCAACACAAATCTTTAAACATGCCTCAGCACGGCTCACAGTTATTAAAACCAGGTCCTTAGCAACAACTGATCCTAATAAAGGTATTAGTTGATACTTAAGGTGAATAGTTTACCATTGTACTATACCATCAATATTGCTTCATGGCAAAATCCAATCCAAGTAATCCGCATACAACTCACTCAAATGCATCTTTTTCTTACAAGTTCATGGCTGTTTGGACATGCCTTTTAGAAGTGATTATTACCACTTGAAAATTAAAATTAGATTAATTTGGTAATCAGATAGGCATACTTAGGGTAAATCTACATTTCCATCCTCTTTTCTCTCCAAATTTGGTTATTTTGACCATATAAATCATAAACATAATGCTTTTGGTCAAACAATAATTTCCAAACACCCGTTTAGCCAATGAATAATTGGGGAAAAAAGTGCAAGTATAACATAACCTAGCTTAAGCAATCAACTAGCATTACATACTTAAAACACTGTAATTAGCCAAAAAACCAACTTCATTGCAATTCACAAACAGAATATAAAAGTCTAAAACATGTCTAATTTCAACAGAAAACAATAAAACCTAAGAAACTAAAAAGGGTGAAATCTCTAAACATTCAGGGGATCACATTTTGGACCATATATGAACCAAAAAGATGTTTATAACAATAAAGAACAAATACAAAAGAGAAGAAGGAAGCAAAGAAACTTGATAATAACTCACCTATTTGCATATTGGTGTCTGAAAGTGTCAAAAAGCTGCAAGATTTAGCAACCCCAGAATGGGTTTGGTTGGAAACACAGTATGTAGCATACTCTACACCCCAAAACTAGATGCAGTCACTCACCATGGAACCCAATGTGGAACAAAGAATGAACCCTAATCACAGAGACAGACAGATAATTTGCATCAATATATGAATCCAAAAGATGTTTATATGAATCAAGAACACATACGGAGATAACAGAAGCAAAGAAACTTGATAATAACTCACCTACTGCATACTGTTGCTGAAAATGTCAAAAACATGCAAGATTTACAAGCCCAAAAAGGGTTTGCTTGCAAATACAGTATTTAGATGCAATCACACACCATGGAGCCCAATGTGGAACAAAGATTGAAACCCTGATTACAGAGACAGATAGATATGTGATTATGATTGGAAGTGACAGAAAGAAACATGCCAAAAAAGAAAAATGGTAAGGAAAAAGAAGAACATCAGGCAACAGGTTACAATGATGAAGATGATGCTGATGATGCTTCCCACTCTCATCTCCACCCACACCCACCAAAGGTTTTGATTATTTTTAGTGAATGTATATAAAATTGGGTGGATTTTTGCAAATGTTTAGCATCCAGATGTGGTGGATTGTTTGTTTGGTTTTGTTTGTAGGTTTCTTGTTTCTTTGTCTGGTCTTGTGCTTTAACAACCTTTAAATCTTTCTTTTGAAGCTTTCTTGATTCCGAAAGACCCCATTTTTCAATGACAAATATTTTAAGTTATTTCAGTCACAATTTTCAAGAGTCATAAAGATTAAGATGAGTGTTTTAATTTTTAATTTTTTAAATTTTATTTTATTTTTTCATGTTGAACGAGTGAAGGTTGCTTGTAAGGGATGGATACTTGGATATGGAATGGAAATGGAAATGGTGAATCGTATGTGTGTGGGGTATGTGGTAAATGACTATAAAGTTTGTTGAAGGAAATTAAAAGTAAGTTATGTTATATGTTATTGATATTTTATGGAATGAAAGTGAAAGAAAAGTGAAAGAAAAGATTGGAAAAAAAAAAAATTTAAAAAGGGAAAATGCCTTTTCATATTTAAACAGAAAATATATCTTTGTTTTAAATCTTATATTATTGATTTTAGAAGTGGATGTATAGAGTGGAGTGCGGATTTTGAGAAGATGGGGAAGAAATGGCATGTGAATTGCAAGTAAATGAGGAAGGTAAAGTGGTTTTCACCTGGTGCTTGTGAGTGACGAAAGAAGCCAATGGAGTCGGAGATGAAGGTCGAGCAGGACGAAGGTCGAGCAGGACGACTCCGTCCTCCCTAACAATTTACAACAACTTAAAAGTGCCAATTTTATTCATCTTTTATCAAGTGGTCCGGTACAACTTAATTATAAGTAAATACATTTTTCGTTGGTATGCGCATATCAATTTACATGAATCTTCCTAAAATTATGGAATTATATAAAGTATCTTTTATGTTAATTATGTTATCTCACTTTTTGTACTTTGGTCATGCAACATTAGATTTAAGGGTTAAGTTCAGTTATGTATCTTGTATACATATTTTTAATATGAAATAAAAATATAAAATTAAATAAACTTATCCAATCCGTTTGCTTCACATTCACTTCCTATAGTTCATCTTCCTTCACCACCCACTTTAGTATTTGTATTCTACCCTAACTCAAGATCCAAGTAATCGTCTGCCATAACCATTGTCCCCTCCACCCATTCCATCACTGGGCAGAACCATGATGTGATACGTTTTTGAAGTTGTTTGAGTTGGTTTGATTCATGAAAACATAACCTAATACTATAAGCTTTTTATTTATATAAAATTAAAAAGTATTTGGAGTGAATATCATTTGGGTTTACCTACATTTGTTATTTTCATTCTATACATATTTTGTTATAGCTCCCCAAGGTTTTAAAAAGTTGTCATTTTTATCCAAAAATACGAACTCTCTTACTTTAAAATGTTAAGTATATAAATTGACAAAACAACCCTTCAAAATTTAAAACAAACACTCGTAATAATAATCCTAATTGAATGGAATTAAATCATGATATAAAGAGACGTCAACAAGAAACGATGGTCTCCATTACACAACTCCGTCGCAATGGGTTTCGACTGCCAGAGAAAAACAAGTTCCATCTTCGTCCCTACTAATAAAGCCAACAATCGATTCAGTCAATGATGAAAGGTTTGAAGATGAAAAGACCAAGATCTATTGTAGGTTTCATGTATAAAACAGGAATAGATGAATCCAAAAGTTTAAATCCAAAAGTCTATTGAAGATGCATGTGGTTTTATAAAAAATATCATTTGAATCCAAAAGTTTAAATTTTGCCATTTGTATCCAAATGTTTCATTAAAATTTGTCGTTTGAATCCATTTGAGTACACCCAACTACAGGACCTGTTAAGGGTGGTCAATACAATCAGTTTCCCAATGAGAGAGACTTAGAACACTTAACAGATCAAATAGGAAACCAAGTTTTAATTAATGATACTATGAACACAAATAAGTAAGTATGAGATAGAACAAAGAATAAAAACAAGATAAGTTTGGTTTTCAAGAATGTTGTATATTGCTCTCAAGTTCTATTACAAGTGTAAAAGCATAAAGATAAATACAAGAATTTGAGACATTTTATACTACATCCTATAGCCTGCTATACTTTAAAAGCCAGTTGAAACACTAATATAGACAACAAGACTAATGTATAGTCAAAAGGCAGATTGCCTTTTGACTTATGACTATAACATGTCATAGCTCACATCCTAATATATTACAAAAATGATAAAAGATATAAAAGTAGAAAGTTACAGACCAATGACCATAATCTACAGTTGATAAAAGCATAGACCTTTTCACCAACTTATCTAAGTTGGTGAGTCTTCAGAGTGGCAGTGGAAAGTTTTTTAGTTTTTTTGTCAAAAGATGATCAGAGAAAGTATGTCTTCACTGTCTTTGGAAAAAACTAGTCTTTGGCTTCGGAAGACTTTGTCTTTGAAGTTTCAGAATACTTCATCTTTGGCTTTGAAAGATACACTTAGCTTATTTCCTTATAGTTATGTAAAACTTCTGAAGTAACTCTACTATGTACTTCATGCATACATGCTGGGAGATCTTTGGTTACTTTGGTTGTATCAGCCTTTAAATGTAAACTTACAAGCTCCCCTAGGCTGATACTACCAAAACAGAGGAAATTACTCAGACATTGAGAGTCCTTATCAGGATCAAGACCACTCCTTTTTTAATATGGTCAGGATCCCTTAGACTCTCATATTATGTCCTTATGTCATAAAGATCATGCAGAGGAAGATCAATCATGTCTGGCGAGAAGTACACATCTTGACCTCCTAGCTGTAAGAGGCTCTACATGTGTTGGACTTGGTTGATCAGCCTCTTCTTGAGTTACCTTAGGATGCTCTAACCCATCTTTAGGTGTAGATGTGGATGCCTTGCATGTTCTTCTTCTTTTGATTGTCCCTCTCATGGCCATCATTCTCTTTCTCTTTCCAGATTTTAACTGAGAAGACTGGCCTTCTACATCAGCTTGTTCTTATATGTCTTTTTTAGTTGGATCCTTTTTCCTCACATGTTCAGAATGAGGGGGATCAGGACCCTATTATGGATCAGAAGATGAAGTTGGCTATGGTCCAGGGGTTCAATGTTGACCTCAACTTCATGTGCAACTTGGTAGAGAATGCAAATCAATAAGCTCACCCTTTTTAATCTTCTGTTTGATCACCCTAATGTGCTTACCATGGTGGATAGAGACATTGGACCAAGCTCCTTTCAAAGAATCCATACAGCTTTAATAAGCTCATCATCCTCTGCCTATCACAGACTTCTTTTGACTCTTTTGGATGATGGCTCTGGCTTTGTAGCTTCTTCCCTTATCTTCTTCTTTGCAACTTTTTGTATTTTATTACTTGTTGTTAAGCTGCTTGATGTACTCAAATTCTATGTATTCATAGGATAGGAAAAAGTGCAGATGCCTGATAGAGGCCCGTGGCACTCAGTTAGTTGGATCATATTTTATCTGTCTGCTTTCTTGTCTACCTGAGTTGTTGCTCAGTTGTCACAACCTCATCTTAGTAGCTTTCTTGAACTGGGGAGAGGGTACAGCATATTTATATAGTCTTTTCTTCCTCCTTTCTTCATTGATTTGAGGAGCAGTTCTGCATACTCCGTATCCTTCCTCTCCTTTGACAACTTAGTGTCAGCCACTCATTTACTCTTATAAGGGAAGAGAGATGAGTTCATCATGTTGTAGTTCTTGTTTCCCTAAGTAGTTTAATCTGGTTGCCCTAACTCATCATCTTGAGTTTTTCGCCTAGGGGCAACCCTGATTATAGCTTCTATGAAGCCTGGGGACCCCTTGAACTCTCTCCCTTTAGCTTTCTCTTCTCTCTCTTTCCTCCTCCTTAATCTCTCAGGAGTTAGTTTTCATTTTCCCTTTGTCACTCATAGTCCTTGGTGACTCAGGTGGAGAGAGATTTGGCCTTTATTGCTTGATTCAGCACTTAAGCTCTGGCCAGAGAGAGGTTGTGAAGCACCTTCACTAGCTGGTGCCTCACTGAGGGTAATGGATGCTCAAGAGGTTCCTGTCTCAAATGGATGCTCAAGAGGTTCCTGTCTCAAATGCAGTACCGTTAAGGGTGGTCAATATAATTAGTTTCATAATGAAGAGACTTAGAACATTTAACAGATCAAATTGGGAACCTGGTTTTAGTTAATGATACAATGAACACAAGTAAGTATGAGACAGAACAAAGAATAAGAACAAGATAGTTTTGGTTTTCAAGAATGTTGTATATTGCTCTCAAGTTCTATTATAAGTGTTACAAAGCATAAAGATAAATACAAGAACCTGAGACACTTTATACTACATCCTACAAACGGCTATACTTTAAAAGCCAGCTGAAAACACTAATCTAGACAATAATCAATATAGTCAAAAGAAAAATTATCTTTTGACTTGTGACTATGACATGCCATAACTCACATTCTGATATATTAAAAAAAGAATAAAATGTACAAAAGTAGAAAGTTACAGACCAATGATCATAATCTACAGTTAACAAAAGCATAGACCTTTTTACCAACTTATCTAAGTTGGTGAGTCTTCAGAGTGGCAGCGGAAAGTTGTTCAGCTTTTTGTCAAAAGGTGATTAGAGAAAAGCATGTCTCTCTGTATTCGGAAGAAATCAGTTTTTGACTTCGGAAGACTTTGTCTCTGAAGCTTAGGAAGACTTTGTCTTTGAAACTTCAGAAGACTTCATCTTTGGCTTCGGAAGATTTCATCTTTTGGCTTCGAAAGATTTTACACTTAGCTTATTTCCTTTGAGTTGTGTAAAATTTCCGAAATAACTCTACTTTGTACTTAATGTATGCATGTTGAGAGCTCTTTGGTTGCTTTGGTTGTATCAATATTTTAATGTAAACTTACACCTAGTAACATTGTTAACTTTCCTACATTACGAGTATTTTAGTCAAAATCATTACAAAATAAGAGCCAGCCCCACAGACGGTCACAGTTCTTATTACTATGACTTTCAAATTATTCTCTGGTTTATAGTTTAATTATGGTTACGATGATTAGTGTTTTACGATTTTATCCTGGAATTTTACTGTCATATTGTTTATTGTTCTTTTACTTTTATGATGATTTGTGTTTTATGATTATGATTTAGATAGTTTGTTTCGCATGACTTATTTTATTATTCATATATTTTTTGGTGTATGTTTTATAAAGTAAAAATGAGACACTTTTAGGTGATTATTCTTGTATTTTGTTTTATGTAACAAGTGGATTTAAATTGTAATGGCGATTATCAAAAAAGATTAAACGCATAAATCCCTCACGCAGGGCTAGTTTTCTATTTTTTACTTGTTTTGACTAAAATACCCTTAATGTAGGAAATTAATGGTGTTAACTAGGTATAGTTAAATAAATACAAATGACAGTTTTAATAAAACCTTTGGGTGTAAATGATAAAATTTAAACTTTTGAAATCAGAATGACAATTTTTATAAAAACTCGAGGATGAAAAAACAATTAACTCTTGATTTTATGATACATAAACTTATTAAAATAATAAAAGAATAAAAAACTAAAACTCTTTTAAGAGTTTTTTTAAAGAAACGGTAGCAGCTGGAACCATCGATGAACGGAAACCATTATATGAAGTTAAAGATGATAACAAGAGGAATAAGTTGTCGAAGATGAATACATGATAAATTTAATAGCCAGGAGGAATAACTTGGCAATTTTCTCATTATATCTTCTTTTTCTGAAAATCAAACAAATTTACAAACTAAACTCCTTACGATTTTCAATGAATTTGAGTTTGCTTCCTACAAATTTGAATTCTATTCTATTCTTTCTAATTTATGTGCGACTTTTACTTAGTTTATAATGTTTTTCTGATATTTACCAATGTAAAACGTTTTTTTTCAAAAACTAGTTTATGAGTTATTGCATATTTTCAAAAACAATTTATTTTCTAACAATTTTTTTATCAAATAGCATTAACTTAATATTATGATGTATAATAGAACAGTTGTATATATTCTTTGGTGAATTTTATACTTATGGTTATGACTTTATATGATATCTCATTACTAAATCGATGTTATTATTGAAGTAAGAGTATTAGGGTCAACTTTTGGAGTCGTACGGCTATGCTATAGCTCCATCTCTTACTCCAGAAATAATAGATTAAGGCGCTGTTTGGCAGCCTCCTAATCATCCTCTTAATGGTTCAGATGCTGAATGGTTCAGCACTTAATGATTCAGACTGTTTGTTTCACGAGCACATGTCTGAATGGTTAAGACATTTGCCTCTGAATGGTTAAGTATTATACAAATGCTGAATGGTTAAGAGGTCTAATGCTGAATGGTTAAGATCTCTTATCTGAATTGGTCAGACATTTGCCTTTGAATAGTTAAGTGATATACCAGCTCTTAATGGTTCAGACCTCTTAATGGTTCAACACTTAATGGTTCAGACCTCTTATTGGTTTACACTTAATCATTCAGATACTACCAAAGAACCCTAACACTTATCATGATCATCACGTTACTTTTAATAAAGTCATATGTCAACTATTTGAGCAAATAATTGAATTTGGACCATTTGGTTGTTACGAAAATGGAGAAAACTGAAAATCAAGGGAATATATTCGTGTACTGGTTTGTTTTGTGTCCCTATTGAACATTGTTGACTGACTAAGTTCTCTTATTTATTGTAGTTATAAGGAAAATAGTGATAGAAAATTAATATTAACTATTATATTTAATGATCTATTAATTATATAAAATAATAATATACTTAATTATTATTATTGTTTTAATATGTGGACGTTTGTCCCAATAGAAACGAAATAACGACCTAACATAATTTTTTTGGTCAAAGGACTGATAGTTATGCCTTTAATTGTGATTTAATGATTCCAAGTAATTTAGTTTTGATATCTAATTATTTGTAGTATCTATGTAATGATTACATGTAGGGTTGAGTTCCAATATTAATTATGGTCATAACTCATAATTGTAACATGCGAAAATCATGCCAACTTATATGTGACTACAACTTATATATGTACAATGGTGAGTTACGTATGTGTAAATCATATAGGATTACGTATATGTAATTCGTTTTGTCATCCATTCGTTCTTTGAGGTTTAAATTTAAAAATACAATTATCTAAAATAATAAGGATGAAATTTACTAAAATGCATCATAAACAATTAAAAAATAGATAATTTATAATTTATAATACAGAAAAGTTATTTGAAAGTCTACCGTTTCGAGGAATGGGGTGTGTGTTGGACCAAGTAATTAGTTACTATAACTTTTCCATCGTAATGTTTTCCGTTACTGTAGTTTAATAATCATTTGATTAATTTCTTATGGTTTCCATCTAGTCATGTGATAAAGTATTTTTCAGTGACTAAACTTATAAAGTTATATGGTCCGTTCCAAAATACATATTAATGTGTCCATATTGTAAAATGGTTGTGAGTTGGTGTAGGGAAGTATAGTGTACATCAATCATTATATTTGTACAAACCAATATTATCTGTTATATATATTTAGCTTACCACTATCCTTTAATTAATTATTAATCTAGACATGAATATTTTTTACTTGGTAAGAGTGGTATTGATGATTGGAGTGATCATGACCAGCTTAATTTTATTGAATTTACTTAATACCAGAGTGATATTGTGATAAGATGGATACAAGTTTGGATATCGATTGTAATTTCAAGTAACAACGAACATGATTTCAAGGCCACCATCCCTCTTAAGTGAATATAATGTTTTAGATTGTATGGGACCATAGTCACATGGATCACGGTACGTTTCGGTACGCGGTACGGAAACGGGTACGAAGTTCGTCAATGTATAAAATTCGGTAAGTTGGGGGGGGGGGGGAGTTCATTCGGAACGCCAGTTCGGTACGCGGTACGGTGTACCATATAGTGCGGTACACCGTATCCTATATAAACAATCTGTGAATCTAGATACCAGGAATCAAGACGAGAACAATGCACAATATGAGAATCGAAAGAGAAAGTATTATTTCGTGTGTGTGTATAATGGTCATTCATAGAACATTTATACTACCCGAACTTCTAACAAACTATTAACAACCCCCTTGACTTTCATTACTAACTAACTAATTTTGACTTTTACATTTGGAATTAAACTAACATTCTCCCCTCTAATTCCAACCTCTTCATTTAAGTCTTCAACTCCTATCAAAGTCCTCATTTCCACAAACTTCAATCTCGACAATGCTTTAGTGAGTATATCCGCCCTCTGCATACTGCTACTCACAAACTCGACCCGAATCTGGTTTCTTTCAATGCATTCCCGAATGAAATGGTACTTTGTATCAATATGTTTGGACCTCCCATGAAAAACAGGATTTTTCATTAGAGCCAAAGCAGATTTATTATCCACCTTTATGACCACCGAATCCTGCTCCTTCCCAGTAATTTCTTTAAGCAACCCTCGAATCCATAATGCCTGACATGCAGCCGAAGTGGCTGCCATGAATTCAGCTTCACAGCTAGATAAAGCCACCGTTGTCTGCTTTTGTGAACACCAAGAAATTGGAGCACCATTAAAATAAAACACATTGCTAGATGTGTTCCTTCCATCACCATCATTCCCTGAATAGTTGCTGTCACTATAGCCCACTAATTCTTCTCCTTTACAGCCTTTGTACCAGATCCCATAGTGTAAAGTTCCCTTTACATAACGGATTATATGTTTAACCACCTTCATATGAACATCTTGTGGTTTCTGCATGTATCTACTCATATACCCTACAGAATACATCAAATCCGGTCTTGTCTGTGTAAGATATCTCAATGATCCAACAAGTCTCCTATACTCAGTCGAATCTACTCCACCTATATCTTCACTCCTTTCAAACTTTACACCCGGATCCATTGGAAACTTTGCCTCATTACATTCTTCCATTCCTGCTGTTCGAACCAACTTAGTTGCATAAGCTGCTTGCTTGATCAAAATGTCACCCGACTTCTGTGCAACTTCTATTCCAAGATAATAACATAATAACCCCCAGTCCGTCATTTCAAACCTGAGCTTCATCTCATACTTAAACTCATCTACCTCTCTTGGTTCACTCCCAGCCACAACCAAATCATCTACATACACCCCAAGTACAATTATTGAACTTGTTTTGACCCTTATGTATACCGCTGCTTCTCTTTGGAACTTCACAAACCGATATCAGTTAACACCTCATTCAACGCAAGTTCCATGCTCTTGGTGCTTGTCTAAGCCCATAAAGAGCTTTAATCAATCTATAGACCTTCTGCTCAGCACCTTGTACTTCATATCCTAAAGGTTGTTTCACATAAACTTCCTCCTTTAGTACCCATGCAAGAATGCAGCCTTCATGTCGAGGTGATACACTTTCCACCCCATTCTTGCTGCTAGTGCCAACAACAATCTAACTATTTCTATACGCGCAACCGGTGCAAAGGCCTCTTCAAAATCGATTCCTTGTTGTTGCACATAACCTTTGGCCACAAGGCGTGCCTTATGCTTAGTTACTTTCCCGGCTGCGTCCCTTTAGTTTATACACCCACTTCAAGCCAATTGGTTTGACTGTGGTGGTGCATCAACTAGAACCCAAGTTTTGTTCCTTTCTATGGCATTTATCTCATCATCCATAGCCTCTCTCCACACTTTCTCTTCTGCCGCCTCTTTATATGTCAAAGGTTCTCCTTCTTGTAAAAGTAGTCGTTCATCATAGCTTACTTCTTCGTTTCCCATTTCACCAAGTAAGACATAATCATTAAGTCTCGAAGGTAAAACAGAAACTCTTGTTGACCTCCTTACTTCTACCGGTTGTGAAGATCCTCCAACACTTTGATCTTGCATGTTTAAGTCACTTTCTTCCACTTCTTGGGTAACATCACCCGATACCCCATTCAACATTTCATTGGAGCTACCACCCTGGTCCATCTCATCTATCTCGAACCTTTCTTCATGTACAGTAAAGCTTGCTGGCATTGAGTAGGGACTTGCCCTGTCTTGATCCATTGATCCAGACCAATCCCATTTTCTGTCTTCTTCAAATTGAACATCTGGACTTACCACAAGCTTCCTATTCTTTGGATCATACTGCGATAACCTTTTATGCCTTCTTCCACCCCTAAGTATACCATCGGGGTGCTCCTATCCTCAAGTTTCTTTAGGTTGGGCTTGACTGTTTTCACATGTCCCACACAACCGAATACCTTGAGATGGTGGACGTTGGGCTTTCTGCCTTTCAGCTTTTGATAGGGTGTACTATCCTTCAGGGCCTTCGTGGTTATGCGGTTTAGGATGTAGACTGAGTGTCTAACACCTTCTGCCCACATTACCTGTGGCAGTTCCATCAACTTAAGTAAGGATCTTGTCATATTTAGCATAGTCCGATTCTTTCTCTCGACTGTACCATTGTGTTGTCGGGTGTAGGGGGTGGTCAACTGTCTTGCTATGCCTTCACTTTCATAATATTGTTGAAAGTCACGCGAGGTAAACTCCCCTCCATGATCAGAATGAAGCATCTTCACAAGGGTACCCGTTTCCATTTCAACCTTCTTCTTGAACACTCTAAAGCGGTCTATGGCTTGATCTTTGGTTTGCAGGACATAAACCCACATATACCTTGTGAAATCATCCACAATTAACATAAAGTACTGATTACCAGCTTGTGTTTCTGGTGTAATAGGTCCACAAATGTCAATGTAAAGTAATTCAAGTGTGTTAGAGGCCCTGAAAGTTGAATGAGATGGGAACACTGCCCTTGTTTGCTTCGCAGCTAGACAGACTTCACAAACTTCTTTTGGTCGGGTTAGGACTGGGACTCCACTTACTAATGCCTTGGAGGTTATTTCCTTCAGGGCATCAAAGTTCATGTGTCCCAGGCGACCATGCCATTTCAAAGCTTCTTCATCTAAGCTTGTTAAGAAGCTGTGGGGAGAACCGGTTGTCAATCGGACTTTATATAGCCTATTGTGTGATCTTTTCACTTTCATGAGAAGTCTCCCATCATTCTCGTATACCCAAAGAACTCATCTTTCATTCGGACTTCACTTCCCCCCTCGGTCATCTGTCCCAAGCTTAAGATATTACTTTTCAAGTGCGGAATGTAATATACCTCATATAGCACCCTTTGTTCGCCATTCTTGCATTGTAAGATGACCGAGCCTCGTCCTTCAATTACTACAGTGGAGCCATCTCCAAACCTTATTCGCCCTCTAATGTTTTTGTCGAGCACTGAGAATGCAGCCTCATTCCCAGTCATGTGGTTTGAAGCTCCGTTATCAGGGTACCACATATCTTCTCCACTGGTATCGGACTCATATTTGAGGTGATCAAGGTTTGACTCGTTCAAGAACACCGTCTCCTTTGGGTTTGATTCTTGTAGAGTCATCAATAAGGCTGGTTCATCATCCTCCACTGTCTGAGTTAGATTGGCCTCTGGGTCCTGCTTCTTTTGTGGGCACTCGGATGCGTAATGGCCATATACATCACACTTAAAACATTTATTCGTGCCTTGTCTTTCCCTTGACGATCACCGTGTGATTGAGATCTTTCTTGCTCACGTCCGGTGTCTTTTGCTCTATTATTGAATCGTCCTCTGCCCCTATTTGATCGAGCGCCACCGGTTTTTCTTTTTCGGTCGAGTTCTTTCTGTCTCGACTGCCATTCGGTATGCGTGAGCAGCAGTTGATCATCCTTTGCCAAACTTTGCTTTCCTTTTTCCCCCCGGTTCTTTCTTCAAATGCTTTTATCTGCCAACAGCCTCTTGCAGGGGCATTGTGTCTATATCGAGAAACTATTCGATCGAGGCAACCATTTGATTGAAGCGATCTGGCACTGAGTTGAGAAACTTCCGCACAAGAACACTCTCATCAAATGGGGTGCCCAGGTCACTTGCCTTTGATGAAATCGCAGCTATCTTGCCTGCGAATTCATCTATTGATTCGTTTTCTTTCATCTTGAGAGTTTCGAATTCAGTTCTTAAGGTCTGCAGTCGCGCTTTCTTGACTCGATCAACCCCCACATATCTCGTTTTTAATTGACCCCAGATTTCTTTCGCCGTGGTCTGGTTCGCGACTTGAAGGATTAAATCCTCCGGCATCGCTTGGTACAAGTACGCAATCGCCATGTTGTTCTTCTTAGGATCGACCGTTGCTCCTTCGGCCGGCTCAATCACCTCCCATAAGCCATGCACATTGAAGATTACCTTCAATCTCAAGGCCCAAATCGAGTAATTCGTTGCCGTGAGTATGGACATTGAAGGGGGTTGATGCAGTGTCTTTGAACGTTGTTATCTGATTGTTGGTCGCTGATGGATTCGCCATCTTCTCTTGCTGTCTTCTTCGGTATAAAACGCCAAACAGGTCTGAATCCAGTCCTTCGGATTCTTTGCTCAGGTTCTTGTGCAGTTCTTGATCACGTTCCATTGAATCAAGGGAATTCGTCGTCTTATCCACCTGAAGCTTTGATACCAGATGTGAATCTAGATACCAGGAATCAAGACAAGAACAATGCACAATATGAGAATCGAAAGAGAAAGTATTATTTCGTGTGTGTGTATAATGATCATTCATAGAACATTTATACTACCTGAACTTCTAACAAACTATTAACAACCCCCTTTGACTTTCATTACTAACTAACTAATTTTGACTTTTACATTTGGAATTAAACTAACACAATCTATATTATATTTTTCAAAGATAGTGAGTGAATTACATATTAAAATAACACATTTTATAAGCATATTAAAAAACTTCCATAACCAAACAATTTAAAACTTCAAAACAGATAGTTCATATTTCATAACTTCATATAAATAACCAAAAAACATCTCATAATCATAATTCATAACAATAAATTCATAAAATTATTCAGCCTCTTTTTTTTCCCTTTGAGTAGTCATTCTCTTCTTCTCCTTCTTCAAGATCTTCATACGTTGTACTAGGCCCTTCCAAGTAATCATTTTCTGGATTCATATCCCATTTTTTTGTTGGCCCTTTGTTGTAACTTTCTGAGAATCGAGATTGAAGACGGATGTCGGAATGTATAAACACTAACTTGTCCGGCCGTTTAGTATTTAAACGATTTTCTCTCACACTTTATATACGAGTAAAGTGCTTGCTCCATTTCTTTCCCTATGAGCTGCTAATAGGCTGTGAAAGAACTTTAATAACAACTTCTTTCTTTCCGCTGATGAGCTGCTAATAGGCTGTGAAAGAACTTTAATAACAACTTCAGCTAACTCTTGTGTTTCCAAGCCATAGCTGGACCACCAATCAATCGCATCCATGGTGACAGCATCGACTTGAGCTGCTTCCATTGAATACAATCCCTTCTTCATATGAAACCTTGCGAATGGCTCTCGTAACATTTCTCTTCAGTCAGACTTTCTGCTATTTTTTTGAACACTTCCATAACCCCTTGAACCACTTCTTTGTCTTGATTTGGAGCCTTCCTAGAAAATCCACCCGGTGCTAACATATGAAGGTAGTTAGTATCATAAAATCTCGGTGACAATGCAAATCCCAAAGTGTAACGGGATCGTCATCTTTTCCCACCTACCTTTCATAGTGGAGTGTAGTTGAGGGTAATATGATGCATACTTACTTTGCAACATAACATCTTTAATTTCTCCTAACATGTTATCCATCTTTTCATAAATTTCTCCCATTTTTGAACCTTCGCCATCATAAAACTTGATCATCAAGTATATAGGTTTAGTAATACTTAAATAGTCTCAACATCATCCTAAAAATCTTCGCTTCTAATTGTGTCAACAACCGCTGACCCGATTGTTCTTGTGTTTTCATCACCGTGTTTTACCAATCTTTCTTTCAATTTAAAGAAATGGTTGTACCGAGTGCTTCTCTACATCTCATTATCCTTTCCAATAAAATATAGTGAGATACGAATCTTGTTTTTGCCACTTTTAACAGTTCAAGCTTCGAATTCTCTCTAAAATTCGACAAAGCGTGACCAATTAATAATATTTCATAATCACTTTTCCCCTTCTATATGTGGTCATTATCCAATCAAACTCTTTTCCAAGATCCTTAAAAACTAAATTTAAGGTATGAACAAAATAAGGAGACCAAAAAATGTGTCTATGTACCTTTTCTATCTCTTTTCTAGCTGCCTTGCCATTCGCAGCGTTGTCGGTAACCACTTGTAGGACATTGCTTGGTCCTACGATTTCAATAGCCCCAAGTAAGTAGTTAGCTATCGCTACCCCGATTTTATCCAAACCAGAAAAGTCCTCTGCATACATAAACATTGCTCCTCGACTGTTCACTGCAAGAACATTAATCAATGGTTTGTGCTTAACGTTAGACCATCCATCAGATACAATTGAAACGCCTTGTGAATACCACGTGTCCTTGATAGGAGTTAAGTCCTTCTCAACATCTCTGAAACATTCATCGAGCAATACCGTTCTTGCTCTTTCACTAGATGGGGGTTTATATCCTACAGGTGCTTTGTTGATTGCACTAACCATCTCTAAATTGAGGATTACATAAGACGTTAAATGTAATTCCATTAGCACACAACCTTTCATTATTTTCATATTAACTTGATTTCTTTCCATGACACCAAAACTTTTTTCAAGTGGATTTTTGGAACACTTCTGTTTAGTACTAATAATAACGAATTTTTTAAAGACTTTGAAACACCTACCTTTTCAGCATGCTTTACTCTCTTCTTCAGAGTTTCTCATATTTTTCACGATCTTTTAGTAAAGTAGGACACCGTTTAATGTCGTTTTCCTTCCCGGTGGAGCACCAAAAAAGTGAGCATGGATGCGTGTATTTGAGCTATAGACTTCTGACCGCAATGCTTGCAAACCCAGACTTTTGAACCCCTGCATTCTTGCTTTTACCAGCACCTAAAATCTCAACTTCTTGCAATAATGGTTTGTCATCAATCGACTTTAGCTGCTAAACTTCATAATTTTGTTGCGTGAGATCTCCACTTCAACTTCTGTATCGCTAAGCACTTGCACATCTGAATTCTCAGAAGTTTCTTGTCTTGATGTTGAACTTGAACCACCCTTACCAAAAGCCATGGCTATACTCCTATACGTATAAGTGCTACGCTGCTACTGTGAAGATATTGAAGAAATCTGTGTATTCTAAATGAATTATTAGATGCCAATTTATAATGATAGCAATGATATTGGTGCCAAATTATATCAACGAATAATCAGCAATCAATTGAATCAGCCATTAATTAATAAAATGGAAAGTCTAAAGTCTAACACATGCCTTTTCGATTCCATTGATCGCGTGCGATCCAGTTCGCGAATCGGATTAGAGTTGTTCGATTTCCATTGGAAACATAATTCCCCTATTTCAGCGAACTGGATCGCGAATCGGGAGCGATTGGTACGCATGAACCCGAATCTGGTACGGGTGATCCGGTTCGCGATTCATAGGGTGGGGGAGCGAATCTTGTGACTATGGCATGGACAAGGTGATGACCTAAGGTATGAACTTTGAAAGCCATGTCTTTGCAGTATGATGCAGGAAGACATGATAGTGGTTGTCTTTGGTAATAAGAGAAAAGATGACTTGCTGGCAACATGCTTGCAACATATGAAAGCTTGTTTCTTCGATGTAAGTTGCTGCATTGAAATTTTAACAAATTTGTTTGGATCAAAAGCTTTTTTTTATAAAAAAATTATATAAAATGAAATTTAAGTTTTTTTGTTTGTTCTACTTAACTCTTAATATGACTTGATTTTATATACTTGATACTTTGTAGGCCAGCGTAAGAAAATTAAACTTTACTAGCCTTGTGTCACGACCCGCCTAAAATCAAGTCGCATTACTCAGATTCCGAAACATATTGACGCATCTAAGGATGCCCGGAAGACCCCGAAACGACATAAACCATTCCGGATTAAGAAAGGACTAAAGGAAACATCTAGATTAGGTCTATAATGACCTTAGCCTGGTAGATATTTTTGTTGAACTCTCTAGAATGCATCATGTTATATCTAGCTTTAGAATAGTCTAGATAAAAAATGATCTAGATCCATGTAAGTAGTATAAATAGACATGGTAGGATCATTTGTAATACACTCAAAATCTCTTACAAGTCTTGTGTAAACACTTGTACAAAGCACTTGCGTAACAACCTTGTAAGCAATATAAAGTCATTGTCTTATGTAAACAATTGTACAAAGCACTAGTGTAACAACCTTGTAAGCATATAAAGTCTTCGTATTACGAGCTTGCAAACACTTTCGCATCATAACTTGAATCGTTACTAAATTTGGGTCATAAAGGTTGAGTTTAGAGCAAGTCTAAATGTTGCACAGGAATTGAAGAAATCACTTCATGACAAGTGGTAAGAGAGCAACATCTATCGCTTGGGATGGAGACTAATCCAAGGAAGACCGTTGTAATGAAAGAAACAGGGGACAAGATGAGACTCCCTATGGAAGCAAGAAAATCACAGACATCCAAGAACCGTACCTTGGAAAAACAAGTCGGTGACATGGAGACAGGTATCGAGATGGGATCTCAAGTAGACTTGTGCTTCCAATGATTAGATGTGTTAGAAGTTGACTTCACAGAGTTTAACAACCTACTCAAGATTACTGTGAAGCTACTACGGTCAAGTAAAACTTATGACCTAAGATGCAATTAAAGACACAATTGGAGATGCTAGCACCAAGCTATGTAAAGAGAAGGGTGACTTGTCAAGTGACATGCATCATATGCTAGCACCAAGTAAACAGTTGTAGCAATGATCGGAGAGAACGTCATGAACTTGATGCCAAGAGTTGAAATCTCAAAACCGTCGCCGTTTGTGGGCAAATAGGAAGTTCAGGTGGTTGATGACTTCATTTAGGAAATGGAGCGGTACTAGGAGAGTACAAATCTTCAATGACGCCACCAAAATTAAGACGAATACGATGTATCCAAAGGATACATCAACATTATGATGGAGGCGCAAAGCGCGATCATCGAACGAGGTATGTGCACCATCAAACTTTGGCAAAGTTCATCCAAGAATCCAAAGACAATTTTATTCGATAAATGTTGTAGGACCTGTATCTATTTACTTTAGCATACATTAAGGTGCTTGCACTCTCTAGCAAGGTATCCTAGTTGATTACAGTTGTAACCATAATTCGACGCGTAACAAAAGCCAAACCAAACACACAAGGCCCAATAAGGCCCTTAGAAACCGGATTAGGTAATTCTAAGCTTGACCAATAACAGATGAACTTAAAGTCATAACGTGATTATTATAAACTTACAAGCAAACATTTAGATTGATGAACGATAACCAAGTTAAAAACAAATATTAACGTATTTTAATTCGTATATTCAACAAATAATTTTTAATATTACAAACAAATATTATACAACTTAATAAGTAAAACTATCAAGAAATAAAATTTATAACATACATGAAACATTCGAACACGATACGAACCGACCCGTTAACGAACTCATTCTTTTAACCCCCCTATAAACAAATGTTTCTCCATTTTTAGGGTTTTCAAAACATTAGAGAGGGAAATGAGAAAGAGGCGGCGACCTTTACCCCTCAATCTTCGACAACCAACGGCCGGCGCCGGTGGCCTTCGGCAAGTGGCGGTGAGTGCCCCACCTTTCTTGACTCTACTCGACGCCCCGATTTCGACGGTGGCTTTGATGGGATTTTTCAGGTATGGCAGTGGTCTTAGGCGCAGATGAAGGTGATGGCGATTGATACGTAGTGGGATTGAAACTTTGGGGTGATTTCGGGGTTGTTCGGGTTTCGGTCAAGGCTAGTCAATCTGGTCAACAAGGGGACGCGAGGGAGCATGAGTCGATAGTGAGTGAGTTTGGTGTCACGAACTGAATAGAAGGTATAATTGTACGTTACAAGTATTATATACATATTCGTATGTGTATTTTATTATTAATATATAATTGGGTTGAGCTTTAAATTTATTTAATAAACATTAATATTGTTATAAGAATCACACATTTGAAACGAAATTAATTATAGTTGTATAATACATGGGTTAACATAATTAGAAGTAAACTATAACATATAATTTTATTACATGGATCAATTCGTGGCTCGTGATAAGTATTGATACAGTGATTTATATCGGTATAATTGTTAACGTTATTATCAATATTGTTATAAATATTAAAAGTATTGTTAATAATAATAATAATAATAATAATAACAACAACAATAATAATAATAATAATAATAATAATAAATAATAATAATAATAAATATTGTTATAAATATTAAAAGTATTGTTAATAATAATATATTAAAGTATTGTAATAATAATAATAATAATAATAATAATAATAATAACAATAATAATAATAATAATAAAATAATAATATAATAATAATAATAATAATAATAATATAATAATAATAACAATAATAATAATACTAAAAATAATAATAATACTAAAAATATACTAAAAATAATAATACAGCAACAACACAGCAACAACAACAACAACGCGGCAACACAACAGCGGCAACAACAGCGGCAACAACCGCGGCAACAAGCGGCAACAACAGCGGCAACAACAGCGGCAACAACAGCGGCAACAACAGCGGCAACAACAGCGGCAAACAACAGCGGCAACAACAGCGGCAACAACAGCGGCAACAACAGCGGCAACAACAGCGGCAACAACAGCGGCAACACCAGCGGCAACACAGCGGCAACACCAGCGGCAACACAGCGGCAACACCAGCGGCAAAACAGCGGCAACACCAGCGGCAACACCACGGCAACACCAGCGGCAACAACAGCGGCAACAACAGCGGCAACAACAGCGGCAACAACAGCGGCAACAACAGCGGCAACAACAGCGGCAACAACAGCGGCAAAACAGCGGCAACACAGCGGCAACAACAGCGGCAACAACAGCGGCAAACAACAGCGGCAACAACAGCGGCAACAACAGCGGCAACAACAGGGGCAAGAAGAGGGCAAGAACAGGGGCAAGAACAGGGGCAAAACAGGCAAGAACAGGGGCAAGAACAGGGGCAAGAACAGCGGCAAGAACAAGGGGCAAGAACAGGGCGATAACGCGGCGACAACCCCGGCGAAACGGCGGCGATACCCGCGGCGATACCGCGGCGGTACCCGCGGCTGGGTACCGGCGGCGGGTACCGGCGGGGGGAACCGGGCGGCGATACCGGCGGCGATACGGCGGCGATACGGCGGCGATACCGGCGGCGATACCGGGGCGATAATGGTGGCGATACCGGTGGCGATAATGGTGGCTATAATGGTGGCAATAATGGTGGCAATAATGGTGGCAATAATGCTGGCAATAATGGTGGCAATAATGGTTGCAATAATGGTGGTAATAATGGTTGCAATAATGGTGGCAATAAGGGTCCTTATGGGGAAACCGCTGGGGTTTTTGGGGTTGGCCGAGCCAAACGGTCACGGTTGGCTTGCGTCACGTTTTGGTACCTAACCGTGACCGCAAGGTCTTACGGTCACGGTTTCTGTGTCTGTCTTCCGACACCTCGTGACAACAAAACGACAAATGGCCTGATAAAGTTGAAAGCCGGTCACCAAACCGCACGGTTTGACCTAACCGTGACCTCTAGGGTACGAGGTCGACGTGATTTTGACAAAAGGGCCGACATTCATGCCATGAACCGTCACGTGGGGCCAAACCGTGACGGTTTGTGCACTAGATTTTCACCTTAAATACCTTTGATCTTTCAACACTCTACATCTCATCCAACATTCGAATTTTTTCATTTGAGCTTTATTCATCCAACGCTTGAGATTTTTCAACCTTCGTTATTCCAAAAACACGTTAATTCGAAAACAATGTCGGGTTCGGGAGATCATTATCAAAAGTCGAAGCTTCCAGATTTGAATGAGGTGCCACATATCGAAGATTCGAACCAGGTTGAACTAGTATATGTTTTTATTATAACTTATTATTTGAAATATCTAACCATTATCTTTTTTAGGAATATTACGTATACGGGAGTCACCCTCCGTGGGGGGAGGAGGAAACTAACCCGTCGAACACATTGCTCAAGAGGCGTACAACTCTTTATTGGACCGACAGGTTACAGTGAAGGGTACAGATATCCCGCTTGCAATTCTTACAAGCATGCCCCGAACACGTACCACTCACAAACAGAGCTGGATTACGGACATCCCCCGTACCAGTCAGAACTAGAAATTACACATGTGTCGGATACTTTTAATGGGAATGACACAGATGAGAGTGACGGTTCGGTTCACCTCAAAGAAAACCATGGGGACACCGCGGAGCATGATGGGGATGAGGATCGGATAAGAAAGGCTACGGTTTCTTATAAACCCATAAAGTACGAAGAGTTTTATTCTTTTGTTTATTTTATTTTTTATTTGTTTTATATATTGTTTTTTATGTCTAGCTTTATCATTTTTCAGTATTTGATTATCGTGAGGACTTGGAGAGCTGGGCTAAAATGAGAGGATGCGAGCATGGTGCGTCATTGTGGTGGGTCCGTCATGAAAAAGGATGTGGAACTATTATGCAATCGTAGTGGTGAACCTAAATTCACTGGCACAAGTAGACGTACTGGGAGCATAAGAAAGGATGTCCCTTTAAACTCGTAGGGAAGTACGTAGGAAAGAGTGACAGTTGGATGTTAGAGGTGAGAAACGAGACACAACACCATGATCCTGTTGTGTACGAGGAGGGCCACGCGCATCTTGAAGATGACCGCCGAAGAAATTGATCTTGTCGAGAAGTTACACAGGCAGCACGCGCGGCCACGACATACCATTCAGCCGTAAGGGAGCACTTTCCCTACAGCGTCTGTGTTGTTCAATACATATACAATCTGATGTCGAAGTTTAGGGGCATGACACCAATGTAGGAACTTGAAAACCTGCTACAATCTAAAGAGTTCGTGTATGAAACACGACGAATGCACTACTAAGGCCATGGAGATGTTTTCTTTTGTCATCCTACTTCGTATATAATGTGGCGCCATTCCCGCACGTGATGTTGATAGACACGACGTACAAGACCAACATGTACAACATTCCGTTTGTTCAGGTTATTGGCGTTACGTCGACGTCGAAGTCGTTTTGTATTGGCGCATGCATTTATATCGAGGGAACGGCAGGACAACTTCACATGGGTACTGGAGCGATCAGAGATATGCTCGATGGGTGTGTGGAGCCCCGCGTTATTGTCACAGACAGGGACCTGGCCCTGATGAGCGCGTGGTGACACAATGTTCCCGAGTGCTACTAAAAACCATGCAGGTGGCACGTTAGGAGAATATCAAAAGACGGGGGAAATATCATTTTCAAAATCGCATGTGGAAGGATTTTCCATACTGGTGGAAGACCTTGTGTTCGTCTCCACAGAGGCATTGTACGATAATTGCAGGAAGATGGAAGAAAAGTTAAATGAAGATGGTAAACGTGGTAAGAATTTCATAGTTATTTTTACTCTAATAATTTATTTGTTCATTTTATAAAATTTGTTATTTCTTTCAGAGGTATGGGAATATATTTGGAATAATTGGTTGGTGCCGTACAAAGAGAAAATTATTACTTGTTGGATGTACGACCGCTTAACTTTGGTGAATTTACAACTAATAGGGTTGAGGGCCAACAGCCCAACTTCAAGAGTTACCTCATAGGGCCAATAATACGTTGCACACACTTGTCGGATATGTTTGTGACCTCGTGCGCGCATATTGAAACCAAAGGACGTGATAAGTTATGATTTAAGGATCAGCTGCCCCAATGGATTCACCGTACGTTTCGACTATAAAAGATGCGGCCTGATGGTAACTGTGGTTTTCGGCGATCGCGGTGGCTTTAGGGAAAAAGCAAAATGAATGGGAATGGGTTAGGCGTCAAATGTTGTCGGAGATGGACAGAAACATGTGGTATTGGCGGAGCAATTTGAACCGCGAGATGCTTGGCTATTATGATTCTGTTCGTAATAGCTTAAATTGGTTTGGCACGACTCAACCCGCACCCGATACCCATTGGCTAACTTTTCCGGCCCATGGACTCGTAATTGCGGAAACATTCACTTGTATTGTGCATCTTATTTCTTCATTTGGCAGCCAGACATGGTTCCCGCTGAGAAACAGCCCCAGAGCCATTATTCACCTATCTAGTTGTCGCACTTGCTCATGTTAACCAATGTCACTTTATTTGCATACAATTGGAAAGTGTGAGCTATCATTGGCCGAGATTTGCATATCAACAAGCACTAAATGGCAAAATAGTATGAGGATCGTATAATAATTACGTTAGAATAACGGATAGTCATAGAGGCACCAATGGCTCTTGTAAGTTCATTTTCCGATACTTTATCACATTAATGAAGATCCCTTTATTTGATGATGATGATGATGATGATGATAAAATAATAGTACAAATAATAATAGAATAGTAATAGTAATAGTAATAGTAATATATAATAATAATAATAATAATAATAATAATAATATAATAATAGTAATAATAGAAATAATATAATAATAATAATAATAATAATAATAGTAATAATAGAAATAATAATAATAATAATAATATAGAAATGATATAATAATAGAAGAAATAATAATAGTAATAATTTTAAAGTTAATATAATAATAATAATAATAATAATATTAATAATATTAATAATAATATAATAATAATAAAACACTAAATCAAATAGGAGGATAAACTGTCACGGTTTGACCAAACCGTGACGTTTAGGGTTTGGCAACGGTCACGGTTAGGTCTAACCGTGACCTCTTTCGGGCGCATGGCACTTGTTCGGCGCATGTCACTTGTAAAAGTCACGGTTAGGGTTAGGGCAAAAGGTCACGGTTAGGGCAAACCGTGACGTTTGCCTAATTTTTTAATATTTTTACTAATTAAATAATTTATAAAAAACCTTCCTTGAACCGTGGTAGTGGGTTTCAAGCCCGCACCACTCCCCTGTTGCCCTACCGTCTTAACCGGTCGGGACGGGAGTGGTTCGCTGAAAGGTATAGAAAACATATTCTTTTAAAATAATCTGGACCAAAAGGTCACGGTTTTGGGCAAACCGTGACCCCTTTGTTCACATGTGGCGTTGTGGATGAAGCTGTCACAGCTTGTTGACACAAAGTGTCACGTGGTGACCTAACCGTCACACCTTGTTGACAAAGAGGTCACGGTTTGGTCTAACCGTGACTTTTGGGGTTCCCTAATCCCACACATTAACCATATATATACAATAAGAACACATACACTTCGTAAACGTACATACAAACATGCGCACGTGAACAACCGTGAAGTTTTAATGATAACCTAAACAATCTTATCGGGAACATATCAAATCTTATCGGGAACATATCACATATATACACCTAATATTTTGTAAACCAATGTTCAAAAATACATAATAAATTCTAATAATATAACAATAATGATAAATAATAATAATAACAATAATAATAATATATACTCTAATATAAATAAAAATTTAATAGTAATAATTTTAAGTTGATAATAATAATTATAATAGTATTATTTTGTGTATCCATAAACTACAAAATAAACTCTAATAATAATAACAATAATGATAAATAAAATAATAATAACAATAAAAAAATAATAATAATATACTCTAATATAAATAAAAAGTTTAATAGTAACAATTTTAAAGTTAACATATAATAATAATAATATTTTGTATATCCAGAAACTATAAAATAAACTCTAATAATAATAACAATAATGATAAATAATAATAATAACAACAATAATAATGATATACTCTAATATAAATAAAAAGTTTAATAGTAATAATTTTAAAGTTTAATAATAATATTAATAGTATTATTTTGTGTATTCAGAAAAAAACTAAGGTTACGGTAAATAATAATGATAATATAATAATAATAGTAATAATAATAATAATAATAATAGTAATAATAAATTAATAATATTAATAATAATAATAATAATAATAATAATATAATAAATAATAATAAATACTAATAATAATAATAATAATAATAATAATAATAAGAAGAATAATAATAATAATAACAACACAACAATAATACTAATTATACAAAAAAAAGGAAGAGGTCACTTGGAGGCCAAACCGTGACCTCTTGAGATATTTTTTAAATCTGATTTCCCCTCAATTAGTGTACTTGCCCCTCGAGCACCGTGTGTGTAAGAGGTCACCTGGAGGCCAAACCGTGACCTCGTGTCTGTAAGAGGTCATGTGGAGGCCAAACCATGACCTCGTGGTTACTGGTTTCATCTTCAACCGTTCGCACACCCCCATTTCACCACACATTCACCACAACCACAACCATTTCACCACCGCAATCCTCCAAACGTTTCACCACCACACCGCCTCCAAACCGTCACCGCGAGCCCTCCCTGTGACACCGCCGCCGCTCACCACCACCTTCCACCACCACCACACCACCGCCGCTCACCATCTTCCACCACCACCCGCCGCTTATCCACCATCTTCCACCCACCACCACCGCCGCTCATCCACCATCTTCCACCACCACTACCGCTCACCACCACCGCCGCTCACCACCATCAATGCACCACTACCGCCGCTGCAACCACCATCTGCGCACCACCACCGCCCCGCCGCTGCACCACTGCCGCTGCAACACCGCCGTCGCACCACTACCGCCGCTGCATTATCGTTTTCGGTACGTAATTTACAACTTAATCCATAGAGGTAAACATAGATTTGATAGATTTTCCCAAATAGATTTGATAGGTTTTCCCAAATAGATTTGATATGTTTTCCCAAATAGATTTGATAGGTTTTCCCTTATAATTTGATAGGTTTTCCCTTATAGATTTGATAGGTTTCCCCGTATGTATAGCGTAGTTTGTTGACGGTTTTTGTTATTATTATTAGAAATAATAAATAATAATAATAATAATAATAGTTATAACATAATAGTAATAGTAATAATAATAATATTATAGTAATAATAATATAATAATAGTAATAATAATAATAGTAAATAATAATAATAATGATAATAGTTATAATAGTAATAGTATAATAGAAATAATAATAATAGAAATAGTAAATAATAATATAATAATAATAATAATAGTTATAATAGTAATAGTAATAAATAATAAAATAATAATATAGTTAAATATTATAATAAATAATAGTTATAACAGTAATAGTAGTAATAGTAGTAATAATAATAATAATAATAATAAAATAGTAGTAATAATAGTACTAATAATAATAAGAAGAAGAATAATAATAATAGTAATAATACAATAGTAATAATAATAATAATACAGTAATAATAATAATAGTAATAATAATAATAGTAATATAATAATAGTAATAGTAATAATAATAATATAATAGTAATAATAATAATAATAATAAGTAATAATAATATAGTAATAATAAATAGTAATAATAATTATAGTATAGTAATAAGAATACTAATAATAATAGTATACATAATAATAATAATAGTAATAATAATTATAGTAATAGTAATAATAATACCAATAATAATAATAGTATACATAATAATAATAATAATAGTAATAGTAATAATACAATTAATATAATAATAATAATTAACCGTCAACCATTAATTTTATAAACATTGTAAATAATGATAAATTCGTTTTTTTTCGCAGATATGGATGCCGACGATGCTTTTATCCCCTGCATTGATGACTGCCCGACGCTGCAGTTCGAGCAGGGGACTACACCGTACGAGCGGTTCAGGACCCTGAGAGCACGATTACCGGCACCGGGGACCGTCCTGTCAGAGGACTTCTTACAGCTCGTTGGAGAGCGGGACCGTTTTTTTGAGATTATCGGCGAGGACGGCCAGTGGGAGCCGCTGTTCCGGATGGACGACCGTGCCCATCGAGAGCTGACCGTGGAGTTCTACTACACCTTTACATTCCGTCCACGTGAGCAGGGACTTGCGGAGCTGGACGAGGACGACATAGCGGACGGTCGTGCGCCTGCGGAGGTTGCTTTCCAGTTGTTCGGGTCCCTCCACCGCATGTCACTTAGGCGGTTCGCTGTCGTCAGCGGCCTCTACACGGAGGTAGAGGTCCGACAGCCGATGTACACCACGGCTTTGATCCGCGAGCCGACGACTCCGATCAGGTCTGGTGGCCTGCCATTGGCGACGGACCGTACGGTGGAGATACGAGGTCGTCTCATATACGAGACCCTCTGTATAGATACATTCATCGACTCATCGCCACGTCCGTCGCTGGTCGTGGGGCCGGACCGACAGTGTCAACGCCGCCGACCTTTTCTTTCTTCGGTGTGTACTCACACACCGACACTGCCACCTCGCGCAATGCCTTTGCTGATTATTTTCCTAGTTATTATCATCGGCAGTCGCGAGGGGCGTTGGTGGGCGGGAACATCGTTTCCCGGATCGCTCGGGCTTGGGGTACGCGCATGCCATGTCCCAGCTCCTGCTACCTCCGACTCCTGTGCGCGTGGCCGGCAGGACCACCGCCACTGGGATGAGGATCGTTCGGAGGTTCCCCGACGGCACGTGGCACCTGCTCAGTAGATACCATGAGCTCGTGCCATGGGTGCCCGAGCCGTTGGTGGACCCCCCCGAGCTAGCGGGGCTGAGGACCACCTTCAGGATGCCCACGAGCCCCTTGGCGGCGGGGAGGATCAGCCCATTCCCTCGCCGCACGACCAGGACCCGCCCCAGTATCCTCAGCGCGTGTACCATGCCGTGCGATTGCCTGCTCATGTTCTTGATATGCTCCAGGACACACGAGACATGGTCATGAGGCTGGAGGATATGACGAGGAGGCTAGAGGATACGACCACGAGGCTGCATGATATGATGGACTGGGTCGTCCAGCACATGGTCGCGGACTATGCCGCCTAGGGTACGCTATTGTTGTCACAGCCACCGAGTCGGTTAGACCATGACGGTGCTGGCCCATCTGTCGCGAGCGGGTCTGGTTAGGGCAGCGATCCGGAGATGATGGATTAGATAGGTATTTTGTTTGTATTTTATTTATTTTGTATGTAAAGCTCGTTGTATATGTATATATATATATATTTACAGTTTCAGTTATTATGACTTGTATATTTGGTTGTGTTTGTTTGGTTGTGTTTTTTTGTTTGTTTGTTTTATATTTGTAATGTTGATAATGTTAATTGTATATGTTTGTTTGGTTGTGTTTCTTTGTTTGTTTGGTTGTAATGTAACAGTAAAATAACAAAACCACAAACTCGTATGTTACGATTAGGTCAGGGCATACCTGTCTGCATTATTCGTTTTTATCTACTGTTCACTTGTTTTGTAATCTACTTTAATCTGAGATGTCTCGTCAATACTCTGTGGTGGGGATTATTCAACTTGTTATTATGCAAGAACTAATTGAACCGAGACATCTGTTAAAAAAGAATCAGATGCTTACCTGCGCAATACCCGCATGAAGGTTTTTTTGTGTAATATTTTATGTAGAGTCTTTAGACCTCGGGTCACAACACTAACGTCTAGACGATTCAGAGGACAAGTGTTATATTAATCGGATACACTTATTCGTTTTTTCAGTCAGGGCACCCCAAAAACGGTGATATGGCCATTCTTGGCAAAACTGAGTTATCGGCCATGCACACATACATACACCTATGACCTATATTTCCATCACTATCACTGCAGCTTTCACTACTTCAATCAAGATCATGACACACATTTGTAATCAAGATGCATTTCAGTCGTCGTATGTCATGAGATCATTAGCTACTAAAATAAAAATAAAAAATTCTTGTAATATGATAAATTAATAATAAACACAAAACACAAACTCGTATGTTACGATTAGATTAACCGTTTGATAAAATGAAAATAAAAACAGACTTAAAAAAATTTAAAAAATATGTACAAAATGTCACGGTTTGGCCATATACACCTCCAAACCCTAACTGTCACCCCATTAATTACACACCCAATAATTGCAATGATCCCGAGAACCTAACATCACGGTTAGGCCTCACCGTGACCGCAAGGTCCTACACCCGACCTAAAGGTCACGGTGAGCCCTAACCGTGACCGTTTGAGGTGGTATAACCCTCAAAAATGAGCGTATGTGCAGAATTTCCCTTATTGCCACCATTATTGCTACCATTATTGCTAACATTATTGCCACCATTATTGCCACCATTATTGCCACCATTATTGCCACCATTATTTCCACCATTATTGCCACCATTATTGCCACCATTATTTCCACCATTATTGCCACCATTATTGCCACCATTATTGCCACCATTATTGCCACCATTATTGCCACCATTATTGCCACCATTATTGCCGGAGAATTCTGCACACACCGCTATTTTTCTGGGGGGAAACCGACTCAAACGGTCACGGTTAGGGCTCCCCGTGACTGTTCAGTCGGGTGTGAGACCTAACTGTCACGGTGAGGCCTAACCGTGACAGTTAGAGCCCAGACTAATCTGGGGATCCGTTGCAATTATTGTGGTATGCAATTAATGGGGAATTGATTAGGGTTTTGGGGACTATATGTCACGGTTTGGCAAAACCGTGACATATTGCATATATTTTTTATATTTTTTTAATCATAACAGTTTGTTTTTATTTTAATTTTATCGCAACGTTTAACCTAATCGTAACTCACAAGTTTGTGTTTTGTGTTTATTAATAATTTATCATATTACAAGTATTTATTTATTATTAATGTGACGGTTTTGTGTTTAATTAGTTTACAAGTTTGTAAAAATCGGTTGTCATTATACAGACGTATTATATATATTTTCTAAATTTGAGTAATCATACTAGTTTGTTTTTATTTTTATTTTATCACACGGTTAACCTAATCGTAACATACGAGTTTGTGTTTTGTGTTTATTATTAATTTATCATATTACAAGTAATTTTTGTGTTTAATTATTTATTAAACAAGTTGGTTTTTATTTTATCACATGGTTAACCTAACCGTAAAATCAGTTGTTATCAAACATATATAATTAACAATATCAACATTACAAATATAAAACAAACAAATAAAGAAACAAAACCAAACAAAGAAACACAACCAAACAAACACATCAAATATACAAGCCAACATAACTGAAACTGCCATATATATATATATATATATTATATATATATATATATATATATATATATATATACACAACGAGTTTTAACATACAAAAAGAAATAAAATACAAACAAATACCTATCTAATCCGTCATCTCCGGATCGCTGCCCTGACCAGACCCGCCCGCGCCGGATGGGCCAACACCGTTATGGCCTAACCGCCTCGGTGGCTGTGACAACAACAGTGTACCGGAGGCGGCGTAGTCGGCGACCATGTGCTGGATGACCCATTCCAGCAAATCCTCCAGCCTCGTGACCCTGTCTTGTGTGTCCTGAAGCATATCAAGAACCTGAGCAGGCAATCGCACGGCATGCTACACGCGCTGAGGATGCTGGGCGGGTCCTGGTCGTGCGGCGGGGAATGAGCTGATCCTCCCTGTCACCAAGGGGCTCGTGGGCATCCTGAAGGTGGACCTCAGCCCCCGCCAACTGGGGGGGTCCACCAACGGCTCGGGCACCCATGCTACGAGCTCATGGTATCTACTGAGCAGGTGCCACGTGCCGTCGGGGAACCTCCGAACGATCCTCATCCCAATGGCGGTGGTCCGGCTGGCCACGCGCACAGGAGTCGGAGGTAGCGGGATCTACGACATGGCATGCGCGTACCCCAAACCCCGAGCGATCCGGCAAACGATGTTCCCGCCCACCAACGCCCCTCGCAACTTCCGGTGATAATAACTAGCAAAATAATCAGCAAGGGCATGCGCGAGGTGGCAGTGTCGGTGTGTGACTACACACCAAAGAAAGAAAAGGTCGGCGGCGTTGACCCTGTCGGTCCCCGCCCCCCGACCAGCGACGGACGTGGCGATGAGTCGTTGAATGTATCTATACAGAGGGTCTCGTATATGAGAGGACCTCGTATCACCACCGTACGGTCCGTGGCCAATGGCAGACCACCAGACCTGATCGGAGTCGTCGGCCCCGCGGATCAAGGCCGTGGTGTACATCGACTGTTGGACCTCCACCTCCGTGTAGAGGCCGCTGACGACAGCGAACCGCCTAAGTGACATGCGGTCGAGGGACCCGAACAACCGGAAAGCAACCTCCGCGGGCGCACGACCGTCCGCTATGTCGTCCTCGTCCAGCTCCGCAAGTCCCTGCTCACGTGGACGGAATGTGAAGGTACAGTAGAACTCCACGGTCAGCTCTCGATGGGCAGGGTCGCCCATCCGGAACAGCTGCTCCCACGGGCCGTCCTCGCCGATAATCTCAAAAAAAAACGGTCGCGCTCTCCAACGAGCTGTAAGAAGTCCTCCGACAGGACGGTCCCCGTTGCCGGCAATCGTGCTCTCAGGGTCCTGAACCGCTCGTACGGTGTAGTCCCCTGCTCGAACTGTAAAAACAGGCGGTCATCAATGCCGGGGATAAAAGCATCGTCGACATCCATATCTGCGAAAAAACGTATTTATCATTATTTACAATGTTTATAAAATTAATGGTTGACGGTTAATTATTATTATTATATTATTGGTATTATTACTATTAATCTTATTATTATTATGTATACTATTATTATTTTGATATTATTATTACTATTACTATAATTATTATTACTATTATTATTATTATGTATCTATATTATTATTAGTATTATTATTACTATTACTATAATTATTATTACTATTAGTATTATTATTATTACTATTACTATTATTATTATAACTATTATTATTATTATTATTATTATTATTATTATTTATTATTATTATTTAATAATAATAATAACCGTCGACAAATTACGCAACACATACGGGAAAACCTATCAAATCTATAAGGGAAACCTATAAAATCTATTTGGGAAAACCTATCAAATCTCTTGGGAAAACCTAACAATCTATTTGGGAAAACCTATCAAATCTATTTGGGAAAATCTATCAAATCTATGTTTACCTCTATGGATTAAAGTTGTAAATTACGTACCGAAAACGATAATTAGTGGCGGTGGTGGTGCGACGGCGGTGTTGCAGCGGCGGTGGTGCAGCGGCGGTGGTGGTGCGCAGATGGTGGTGCAGCGGCGGTAGTGGTGCGTAGATGGTGTGAGCGGCGGTGGTGGTGAGCGGCGGTGGTGGTGAGCGGCGGTGGTGTGGAAGATGGTGGATGAGCGGCGGTGGTGGTGGAAGATGGTGGATGAGTGGTGATGGTGGTGGAAGATGGTGAGCGGCGGTTGTGGTGGTGGTGGAAGGTGGTGGTGAGCGGCGGCGGTGTCACGGGGAGGGCTTGCGGTGACGGTTTGGAGGCGGTGGTGGTGAAACGTTTGTGGTTGTGGTGGTGAAATGGTTGTGGTTGTGGTGAATGTGTGGTGAAATGGGGGTGTGCGAACGGTTGAAGATGAAACCAGTAACCACGAGGTCACGGCTTTGCCTCCACGTGACCTCTTACAGACACGAGGTCACGGTTTGGCCTCCAGTGACCCCTTACAGACACGAGGTCACGGTTTGGCCTCCACGTGACCTCATACACACACGGTGCTCGAGGGGCAGGTGCACTAATCGAGGGGAAATCAGATTCAAAAAATATCTCAAGGGGTCACGGTTTGGCCTCCACGTGACCTCTTCCTTTTTTTCTGTATAATTATTATTATTATAGTTATTATTATTATTATTATATTATTATTAATATTATTATTATTATTCTTTATTATTACTCTTATTATTATATTATTATTATTATTATTATTATTATTATTATTATTATTATTATCATTATCATTATTATTAACCGTAACCTTTTAGTTTTGAATACACAAAATAATACTATTAATATTATTATTATTATTAACTTTAAAATTATTACTATGAACTTTTTATTTAAATTAGAGTATATTATTATTATATTGTTATTATTATTATTTATCATTATTGTTATTATTATTAGAGCTTATTTTGTAGTTTCTGGATATACAAAATATTATTATTATTATTATTATTATTAACTTTAAAATTATTACTATTAAACTTTTTATTTATATTAGAGTATATTATTATTATTGTTATTATTATTATTTATCATTATTGTTATTATTATTAGAGTTTATTTTGTAGTTTATGGATACACAAAATAATACTATTATATTATTATTATCAACTTTAAAATTATTATTATTAAAATTTTTATTTATGTTAGAGTATATATTATTATTATTGTTATTATTATTATTTATCATTATTGTTATTATTATTAGAATTTTTTATGTATGTTTAAACATTGGTTTACAAAATATAAGGTGCATATATGTTGATATGTTCCCGATAAGATTGTTTAGGTTATCATTAAACGTCACGGTTTGTTCACGTACGTATGTTTGTATGTACGTTTACGAGGTGTATTTGTTCTTATTGTATATATATGTTGATGTGTGTGCATGTTCATGAAAAAAATATCCGATTCGATATACGTAAATGATCATAAACGGTTAATGTGTGGGATTAGGGAACCCCAAAGGTCACGGTTAGACCAAACCGTGACCTCTTTGTCAACAAGGTGTGACGGTTAGGTCACCACGTGACACTTTGTGTCAACAAACTGTGACAGCTTCATTCCACAACGCCACATGTGAACAAAGGGGTCACGGTTTGCCCAAACCGTGACCTTTTGGTCCAGATTATTTTAAAAGAATATGTTTTCTATACCTTTCAGCGAACCACTCCCGTCCCGACCGGTTAAGACGGTAGGGCAACAGGGAGTGGTGTGGGCTCGAAACCCACTACCACCGGTTCAAGGAGGTACTTTTTATAAATTATTTAATTAGTAAAATATTAAAAAATTAGGCAAACGGTCACGGTTTGCCCTAACCGTGACCTTTTGCCCTAACCCTAACCGTGACCTTTTACAAGTGTCATGCGCCCGAACAAGTGTCATGCGCCCGAAAAGAGGTCACGGTTAGACCTAATCGTGACCGTTGCCAAACCCTAAACGTCACGGTTTGGTCAAACCGTGACAGTTTATCCTCCTATTTGATTTAGTGTTTTATTATTATTACTATTATTATTAATATTATTATTATTTATTATTATTATTATTATTATTATTATTATTAGTATTAACTTTAAAATTATTACTATTATTATTTCTTCTATTATTATTATTATTTCTATTATTACTATTACTATTATTATTATTATTAATATTATTATTATTATTATTATTATTATTATTATTATTTCTATTATTATTATTTTTATCATTATTATTATTATTTTTTTTTATTACTATTATTATTATTATTATTATTTATTATTATTATTATTACTATTACTATTACTATTATTATTATTGTACTATTATTTTTATCATCATCATCATCATCATCATCATCATCATCAAGGGATCATCATTAATATGATAATCAGAAATGATAACTTACAAGAGGCATTGGTGCCTCTATGACGATCCGTTATTCTAACGTAATTATTTATACGATCCTCATACATATTTTGCCATTCTAGTGCTTGTTGATATGCAAATCTCGGCCAATGATAGCTCACACTGGGCATTAGGTAATCCCCTTCCAATTGTATGCAAGAAAGTGACATTGGTTAACATGAGCAAGTGCGACAACTGGATAGGTGAATAATGGCTCTGGGGCTGTTCTCAGCGGGAACCATGTCTGGCTGCCAAATGAAGAAATAAGATGCACAATACAAGTGAATGTTTCCGTAATTACGAGTCCATGGGCCGGAAAAGTTAGCCAATGGGTATCGGGTGCGGGTTGAGTCGTGCCAAACCAATTTAAGCTATTACGAACAGAATCATAATAGCCAAGCATCTCACTGTTCAAATTGCTCAGCCAATACCACATGTTTCTGTCCATCTCCGACAACATTTGACGCCTAACCCATTCCCATTCATTTTGCTTTTTCCCTAAAGCCACCGCGATCGCCCGAAAACCACAGTTACCATCAGGCCGCACATCTTTTATAGTCGAAACGTACCGGTGAATCCATTGGGGCAGCTGATCCTTAAACTTCATAACTTTTATCACGTCCTTTGGTTTCAATATTAAAGGAAACCCTAGGGCAGCTCCCGTAATCGGTACATTTGAAGCAGCCTTTGCCTGATTAGAACGGTCGTTGGGCATTTTAAACTGACGGGTATATGAGCTATGCCTCGCCGGGTCAGACATAGTTTGTTGTGAGGAAGTATAGGAGCTGTGTCTAGCAGCCTCATACTGTGATGTATTGGAGTCCGCTCTTCTTTGTTGCTCCTTAATATTTGGACGACCACGTCGGTCATGACGCACCTCAGGTTCTTTAAGATTTGACTTGCTCTTAAACAAAGAGTCAAATACTTTCTTAAACAATTTTTTCTTTACTTGAGGATTGGGAGACGACATAACCTTTTGTTTCAAGTCATCAAATTTCACATCGTAGTCGGGTTCAGGCGGCGCGACGTACGCTGGCTTGAAATCAAGCTTCCTCCAGTGTGGATCTACCGCATCGAGTGGAATACTTGTGACTGGATTTAAAGGTTAAATTATTAGTGAAAAATATGCAATCGTGTGACAACAGTAAAAATATGTATTAAGAAAAATATAACCTTCTCGGATGTATATCTCCAAACGACAAGCACATGGCAAGCCCATGGACGTGAACAACTGGTGTCCACATGAACCCCCAGACTCCTGAATCATTTCCATTTTCGTTAACTCTGATTCAAGGAGGCTAAGGCAAAAAATGGATACTTTATAATGCAATTTTGAAAACAATGACAGTCGATGGTCTTTTATAATGCAATTTTGAAAAAAATCATTTCCATTTTCGTCATCTTCCTAAGATGCGCGTAGCCCTCCTCGTACACAACAGGATCGTGGTTGTGCGTCTCGTTTCTCACCTCTAACATCCAACTGTCACTCTTTCCTACGTACTTCCCTACGAGTTTAAAGGGACATCCTTTCTTTATGCTCCCAGTACGTCTACTTGTGCTAGTGAATTTAGGTTCACCACTACGATTGCATAATACTTTCACATCCTTTTTTCGTGACCGACCCACCATAATGACGCACCCATGCTCACGTCCTCTCATTTTAGCCCAGCTCTCCAAGTCCTCACGAGAATCAAAATACTAAAAAATGATAAAGCTAGACATAAAAAAAAATATATAAAACAAATAAAAAATAAAATAAACAAAAGAATAAAAACTCTTCGTACTTTATCGGTTTTATAAGAAACTGTAGCCTTTCTTATCCGATCCTCATCCTCATCATGCTCCGCGGTGTCCCCATGGTTTTCTTTGAGGTGAACCGAACCTTCACTCTCATCTGTGTCATTCCCATTAAAGTATCTGACACATGTGTAATTTCTAGTTCTGACTGGTATGGGGGATGTCCGTAATCCAGCTCTGTTTGTGAGTGGTACGTATTCGGGGCATGCCCGTAAGAATTGCAAGGGGGATATCTGTACCCTTCACCGTAACCTGTCGGTCCAAATAAAGAGTTGTACACCTCTTAAGCAAATGTGTTCGACGGGTTGGTTTCTCCTCCCCCCACGGAGGGTGACTCCCGTATACGTAATATTCCTAAAAAAGATAATGGTTAGATATTTCAAATAATAAGTTATAATAACATATACTAGTTCAACCTAGTTCGAATCTTTGATATGTGGCACCTCATTCAAATCTGGAAGCTTCGGCTTTTGATAATGATCTCCCTAACCCGACATTGTTTTTGAATTAACGTGTTTTTAGAATGACGAAGGCTGAAAAATCTCGAGTGTTTGGATGAATGAAAGCTCAAATGAAAAAATTCGAATGAGATGTGGAGATGAAAAAAATTCGAATGAGATGTGGAGTGTTGAAAGAGGAAATGTATTTAAGGTGAAAATCTGGTGCACAAACCGTCACGGTTTGGCCTCCACGTGACGGTTCGTGGCGTGATTCCCGACCCTTCTGTCAACATCACGTCTACCTGGTACCTTAAACTGAGACCTCGTACCCTAGAGGTCACGGTTAGGCCAAACCGTGACGGTTTGGTGACCGCTTTTCAACTTTATCAGGCCATTTTATCGTTTTGTTGTCACGAGGTCACCGGTAGGCCAAACATAAACCGTGATAGCAAGCCCTTGCGGTCACGGTTAGGTGTCAAAATGTGACCGCAAGCCCTAACCGTGACCGTTTGAACCGGCCTACCACCAAAAACCCCGCGGTGTCCCCATTAGGACCCGACAATAATGGTGGCAATAATGGTGGTAATGGTGGCAATAATGGTGGCAATAATGGTGGCAATAATGGTGGTAATGGTGGCAATAATGGTGGCAATAATGGTGGAAATAATGGTGGTAATGTGGCAATAATGGTGGCAATAATGGTGGTAATGGTGACAATAATGGTGGCAATAATTGCGGCAATAATGGCGGCAATATGGCGGCAATAATGGCGGCAATAATGGCGGCAATAATGGCGGCAATAATGGCGGCAATAATGGCGGCAATAATGGCGGCAATAATGGCGGCAATAATGGCGGCAATAATGGCGGCAATAATGGCGGCAATAATGGCGGCAATAATGGCGGCAATAATGGCGGCAATAATGGCGGCAATAATGGCGGCAATAATGGCGGCAATAATGGTGGCAATAATAATATATAATAATAATAATAATAATAATAATACTAATAATAATAATAATACTAATAATAATAATAATACTAATAATAATACTAATAATAATAATACTAATAATAATAATACTAATAATAATACTATAATAATACTAATACTAATACTAATACTAATATAATAATAATAATAATATAATAATAATAATAATAATAATAATAATAATAATATAATAATAATAATAATAATAATAATAATAATAATAATAATAATAATAATAATAATAATAATAATAATAATAATAATAATAATAATAATAATAATAATAATAATAAAAATAAAAATAATAATAATAATAATAATAATAATAATAATAATAATAATAATAATAATAATAATAATAATAATAATAATAATAATAATAATAATAATAATAATAATAATAATAATAATAATAATATAATAATAATATAATAATAATAATAATAATAATAATAATATAATAATAATAATAATAATAATAATAATATAATAATAATAATAAAATAATAATAATAATAATAATAATAATAATAATAATAATACATGATGATAATAAACCACACGTAATAAACTAGACATCGAATTATATTAACAACGAACTTATAAACCAGAAAATATAAGTGTATATGTAAATATATAAACTTGCTTGACATAATACTCTAAAATATATCATGATGTGTGTTTAAATAGTTAGATGCAACCTATATTATTATTTGATAGAATTTTTAGTTGTAATAACTATTTAATTTTACTATTTTAATATTATTAATTATATCACTAATATGTTATTATATTATTATGCAAATTATTGTAGTTAATATTGCTAATATCAAAACATGCATAATTAAGATTATTGTTTTTTTATTAATTCTATTATTGTAGTGAACAATATGCTAACATTTATAAATATAAGCTATACCGATAGCATATATATTTATACAAGGATAACACTAATTAATTTCTGATAAATATGCACATGTTGAGAATTAACTAGGGTTATATTTAACTACAATTATTACTGTTAACACCTTTACCTGTTTACTAATATAATACCTATCAGTTTACTATTAACAGCTCCATTAATAATTTTATTATACGAACAATAACTCTAATAATTTAAAGTCTTAATTATACGAATACATAGGTATACACATAAAGACAAAACAACTAGTACTTAAAATGTATACGTACACATTAAACATTAATAAAATACAAGTCATATACATTAATGGAACTTAAAACAATGGGTGACCGAGGCAACTAAATCTAATTAAACCTAATTAGGTTATGATTAAATGTTTCTATCTAACTTTCTATTATTGATACATATATAATAACAAGTAAATAATTATAGATATATGTATGTATCTATATGTATGTATACTTAGTACATATAAAATCTAAATAACTTGAAAGATCCAAATAGTCATACAAATAATGCTAATATTACTCAACAGCACAACAATAATATTAAAAGATGACTTCACCTTAACTAATGTAAAGAGCTCAAACACACGTGTAGAGATTACTTTATTATTAAGGACCGACGATAGCGGTGTAATTAGGATTGCTTTGGTGAAACCCTACACATAGTCATGAGCCTCCAACATTGATATACAAATACTTGTAATAGAACCCGGGTGAGTCTTCGCAACCCCTTTTTATTCACCTTTTGGGGTGAAAAGCATACTTGTTCATATGATGTGCAATTATTTAATACTTTCTTTTGCTATTATGCATATACACCGGCTGTCGTTTTACACAAACATTAATTCTGGATAGAACCGACGGATCGTATGGGTAGTACTACTTGGGGAATCCCCAGGCACATTGTGTCTTATTGATAGGCAAACAAACACTGAGACATACTGTGCCGCTGAGCCTGCAGTGTCTACGTGATATATTATATGTACGTGCTTATTCTTTGACAGTTTGGGTGTTGCTATTCAGGGATTCAATCCATATTAGATCGGGATTGGATAACCAGGTATAGGGTTGGTTGTGGACTTATTTAATTGGCATCATACGTGCTAAACTCTATTTTCAATAAACCTACGAACTCACTAACTATTTTTAGTTGGCACTTTTATTATGCTTTTTAGGACTGGAAATCAAAGATAACCTGTCTAATTACATATTTTGAAGAACCTCACGTAATAGTTGTACCGAGTTCTAGAAGCCCAACTTATGAAGAATTTAAGTATAACTATGTAATTAGTTCTGGATATTCTCTTGTAAACAATGTTGTTCTAGATAATCAGTCTAGTCGCACTCCCGTTGCTTCCGCTATGTGCTGAAAATGAGGGATGTAACAGTAACACTTCACCTTGCTTTTATTCAGTCCAAACTTTTCACTACAAACATTGCTGAGAAACTTTCTACCTGTTATTTTATAGAACTTCTTGGCCCTGTGAGTGAGAAGAGCCATTTGCTGGACTATCTTCATGTACTCCAGATCATCTAGATGGATACAATCAAAGTCTTCAAAAGTAAAGAGAAAGTTACCACAACTTTCATCAACAAACATAAAGGCTTGAGAAGAGCTTGTCTCTTGGAATGAGCTTCCTTGGATGTAACTCTCCTTTGGTGTCTTCAGAAAGGTGATAAAAGGACCCTTTGTGAGTTGTCAGGGTAGCAGATAAGATGATGTTGGGGTTCTCTACAGTCCCTTTCAACAACATGAAGGGCTGAACTCTGCTGATTACTGGAAGAGTTACTTGATGGATTTTGCATCTTCATCTCAATCTGGTATCTACTAAGGATCTTATTACTCTGTGAGGGTAAGGGTTGATAGGTTTTTAGTTTTCTTAATGGCCACACAGTAGTGAGTCTATTGTCTTGGAAGAGAGAACATGAACTTCCTCATAATGTCCCTATTCTTAAGTTTTACTCCAACATCCATTAGAGTGTCCACAATCTCAACATACCTGAAGTATTGTTGAGTCATGGTTTCACCTGTCTTTTAGGTAAAGTTCTCCAACTGCTACTTCATAAGGTCTTTCTTGTGTTCCTTGGATTCCTTAGACCCCTCATACATAAGCTTAAGTGCATCCTAGAGCTGTTTTGCAGTTTTGCACTTCTTGAAGCCTCTGTATATAGAATTTGGAAAAGCAGTTTGGAGAGTGATCATGGCCTTCTGATCTATATCAATTTTCTTTCAATCTTCCTCTAAGTAGTCAGCCACTTCCTTTGGAATCATACCACCACCACCAGCAGCTAAAGTGGTGCTTGGAACATGAGATCCTGAGACAATAGATCCCCACATCCTGCTATCTTGAGACTTGATAAAGCCTTTCATTCTTTGGCACCAAGTATCAAAGTAATCAGGAGTGATCGGTGGAGATTTTGTCACGGTACCGGTTTCCATATCATCCTTGGTAAGAGCTGCCATTTGAGTTGTTAAGTGTTATGTGAAACTGAAGGGATTTTAGATGGTGAGATTTTATAATCAAGAGCCTAAAATACTCTGATACCATTTGCAGGACCGTTGAAGGGGGTCAATGCACAGTTTTATAATAAGGAGAGACTTAGAACACTTAATAGATCAAATAACGACCGTTGAAGGGGGTCAATGCACAATTTTATAATGAGGAGAGACTTAGAACACTTAACAGATCAAATAAGGAGTCGGTTAGGATGAAACAATGAACACAAGTAACAAGAACAATAAACAAGAACACTAAAATATGGTTTTCAAGAATGATCTATATTGCTCTCAAGTTCTTACTAGTATTACAAAGCTTATCAAAGATACAAGTACTTGAGATACTTTATACTACATCCTACAGTTGGTAAGTCTATCACAAGTGTCAGCGGAAAGTTATTTAGTTTTTGCTAAAAGGTGATTCAGAAAAAGCATGCCTTTTCTGTCTTCGGAAGAAATCAGTCTTTGGCTTCGGAAGACTTCATCTTTTGGCTTTAGAAGATTTGGTATTTTGGCTTCGGAAGATTCTGTATTTTGGCTTCGAAAGATTTGATACTTGCATAATGTCACATCCCGGCGGAAGCGTGAACGAGGTGGGGTGTGACTAGCCTTTATCAGAGTGCACTGCTTATAGTAAAGTAGACATAATTATTATAAAAAGAAACATAACATAGACATGCCTTTATTTATAATATTGGAATTACATCTTATACGTAGATTACAAAATTAGATGTAATTGTTTTACAACTAAACTACAGCATGTCTTCAGATACGGTGGAAATGTGCGTCAATATACACGCTACCATCAACGATGTTGACAGTTAACATGACACAAACCCTTCCTACCACTTCTCCCCAACCATTATGCACTTCAAAGCTAAGGTCAAAAGTGTTACTCATTATTTCCTGAAAAAGCATACTTAAACCAGTCAACAAAAATGTTGGTGAGAAACATAGGTTTAAATCCAGACAAATATTTTGTTGATGTACCAATTACAACCAACCTGTTCACAACATAATCATGCTGTCACGAAATAATTCACAAAATCAGATAATATTACATCCCAACCCTCATTCGGTTAGATGCAGGAAAATAGCAGCAACACTCATCCTGTTGGTGCAAATATTCTCCTAAGTAGCGCTACTAATATTACCGGACGGTTCCTCATTCGAATTAATGGTTGTATCACAAATGACAGTAAGTATCAAAAATATTTTCAAATAATACATCAACCCAAACAGTATGCTTTTTCCCCCAAAACTTTATGAATACCAAAAGGTTGAAAATGGGGCTATGAATCTCACCGTGTCTTCAAACTTGAACCTATAAAATAGTTCACAGTGTCAGATAATATTTTTTTAAAAATTTTTAGAATCTCAGATGTAAGTATCTTTTGGAAATTCTACCAATAACGTTATCACAAAAATTTCCAGCAAATTACTTATACATAATTTGCTTAAAAATTAGTCCAAAGTCCACATAAGTCATAAAAATTACCTACGGTTATCAAAAATCACCAAAAATTCATAAAATTTTATTCCAACAGTTAGTAATATCCCTTAATTTTTATAGCTTCTAACTCCAAATATATATTTTCTGTAATTTTTATACTATTTCCATAATTGTTCAAAAATAGCTTCTGTACTTGATAAATTCCCAAAATTTTACAGGCAACTTAATATAAAGAACCAAGCATCATATAATTATATTAAGGTCCAAATCATAATATATCAGTTTGTGTAATTTTCACATCTTAATATTTAGAAAAAATACTTATACTACTAAAAAAATTATGAAAATTCTATATTATGTATTTTCAGATTTAATATCATATCTATAATTTTCTCAGAATTTATTATTTACGTTAAGTATTTATTCTGATTTATTTACCGCAAAAAACATAAAAATTCATATCTTAATTATAATAAGGAATAAAATTCTGAAATAATTCTAGAGACTTAAACTTCAAAAGGATCATCCTATGAATTTATCAGAATTTTACCGAATTTATTTCTATTTTTGATATTTTCTTCTATTTTTCATTATTTAAAATAATTTATATAAATTATTTATTTATCAAAATTTTGTCAAAGTTTCCAGAATAATATTTCAGTAATAAATAAGGATTTTTCAATATTTATTCCCACAATTGTATTTGTTTAATATTTATTAGATTTTCTTAAATATTTACAAGGTTAATTCTTGTAAATTCAAAATATACCTTTTTATCACAAGTTTCTGAGTTTTTGCAACTCATTACTAGTGATTAATGACTAAATATACTTTCAAGATTGGTTTTGGTTTTTAAATACCAAAACTAACAATATATATGTGTTTTGTAACATATATGTAATATTAAGTTTTAAAAATATTTGTAACCTTTATGGATGATGCTCTTGGTGATATTCTTGCTTTTTGGACTTGAAAGAAAGGCCGTGAAGGTGGTAAGTGATGGCGGTGTGTGGTGTGTTGGTTTGTTACGGGTTGTTGTTGTTTGTTGTCGGTTGTTGTTGGTTGGTGATGGAGGTGTGTTTGTTAAGTAAAACCGAGAGGTGAGAGGGGCAGAAAGGTGGTGTTCGATTGGGGTGGTACTGGAGTTGGCGGTGGCTGTTGGTTGTATGTGTAGAAGCCGAGAGAGAGTGTGATGGTGGTGAGTTTGTAAGGAGATCCGAGAGAGAGAGACAATAGATTTTGGTTTGTGGTGTTGTTTGTGTTCTCAAAAGCTGCTTATATTCTCGTCCACCACCTCTTGGAACATGTCCAAGAAGCTAGCCTTGATGATTCATACTTGGTAGGGTGTTTAGGTGTCACATAAAGGGCTTGGTGGCGGTTTGGACGGACTACCGAGGGATAGAGAGGTAAGGTGGCAATCTAGGGTGTCCAAGGTGATAGGTGGCAACTTTAGGAACATTCATGGTGTGAATGGGAGGTTGTCTAGTCAAACTTGAAGTCTAGGTGGTGATAGTAGGGTGTGTGGTGGCGGTTTAGGATGGTGTGAAAGCAAGAAACCGAGGGGTATGGTGGTGGTATGGTGGTTTTCGGGTAGTGGTATAAGATGGTGTTTTTCGTATGGTGGTTTAGTGGTTTCGCTAGGTGGGAATGCAAGGTGGCGAGTGATGGTGGTTTAAGTAAGGTGGCCGAGGGTGGTCGTGGTTGTTATCGGGTGGTATGGTGTTGTGGTTTGTGGTTTTGGGTGGTAGTTTGGGTGGGGTTAACCGAGGGTGGGTGGTTTGGGTTGTTAGTTTAGGTTTTAGTTTTTAGTTTTAGTTTTAATGGGTACATACATATATACATATATATACTCATAGATATATACAAGTGAGCTTTATATAAATAGATTACAAGTATACATACATACCAAACATATATACTTGCTATTCTTAATGGGCATACACATATACATGTGTTTATAATATAATCATGTACAAATAAGTAAAGTACATATATATACATATAATAAGTAAATTATATATATATATATACATTAATCGTACATATATACAAGTATTTCAAGGAATTTTTCCATGTACATATATATATGCAAACATGCACACGTAAAATTATATATATATATACACGTATGTGTGAATTTCGGGTATATAAATATATATACATACATGAAATTCTAATATTTATGCATGCATGTAACCATGCATACGTACATCCATAATATATACATACTAAATATAACATTACCGTGCTTTGTAACGTAATATAATAAAATTTTGACGTAATATTTATACAAAATTTTTAGGGTTGTCACATTCTGTCCCCCGTTAAAAGAATTTCGTCCCGAAATTCATTAGAAAACTCAATTAATTATTACCTCTGAATAGGTGGGGGTATTTCTTTTTGATCTCATCTTCTCTTTCCCAGGTGTATTCTGGTCCTCTTTTTGCATTCCACTTAACCTTCACTATGGGAATTTTATTTCTCCTTAACTTCTTGATTTCTTTCCCTATGATGGCTATTGGTTCTTCCACAAAATGCAGTTTCTTGTCTACCTTGATTTCGTGAATTGGTACTTCTAGGGTTTCATTGGTTAGGCATTTCTTAAGGTTTGACACATGAAAGGTATTGTGTACTTCACTTAATTCTTGAGGTAATTCCAGCTTATATGCTACAAGACCAATTCTATCAATGATTTTAAATGGACCAATGTATCTAGGTGTAACATCCGGTTTCTAAATCCGGACTTGTAAATTATATTATAGTTATGATTAATTAAATTAAGTTGAGTTGTTTGAGTGTTTAAGTGTTCAGTCGCATAAGTCATATGCGAATGAACTTCAGTCGCACCCCTTACATGCGATTGAGACCCAGTCGTACGAATAGTAGGCGTATGAGCTTCAGTCGCACGTTTCAGTCGTACGAATGGTTCAATCGTGCGACTGAAGGTGAGGCGGTTAAGTGATGTGTATGGATAAGTAGGGCGGTGCAGAGAGTTTAGGAGCAGATTTCTATCTGCATCTACACTGTTTTTTTTGTTCTCCTTACACCCAAACACCCCTGTTCTTGCCAATTGACTAGGCGAAACTCCGTTTTGGTGAGTTTTGAACATCACGGATTAATCCGGAGATGTTATAAGCTGTGTGTATGATTGAATTTGATCCAATAACCTGTTTAAATCAGTAAATTGGTCTGGTTCATTTCTGAATTTAAAATCCAGGAATTCAAATCCAAGTTTTTGTGAAGTTTTGATGAAATAATGGTCCGAAATCATTGTAAACGATGTGTATAGGATCTGTTTTGAATATGGTATGATTTGGATGGTTAAAACTCAAATTTTGAGTGAGTTTGGATCAAAACTTCAAGAACACAGCTGCTGATTCGTTTCAGGCGAATGGGCACAATCGCAGGCCTCAGTCGTACGAATGAGAGTTTAGTCGTACGACTGAGTGCGAATGGAGGTTCAGTCGTGCGATTGGAACCCAGTCGCCTGGTTGGAAGTCCGAATGAAGACGAGCGAACACTGGATATGAATGAGAACTCAATCGTGCGAATGAATCGCTAGTCGTCCGACTGAAGGTTCAGTCGCATTGTTCATCCGTATAGGTCCAGTCGCATGATAATTCATTCGCATAAGTGTTCAATCGCATGAGGGCCCTATTTGAGAATAAGTTTACTGAATCAAGGTTTATTGCTTTAGATATACCTTGATTAGAGGAAGGACTAGTTACCTTGTGTACGTGGATTGTGTAGATTGTGGTCAGGAAGTTGATAAGGTGAGTTCTAAGCCTTTTCAAATGTTTGGTTTTAACATTCGGGCTAACACACATACAATGATAAATGAATTGAATGTTTTAGTACCAGAATTATGATAGTGACGTAGTTATGCTTCTAACAGTTTGTAAAGCTGTTAGGGAGAAAGTGGGGGTAGTAAATGATTACCTGAACATTGTTAATCATTACGTGATGGTAATGATTTCAGTGGGTCAGGTAGAGTGTAAAAGATGGTCATCTGAACATTGTTAATCATTACGTGATGGTAATAATTCTAATGGGTCAGATGGGGTGTAATGATTAATGAAAATATGTTAAAACTGGTGCTAAAAGAAAGAATGTGTGGGGTGTAAATGAATGTGATAATATTGGCAATAAGTAAAAGAAATGTTTTTGAAATGGTAATGGGATGTAAATCTCAACAGGCCAGTTAGGGTAAGATGCCTGGGTGTGAAACTGTACAGTTTGATAGGAGTGATGACGATCACTCAGCTTTGTGAACATCTTGTGATGACGACCCTAGATGATTAATTGGCATCCTACTATATGAGAGATAGAAACTGGTAGTTGCCGGATGTGGGCAACCGACGTTTCTGGGTATAGTAACCGGTAGTTGCTGGATGTGGGCAACTGACGTTACTAGGTATGGGAAACTGGTAGTTGCTGGATATGGGCAACTGACGTTTCTGGGTATAGTAACCGGTAGTTGCTGGATGTGGGCAACCGACGTTACTAGGTATGGAAATTGGTAGTTGCTGGATGTGGGCAACCGACGTTTCTGTGTATAGTAACCGGTAGTTGCTGGATGTGGGCAACCGACGTTACTAGGTATGGGGAACTGGTAGTTGCTGGATGTGGGCAACCGACGTTCGGTGGGACAGGTCCAGTGGGACAAAGTAATGATAAAGTTGAAATTATAATATTGCCAATATAAATATAACTTTTGTATGTGTAAAGATATTGTTATTATTTTAATAAAAAAATTAGAACTCACCAGTTTATTTGATGTTTTGAGTATGTTGTGTGTGCTAGGTAAGGAGGGATCCTCTAATAATAGAGGAAAACAAGTATGAGCCGATGATGACGCTATCCCGAAGCAACTGCTGGCATAGGATTTAGGGCTTGTTAATAATGTAAATAGGGCGATGTATAATTAAATAGCATCATATGTAAAATGTTTTAAAAAGTTGGGTTAATATATAATAGTGTTTAAAGTCTTCCGCTGTAAATAGAAAGCCCCAATTTGTGTTTAAAATATTAATCCAACTGCGTGACGTGCCTCCGGTGCCCTGCCGGGTTTAGGGCGTCACAGGTTGGTATCAGAGCAGTAGTTAAGGGATCTAGTGTCATAATAACTAGACTTTAACTAGAAAATAGATATGCCAGCAGGGATAGCTAGATGAAATAGTTTATTAAAACAAGAGAAGGTGATGGGACTATCATGAGAAGGAATAACGAGAATAGTAAAAGTAAAGTAAACAATTAATAGTACTTGGCCAACATTATTAATAATTTACTTTACTTATAGTATTCTGGTTACATACTTACATGTGGGTACCAAATAATCCTGATCTCGTTTTAATAGGTTATGGCTGATAGGGAGAGTGAAAGAATGCAAGGTGGAACCTCGGAAAGAAATGTTGATGAGAGTACCGAGGTGCTTAGTATGACGAGGCAGCAATTCCGTGATACAATTGCTGAGGAGGTTCGTAAAGCCTTGAATGTAGCTAGACCTGATGAAAGTAGGAATGTTGATAAAGCTGAAGGGTCTAGCGAGAAAAAGGGAGTTACGTATAGTCAGTATTAAGAATGTAATCCTCCACGATTTTCTGGGGCTATGGATGTGGTAGCCACTTATAAATGGCTTCGTGAAATGGAAGCCGTGATCAAGTTGAGTGAGTGTAGGGAGGATCAGAAGGTAAAGTTTGCAGCCCACTCGTTTGTAGGTGAGGCTCTGTATTGGTGGGATACGATTATCCAGACGTTAGGCGAGGAGGCTACTGACAAAATGTTATGGCCTGAATTTAGAAAGTTAGTATCGGACAAGTTTTGTCCGAAAGGCGAGATGGATCGAATAGAAATGTGTTTCCTGCAGTTTCAGGCGGGTAACATGTCTCATAGGGAATACACGTCTAAGTTTGAGGAGATGGCGCGGTTGGTGCCTCATTTAGTGGTTCCTGAAGAGTAGAAAATTTTGAGGTATACACAAGGATTGCCTCAGGAGGTTAGGAAGTTGGTTAGATCATCTGCTCCGAGTAGTTACCAGTTGACGGTAAACTTAGCTGCAGATATGTATCAAGAAGTTTGTGGTAGTAATGTTGCTCCTGATGGGGGTAAAAGGAGGCGAGAAGAACCTGTAGTGCAAAGAAGATTTGAGAATCCAAGTTTTCAAAAGAAGGGTAGGTTTGGAAGGGGTCAATTTCCGTGGAATGTCAGAAATGAGCTGCCACGTTGCGGGAAATGTGGTAGGCTACATCAGGGTGAATGTATGATGGGTAGCAGGAATTGTTTTAGATGTGGAAAGATAGGACATTATGCTAATGAATGTAGTGTAGGTCCTCGTAAATGTTATGAGTGTGGAGAAACGAGGCATATCCGAAGTGAATGTCCAAAGTTGGTAGTTAGAAAGCCTGAACCGGTTAGATCGATGAAAGGGTCAGGAGAAGGGTCGAGTGTGGCTAAGGGGCGAGCATATTCTATGTCAGCTAGTGAGGCTAAAGCGTTGCCAGATGTAGTTTCAGGTACGTTTCTAGTGAATGGAATTCCAGCTAATGTGTTATTTGATTCTGGTGCAAGTGGAAGTTTTGTATCTATTGATTTTTGCCCTATGCTTGCATGTGAAGTTCGACCATTAGAGGTAGCTTTTGTAGTTTAAACTGCTAATGATAGATCTGTGATGATTAGTAGTATGATTAATGGTTGTTATATTGAATTAGAAGGATATAGGTTGCCTGTTAAACTATATCCAATGGTATTAGGAGGGTTTGATGTAGTTTTGGGTATGGATTGGTTGGCAAACCATGAAGCCCATATTGTATGTAATAAGAAGTTAGTTTAATTAAGAGCACCGGATGGGAAAACGATTAATGTATATGGTGATAGAAAGGAGTCAACTATGAAAATAATATCTATGATGAAAGCTGATAAGTTAATGAGCCGCGGGTGTGTATCTTATTTGATATATGTAATTGATTCTCAAAAGCCTGTAAGAAAGATAGAACATTCCTGTGGTTAGAGATTTTGTAGATGTGTTTCCAGAGGAATTACCGGGTATTCCTCCAGATCATGAAGTTGAGTTTAGAATTGATTTGGTTCCGGGTGCTAAGCCAGTTGCTAAGCCACCTTATAGATTAGCTCCATCAGAATTGAAAGAGTTAATGAAACAGATTGAAGACTTGCTAGAAAGAGGTTTCATTAGACCCAGTTCTTCCCCGTGGGGTGCTCCAGTATTGTTTGTGAAGAAGAAAGATGGGAGTATGCGTATGTGTATTGATTACAGAGAATTAAATAAGTTGACAATGAAGAATAAGTATCCACTCCCACGAATAGATGATTTGTTTGATCAGCTACAGGGAGCCAGTTGGTTTTCTAAGATAGGCCTTCGTTCGGGGATACCATCAGTTGAAAGTCAAGGAAGAAGATATACCTAAGACAGCGTTTCGCACACGTTATGGTCATTATGAATTTCTGGTTATGTCTTTTGGGTTGACGAATGCCCCTGCTGCTTTTATGGATTTGATGAATAGGGTGTGCAAGCCAATGTTAGATCGATCAGTGATTGTGTTTATTGATGATATACTGATCTATTCAAAGAATGAGGGAGATCACGCCTTCCATCTTCGTGAAGTGTTGGAAAGATTGAGAAAGGAAAGGCTTTACGCAAAATTTTCTAAGTGTGAGTTTTGGTTGCGGGAAGTACAGTTTTTAGGACATGTGATTAATGCAGAGGGTATTTTAGTAGACCCTACTAAGATTGAAACAGTAGTGAAGTGGAGTCCTCCAAAGACGCCATCTGAAGTCCGCAGTTTCTTGGGTCTAGCTGGTTATTATAGAAGATTTATTCGAGATTTTGCAAAATCACATCCCCGTTAACGAACTGACGAGGGAGAATGAAGAATACGTTTGGGGACCAGAACAAGAAAATGCATTTCAAGAACTGAAGTAGAAATTAACCCAATCACCAGTGCTGTCGTTGCCAGATGGAAATGAAGATTTGGTGATTTATTCAGATGCTTCGTATCAAGGTTTAGGCTGTGTATTGATGCAGAGGGGACGAGTGATTGCTTATGCTTCCAGACAGTTGAAAGAACATGAAAAGAATTATCTGACGCATGATTTGGAATTGGCAGCAGTGGTATTTGCCTTGAAGATATGGAGGCATTACTTATATGGGACGAAATGTACGATTTACACAGATCATAAGAGTTTGAAATATTTCTTTGATCAGAAGGAATTGAACATGCGCCAGCAAAGATGGTTAGAGTTGGTGAAAGATTATGATTGTGAAATACTTTACCATCCTGGTAAAGCAAATGTGGTTGTTGACGCATTAAGCAGAAAGAATGAACACCCTCCAATTCGAGTTAAATCATATAAGTTAGTAATAACCCCAGATTTTATGCACCAGTTACGAGAAGCTCAATTAGAAGCATTGAGAGAAGAGAACGTGAAGCAGGAACGAATGAAGGATCAAACAAAGGATCTGGAAGAAAATAGTTTTGGGGTCAAAACAAGATGTGGTCGTATGTGGGTTCCGATTAAAATGAGGGAATTGGTGTTAGATGAAGCTCATAAGTCCAGATATTCTATACATCCTGGTGCTACTAAGATGTACAAGGATTTAAAACAAGAATATTGGTGGCCCGGTATGAAGTTTAATGTGATGCAGTATGTGAATAGGTGTTTGACGTGTCTTCAGGTCAAAGCTGAGCATCAAAGCCATATGGTAAGCTTCAACCCTTAGAGATCCCGAAATGGAAGTGGGAAGAATTGACAATGGATTTCATAACTAAGCTTCCGCGTACAGCTAAAGGTTATGATACCATTTGGGTCATAGTAGATAGATTGACACGTAGTGGGCATTTCTTACCAATCAAGGAAACATATAACTCTGAGAAGTTAGCAGAATTGTTTATTCGAGAAATTATTGCTCGTCATGGGGTACCGGTATCTATTGTGTCAGATAGAGATACACGTTTTACTTCGAGATTTTGGAGAAAGTTTCATGAAGATATGGGTACTCGTTTATTACATAGCACATCTTTTCACCCAGAAACTGATGGGTTGACTGAAAGGACTATCCAAACAGTTGAAGACATGTTACGAGCTTGTGTTATAGATTTTGGTGGTAGCTGGGATAGTCATCTGCCATTAGTTGAATTCTCCTACAATAACAGTTATCATTCTACGATTGGGAGAGCCCCTTATGAGATGTTATATGGCAGAAAGTGCAGGAGTCCCATATGTTGGGTTGAAATTGGACAGAAAGAGTTGGGCAGTTTGGAAATTGTACAGGCTACGAATGAGAAACTGGATCAGATTAAAGCTCGGTTTAAAGCAGCTCAGGATCGACAAAAGTCTTATGAAGATAAAAGGCGAAGGCATGTAGAGTTTGAAGTAGGAGATAGAGTTATGTTGAAAGTATCCCCTTGGAAGGGAGTTATCCGATTCAGAAAGAGGGGAAAGTTAAGTCCTCGTTTTATAAGACCATTTAGAATTATAGAACGGATTGGAGAAGTGGCTTATAAACTAGAATTACCTGATCAATTGCAAGGAATCCACCTAACCTTTCACGTGTCACAGTTGCGCAAGTGTCTGGCCGATGAGAATGCTTATGTACCTTTGGATGATATATAAGTAGATGATAACTTGAACTATGTTGAGAAACCTACTGCTATAGTAGACAGAAAGGTGAAAAGGCTGAGAAATAAAACTATTGAGTTAGTTAAAGAGCAGTGGTCGAATAGAAAGGGATCAGATTTCACTTAGGAATCAGAAGATGAGATGAAGAGAGATTATCCCCAGTTGTTTGAATAGTTGGTTTCGAGGACGAAACCTATTTAAGGGAGGAGAGTTGTAACATCCGGTTTCTAAATCCGGACTTGTAAATTATATTATAGTTATGATTAATTAAATTAAGTTGAGATGTTTGAGAGTTTAAGTGTTCAGTCGCATAAGCATATGCGAATGAACTTCAGTCGCACCCCTTACATGCGATTGAGACTCAGTGGTACGAATAGTAGGCGTATGAGCTTCAGTCGCACGTTTCAGTCGTACGAATGGTTCAATCATGCGACTGAAGGTGAGGCGGTTAAGTGGTGTGTATGGATAAGTAGGGCGGTGCAGAGAGTTTAGGAGCAGATTTCTATCTGCATCTACACTGTTTTCTTGTTCTCCTTACACCCAAACACCCCTGTTCTTGCCAATTGACTAGGCGAAACTCCGTTTGGTGAGTTTTGAACATCACGGATTAATCCGGAGATGTTATAAGCTATGTGTATGATTGAATTTGATCAAATAACCTGTTTAAATCAGTAAATTGGTCTGGTTCATTTCTGAATTTAAAATCCAGGAATTCAAATCCAAGTTTTTGTGAAGTTTTGATGAAATAATGGTCCGAAATCATTGTAAACGATGTGTATAGGATCTGTTTTGAATATGGTATGATTTGGATGGTTAAAACTCAAATTTTGAGTGAGTTTGGATAAAAAACGTCAAGAACACAGCTGCTGATTCGTTTCAGCGAATGGGCTCAATCGCAGGCCTCAGCTGTACGAATGAGAGTTTAGTCGTACGACTGAGTGCGAATGGAGGTTCAGTCGTGCGATTGGAACCCAGTCGCCTGGTTGGAAGTCCGAATGAAGACGAGCGAACACTGGATACGAATGAGAACTCAATCGTGCGAATGAATCGCTAGTCGTACGACTGAAGGTTCAGTCGCATGGTTCATCCGCATAGGTCCAGTCGCATGATTGCTCATTCGCATAAGTGTTCAATCGCATGAGGGCCCTGTTTGAGAATAAGTTTACTGAATCAAGGTTTATTGCTTTAGATATACCTTGATTAGAGGAAGGACTAGTTACCTTGTGTACGTGGATTGTGTAGATTGTGGTCAGGAAGTTGATAAGATGAGTTCTAAGCCCTTTTCAAATGTTTGGTTTTAACATTCGGGCTAGCACACATACAATGATAAATGAATTGAATGTTTTAGTACCAGAATTATGATAGTGACGTTGTTATGCTTCTAACAGTTTGTAAAGCTGTTAGGGAGAAAGTGGGGGTAATAAATGATTACCTGAACATTGTTAATCATTACGTGATGGTAATGATTTCAGTGGGTCAGGTAGAGTGTAAAAGATGGTCATCTAAACATTGTTAATCATTATGTGATGGTAATGATTCTAATGGGTCAGATGGGGTGTAATGATTATTGAAAATATGTTAAAACTGGTGCTAAAAGAAAGAATGTGTGGGGTGTAAATGAATGTGATAATATTGGCAATAAGTAAAAGAAATGTTTTTAAAATGGTAATGGGATGTAAATCTCAACAGGCCAGTTAGGGTAAGATGCCTGGGTGTGAAACTGTACAGTTTGATAGGAGTGATGACGATCACTCAGCTTTGTGAACATCTTGTGGTGACGACCCTAGATGATTAATTGGCATCCTACTGGATGAGAGATAGAAACTGGTAGTTGCTGGATGTGGGCAACCGACGTTTCTGGGTATAGTACCGGTAGTTGCTGGATGTGGGCAACCGACGTTACTAGGTATGGGAAACTAGTAGTTGCTGGATGTGGGCAACTGACGTTTCTGGGTATAGTAACCGGTAGTTGCTGGATGTGGGCAACCGACGTTACTAGGTATGGGAAACTGGTAGTTGCTGGATGTGGGCAACCGACGTTTCTGGTATAGTAACCGGTAGTTGCTGGATGTGGGCAACCGACGTTACTAGGTATGGGGAACTGGTAGTTACTGGATGTGGGCAACCGACGTTCGGTGGGACAGGTCCAGTGGGACAATGTAATGATAAAAGTTGAAATTATAATATTGCCAATATAAATATAACTTTTGTATGTGTAAAGATATTGTTATTATTTTAATAAAAAATTAGAACTCACCAGTTTATTTGATGTTTTGAGTATGTTGTGTGTGCTAGGTAAGGAGGGATCCTCTAATAATAGAGGAAAACAAGTATGAGCCGATGATGACGTTATCCCGGAGCAACTACTGGCATAGGATTTAGGGCTTGTTAATAATGTAAATAGGGCGATGTATAATTAAATACCATCATATGTAAAATGTTTTAAAGAGTTGGGTTAATATATAATAGTGTTTAAAGTCTTCCGCTGTAAATAGAAAGCCCTAATTTGTGTTTAAAATATTAATCCAACTACGTGACGTGCCTCCGGTGCCCTGCCGGGTTTAGGGCGTCACAGGTTGGTATCAGAGCAGTAATTAAAGGGATCTAGTGTCATAATAACTAGACTTTAACTAGAAAATAGATATGCCAGCAGGGATAGCTAGATGAAATAGTTTATTAAAACAAGAGAAGGTGATGGGACTATCATGAGAAGGAATAACGAGAATAGTAAAAGTAAAGTAAACAATTAATAGTACTTGGCCAACATTATTAATAATTTACTTTACTTATAGCATTCTGGTTACATACTTACATGTGGGTACCAAATAATCCTGATCTCGTTTTAATAGGTTATGGCTGATAGGGAGAGTGAAAGTATGCAAGGTGGAAGCTCGGAAAGAAATGTTGATGAGAGTACCGAGGTGCTTAGTATGACGAGGCAGCAATTCCGTGATACAATTGCTGAGGAGGTTCGTAAAGCCTTGAATGTAGCTAGACCTGATGAAAGTAGGAATGTTGATAAAGCTGAAGGGTCTAGCGAGAAAAAGGGAGTTACGTATAGTCAGTTTAAAGAATGTAATCCTCCACGATTTTCTGGGGCTATGGATGTGGTAGCCACTTATAAATGGCTTCGTGAAATGGAAGCCGTGATCAAGTTGAGTGAGTGTAGGGAGGATCAGAAGGTAAAGTTTGCAGCCCACTCGTTTGTAGGTGAGGCTCTGTATTGGTGGGATACGATTATCCAGACGTTAGGCGAGGAGGCTACTGACAAAATGTTATGGCCTGAATTTAGAAAGTTAGTATCGGACAAGTTTTGTCCGAAAGGCGAGATGGATCGAATAGAAATGTGTTTCCTGCAGTTTCAGGCGGGTAACATGTCTCATAGGGAATACACGTCTAAGTTTGAGGAGATGGCGCGGTTGGTGCCTCATTTAGTGGTTCCTGAAGAGTAGAAAATTTTAAGGTATACACAAGGATTGCCTCAGGAGGTTAGGAAGTTGGTTAGATCATCTGCTCCGAGTAGTTACCAGTTGACGGTAAACTTAGCTGCAGATATGTATCAAGAAGTTTGTGGTAGTAATGTTGCTCCTGATGGGGGTAAAAGGAGGCGAGAAGAACCTGTAGTGCAAAGAAGATTTGAGAATCCAAGTTTTCAAAAGAAGGGTAGGTTTGGAAGGGGTCAATTTCCATAAAATGTCAGAAATGAGCTGCCACGTTGCGGGAAATGTGGTAGGCTACATCAGGGTGAATGTATGATGGGTAGCAGGAATTGTTTTAGATGTGGAAAGATGGGACATTATGCTAATGAATGTAGTGTAGGTCCTCGTAAATGTTATGAGTGTAGAGAAACGAGGCATATCCGAAGTGAATGTCCAAAGTTGGTAGTTAGAAAGCCTGAACCGGTTAGATCGATGAAAGGGTCAGGAGAAGGGTCGAGTGTGGCTAAGGGGCGAGCATATTCTATGTCAGCTAGTGAGGCTAAAGCGTTGCCAGATGTAGTTTCAGGTACGTTTCTAGTGAATGGAATTCCAGCTAATGTGTTATTTGATTCTGGTGCAAGTGGAAGTTTTGTATCTATTGATTTTTGCCCTATGCTTGCATGTGAAGTTCGACCATTAGAGGTAGCTTTTGTAGTTTAAACTGCTAATGATAGATCTGTGATGATTAGTAGTATGATTGATGGTTGTTATATTGAATTAGAAGGATATAGGTTGCCTGTTAAACTATATCCAATGGTATTAGGAGGGTTTGATGTAGTTTTGGGTATGGATTGGTTGGCAAACCATGAAGCCCATATTGTATGTAATAAGAAGTTAGTTCAATTAAGAGCACCGGATGGGAAAACGATTAATGTATATGGTGATAGAAAGGAGTCAACTGTGAAAATAATATCTATGATGAAAGCTGATAAGTAAATGAGCCGCGGGTGTGTATCTTATTTGATATATGTAATTGATTCGCAAAAGCCTGTAAGAAAGATAGAAGACATTCCTGTGGTTATAGATTTTGTAGATGTGTTTCCAGAGGAATTACCGGGTATTCCCCCAGATCATGAAGTTGAGTTTAGAATTGATTTGGTTCCGGGTGCTAAGCCAGTTGCTAAGCCACCTTATAGATTAACTCCATCAAATTGAAAGAGTTAATGAAACAGATTGAAGACTTGCTAGAAAGAGGTTTCATTAGACCCAGTTCTTCTCGTGGGGTGCTCCAGTATTGTTTGTGAAGAAGAAAGATGGGAGTATGCGTATGTGTATTGATTACAGAGAATTAAATAAGTTGACAATGAAGAATAAGTATCCACTCCCACGAATAGATGATTTGTTTGATCAGCTACAGGGAGCCAGTTGGTTTTCTAAGATAGGCCTTCGTTCGGGGATACCATCAGTTGAAAGTCAAGGAAGAAGATATACCTAAGACAGCGTTTCACACACGTTATGGTCATTATGAATTTCTGGTTATGTCTTTGGGTTGACGAATGCCCCTGCTGCTTTTATGGATTTGATGAATAGGGTGTGCAAGCCAATGTTAGATCGATCAGTGATTGTGTTTATTGATGATATACTGATCTATTCAAAGAATGAGGGAGATCACGCCTGCCATCTTCGTGAAGTGTTGGAAAGATTGAGAAAGGAAAGGCTTTACGCAAAATTTTCGAAGTGTGAGTTTTGGTTGCGGGAAGTACAGTTTTTAGGACATGTGATTAATGCAGAGGGTATTTTAGTAGACCCTACTAAGATTGAAACAGTAGTGAAGTGGAGTCCTCCAAAGACGCCATCTGAAGTCCGCAGTTTCTTGGGTCTAGCTGGTTATTATAGAAGATTTATTCGAGATTTTGCCAAAATCGCATCCCCGTTAACGAAACTAACAAGGGAGAATGAAGAATACGTTTAGGGACCAGAACAAGAAAATGCATTTCAAGAACTGAAGCAGAAATTAACCCAATCACCAGTGCTGTCGTTGCCAGATGGAAATGAAGATTTGGTGATTTATTCAGATACTTTGTATCAAGGTTTAGGCTGTGTATTGATGCAGAGGGGACGAGTGATTGCTTATGCTTCCAGACAGTGAAAGAACATGAAAAGAATTATCCGACGCATGATCTGGAATTGGCAGCAGTGGTATTTGCCTTGAAGATATGGAGGCATTACTTATATGGGACGAAATGTACGATTTACACAGATCATAAGAGTTTGAAATATTTCTTTGATCAGAAGGAATTGAACACGCGCCAGCGAAGATGGTTAGAGTTGGTGAAAGATTATGATTGTGAAATACTTTACCATCCTGGTAAAGCAAATGTGATTGTTGACGCATTAAGCAGAAAGAATGAACACCCTCCAATTCGAGTTAAATCATATAAGTTAGTAATAACCCCAGATTTTATGCACCAGTTACGAGAAGCTCAATTAGAAGCATTGAGAGAAGAGAACGTGAAGCAGGAACGAATGAAGGGTCAAACAAAGGATCTGGAAGAAAATAGTTTTGGGGTCAAAACAAGATGTGGTCGTATGTGGGTTCCGATTAAAATGAGGGAATTGGTGTTAGATGAAGCTCATAAGTCCAGATATTCTATACATCCTGGTGCTACTAAGATGTACAAAGATTTAAAACAAGAATATTGGTGGCCCGGTATGAAGTTTAATGTGATGCAGTATGTGAATAGGTGTTTGACGTGTCTTCAGGTCAAAGCTGAGCATCAAAAGCCATATGGTAAGCTTCAACCCTTAGAGATCCCGAAATGGAAGTGGGAAGAATTGACAATGGATTTCATAACTAAGCTTCCGCGTACAGCTAAAGGTTATGATACCATTTGGGTCATAGTAGATAGATTGACACGTAGTGGGCATTTCTTACCAATCAAGGAAACATATAACTCTGAGAAGTTAGCAGAATTGTTTATTCGAGAAATTATTGCTCGTCATGGGGTACCGGTATCTATTGTGTCAGATAGAGATACACGTTTTACTTCGAGATTTTGGAGAAAGTTTCATGAAGATATGGGTACTCGTTTATTACATAGCACATCTTTTCACCCAAAAACTGATGGGTTGACTGAAAGGACTATCCAAACAGTTGAAGACATGTTACGAGCTTGTGTTATAGATTTTGGTGGTAGCTGGGATAGTCATCTGCCATTAGTTGAATTCTCCTACAATAACAGTTATCATTCTACGATTGGGAGAGCCCCTTATGAGATGTTATATGGCAGAAAGTGCAGGAGTCCCATATGTTGGGGAGAAATTGGACAGAAAGAGTTGGGCAGTTTAGAAATTGTACAGGCTACGAATGAGAAACTGGATCAGATTAAAGCTCGGTTTAAAGCAGCTCAGGATCGACAAAAGTCTTATGAAGATAAAAGGCGAAGGCAGGTAGAGTTTGAAGTAGGAGATAGAGTTATGTTGAAAGTATCTCCTTGGAAGGGAATTATCCGATTCAGAAAGAGGGGAAATGGCTTATAAACTAGAATTACCTGATCAGTTGCAAGGAATCCACCCAACCTTTCACGTGTCACAGTTGCGCAAGTGTCTGGCCGATGAGAATGCTTATGTACCTTTGGATGATATAGAAGTAGATGATAAGTTGAACTATGTTGAGAAACCTACTGCTATAGTAGACAGAAAGGTGAAAAGGCTGAGAAATAAAACTATTGAGTTAGTTAAAGTGCAGTGGTCGAATAGAAAGGGATCTGATTTCACTTGGGAATCAAAAGATGAGATGAAGAGAGATTATCCCCAGTTGTTTGAATAGTTGGTTTCAAGGACGAAACCTATTTAAGGGGAGGAGAGTTGTAACATCCGGTTTCTAAATCCGGACTTGTAAATTATATTATAGTTATGATTAATTAAATTAAGTTGAGTTGTTTGAGTGTTTAAGTGTTCAGTCGCATAAGCATATGCGAATGAACTTCAGTCGCACCCCTTACATGCGATTGAGACTCAGTGGTACGAATAGTAGGCGTATGAGCTTCAGTCGCACGTTTCAGTCGTACGAATGGTTCAATCGTGCGACTGAAGGTGAGGCGGTTAAGTGGTGTGTATGGATAAGTAGGGCGGTGCAGAGAGTTTAGGAGCAGATTTCTATCTGCATCTACACTGTTTTCTTGTTCTCCTTACACCCAAACACCCCTGTTCTTGCCAATTGACTAGGCGAAACTCCGTTTTGGTGAGTTTTGAACATCACGGATTAATCCGGAGATGTTATAAGCTGTGTGTATGATTGAATTTGATCCAATAACCTGTTTATATAGTAAATTGGTCTGGTTCATTTCTGAATTTAAAATCCAGGAATTCAAATCCAAGTTTTTGTGAAGTTTTGATGAAATAATGGTCCGAAATCATTGTAAACGATGTGTATAGGATCTGTTTTGAATATGGTATGATTTGGATGGTTAAAACTCAAATTTTGAGTGAGTTTGGATCAAAAACGTCAAGAACACAGCTGCTGATTTGTTTCAGGCGAATGGGCTCAATCGCAGGGCTCAGTCGTACAAATGAGAGTTTAGTCGTACGACTGAGTGCGAATGGAGGTTCAGTCGTGCGATTGGAACCCAGTCTCCTGGTTGGAAGTACGAATGAAGACGAGCGAACACTGGATACGAATGAGAACTCAATCATGCGAATGAATCGCTAGTCGTACGACTGAAGGTTCAGTCGCATGGTTCATCCGCATAGGTCCAGTCGCATGATTGCTCATTCGCATAAGTGTTCAATCGCATGAGGGTCCTGTTTGAGAATAAGTTTACTGAATCAAGGTTTATTGCTTTAGATATACCTTGATTAGATGAAGGACTAGTTACGTTGTGTACGTGGATTGTATAGATTGTGGTGAGGAAGTTGATAAGGTGAGTTCTAAGCCCTTTTCAAATGTTTGGTTTTAACATTCGGGCTAGCACACATACAATGATAAATGAATTGAATGTTTTAGTACCATAATTATGATAGTGATGTTGTTATGCTTCTAACAGTTTGTAAAGCTGTTAGGGAGAAAGTGGGGGTACTAAATGATTTTCAGAACATTGTTAATCATTATGTGATGGTAATGATTTCAGTGGGTCAGGTAGAGTGTAAAAGATGGTCATCTGAACATTGTTAATCATTACGTGATGGTCATGATTCTAATGGGTCAGATGGGGTGTAATGATTAATGAAAATATGTTAAAACTGGTGCTAAAAGAAAGAATGTGTGGGGTGTAAATGAATGTGATAATATTGGCAATAAGTAAAAGAAATATTTTTGAAATGGTAATGGGATGTAAATCTCAACAGGCCAGTTAGGGTAAGATGCCTGGGTGTGAAACTGTACAGTTTGATAGGAGTGATGACGATCACTCAGCTTTGTGAACATCTTGTGGTGACGACCCTAGATGATTAATTGGCATCCTACTGGATGAGAGATAGAAACTGGTAGTTGCTGGATGTGGGCAACCGACGTTTCTGGGTATAGTAACCGATAGTTGCTGGATGTGGGCAACTGACGTTACTAGGTATGGGAAACTGGTAGTTGCTGGATGTGGGCAACCGACGTTTCTGGGTATAGTAACCGGTAGTTGCTGGATGTGGGCAACCGACATTACTAGGTATGGGAAACTGGTAGTTGCTGGATGTGGGCAACCGACGTTTCTGGGTATAGTAACCGGTAGTTGCTAGATGTGGGCAACCGACGTTACTAGGTATGGGGAACTGGTAGTTGCTGGATGTGGGCAACCGACGTTCGGTGGGACAGGTCCAGTGGGACAAAGTAATGATAAAAGTTGAAATTATAATATTACCAATATAAATATAACTTTTGTATGTGTAAAGATATTGTTATTATTTTAATAAAAAAATTAGAACTCACCAGTTTATCTGATGTTTTGAGTATGTTGTGTGTGCTAGGTAAGGAGGGATCCTCTAATAATAGAGGAAAGCAAGTATGAGCCGATGATGACGCTATCCCGGAGCAACTGCTGGCATAGGATTTAGGGCTTGTTAATAATGTAAATAGCGCGATGTATAATTAAATACTGTCATATGTAAAATGTTTGAAAGAGTTGGGTTAATATATAATAGTGTTTAAAGTCTTCCGCTGTAAATAGAAAGACCTGATTTGTGTTTAAAATATTAATCCAACTGCGTGACGTGCCTCCGGTGCCCTGCCGGGTTTAGGGCGTCACACTAGGGTTTAACTTACTGGATTTTCCAAACCGAAAGATTCCTTTAGAGGGAGATATCTTCAAATAGACTCTGTCTCCAATTTGAAATTCCAATGGTTTCCTTCGTTTGTCTGCATAACTTTTCTGTTGATCACGAGCTGTTTTCAACCTGTTTTTAATCTTAGTAATCTTATCTGTGGTTTCTTGGATTAGCTCAGGACCTATGAGTTGTCTATCACCTATTTCATTCCAACATAGAGGTGACCTACATTTTCTTCCATATAAAGCTTCAAATGGAGCTAACCCAATACTAGAGTGGTAACTGTTATTGTATGAAAATTCTATTAAAGGTAAGTGACTATCCCAATTTCCACCTAAGTCTATAGCACAAGCCCTTAACATATCTTCCAGGGTTTGTATTTTCCTTTCACTTTGTCCATCAGTCTGTGGGTGATATGCTGTACTTAAGTTTATTTAGGTTCCTAAGGCTTTTTGTAAAAGTTTTCCAGGACCTAGAAGTAAATCTACTATCTCTATCTGATATAATGGATACAGGTATTCCATGTCTGGACACAATTTCTTTTATGTAAATCCTTGCTAATCTCTCAATCTTGTAATCTTCTCGGATAGGTAAGAAATGAGCTGACTTAGTTAGTCTATCTACTATAACCCAAATTGTGTCGTATCCGTTTCTAGTCCTGGGTAACTTAGTTATGAAGTCCATTGTAATTTAATCCCATTTCCATTCTGGAATTTCTGGTTGCTGCAGGTATCCTGAAGGTTTTTGATACTCAGCTTTTATTCTTAAGCAGACATCACACTGTTCCACAAATTCTCCAACTGATCTTTTCATACCTGGCCACCAATATTGGCTTTTCAAGTCCTTATATATTTTATTGTTTCCTGGATGCACAAAATATCTTGATCTATGAGCTTCTTGCAGAACAGTTGTCCTAATCATGTTGTTGTCGGGAATCCAAATTCTTCCTTTGAATTTCAGAATTCCATCTGCTTCTGTTTTCAAGTCTTTCATTAGCCCTTTCAGTTTCAATATATCTTTTTGTTGAGCTTCCCGGATTTGGCTTAACAGATCTGAACGTAATTCCATTTTCATGGCTCGTACTCGTAAAGGTTTTGTTCTTTCTTTTCTACTTAAAGCATCAGCAACTACATTTGCTTTACCTGGGTGATACTTAATTTCACAGTCATAATCACTTAATAATTCTACCCATCTTCTTTGCCTCATATTTAACATCTTCTTGTCAAAGATGGGTTGTAAACTTTTGTGATCCGTATATATTATACACTTAGTTCCGTACAGATAATGTCTTCAAATCTTCAGTGCAAATATTACAGCTCCTAATTCTAAATCATGGGTGGTATAATTCTTTTCACTACCTCTAAGTTGTCTGGATGCATATGCAATCACCTTATCTTTCTACATTAAAACACATCCAAAGCCTTGACGAGATGCATCACAATAGACTATGAAATTATTTGTTCCTTCTGGTAAAGCTAATATGGGTGCACTACATAACTTACTTTTGAGGAGTTCAAATGCTTCATTTTGTTTTTCTCCCCACATACTTTCTATCTTTTTGGGTCAATTCTGTCAACGGTTGGGCTATCCTTGAGAAGTTTTCTATAAATATTCTGTAGTATCCTTCTAAACTTAAGAATTGTCATATTTCTGTTGGGGTTTTTGGAATTTCCCATTTCTTAACTGCCTCAATCTTTGCTGGATCAACCTGAATCCCATCTTGGTTAACTATATGTCCTAGAAATTGTACTTCCCTTTTCTAAAATTCGCATTTTGAGAATTTTGCATATAACTTTTCTTTTGTAACAATTCCAGAGTTAACCTCCGATGTTGTTCGTGGTCTTCCTTATTCTTAGAATAAATTAAAATGTCATCTATGAAGACTATAACAAATTTATCTAAATAAGGTTTACACACTCTATTCATTAAATCCATGAATACTGCTGGAGCATTGGTTAATCCAAATGGCATTATAAGAAATTCATAATGTCCATACCTAGTTCTAAATGCAGTCTTAGAAATATCTTCTTCCTGTACTCTTAATTGATGATATCCAGATCTTAAATCTATTTTCGAGAAATAACTAGATCCCTATAATTGGTCAAACAAATCATCAATTCTAGGGAGAGGATACCTATTCTTTATGGTAACCTTATTGAGTTCTCTATAATCGATACACATTCTAAAAGTTCCATCTTTCTTTTTGACAAAGAGAACTGGTGCTCCCCAAGGTGATACACTAGGACGTATAAATCCTTTATCTAATAATTCATGTAACTGAGTCATGAGTTCTTTCATTTCAGTTGGTGCTAAACGATAAGGTGCTTTGGCAATAGGTGCTGTTCCTGGTATTAATTCTATTTTAAATTCTACCTGACGAGGGGGTTGTAGTCCAGGTAATTCATCAGGAAAAACATCACAGTATTCATTTATAACAGGAACACTTTCCAAATTTCCCTTATCAAGCTTTGCATCAATCACATGAGCCAAGAAAGCTAAACATTTCTTGTTTAAGCATTTCTGTGCTTTTTCACAAGAAATCAGTTTCACAGTGTTGTTTGGTCTATCACCATATATGCAGAGAGTTTTGTCTTCCTTAATCAAAGGAATCTTTATCATTTTCTTATCACAAATGATTTTAGCATGATTTTTACTCAACCAATCTATTCCTACAACGATATCAAATCCTCCTAACTTAATAGGTATCAGATTTACATCAAAACAATATTCATCTAAATTCAGAATGCAATTAGGAATGATTTCATCAGCTTCTATTATTTTACCATAAGCTAATTCTATCACATAGTTATCACTTAATTTCCCAGATGTTAAACTAAGTGAGGGTCTAAAAGTATGTGAAACAAAACTACGAGTTGCTCCTGTATCAAATAATACTTTAGCGTACTGGTTATTGATAAGGAACGTACCCGTAACTACTTCTGGTTAATGACGAGCTTCATCAGCTTGTATCACAAAAGCTCTTCCACGGGGTTGTTCTGGTTAGCTGGAGCCTTGCCCTTTCGTTGTGGACATTCATTACGAAAATGATTTTCATTTCCACACTGAAAACAGACGGTTTTAGGGTTGGTAGGGTTTTTGCAGTCTCGAGAAATATGTCCCTTCTTTTTGCAGTTGTAGCAAACCACTGTCATACAGTTTCCTGTATGATACCTTTGACAGATATTACACTATGGTGGTTTATCTATTTTTTTCCCCTGAGCTGTTCCCAAGAAGTTTCTTGGTGGAGGTTGGGTTACTCTTTTCTGGAGAGCTTTCTCCAAATCTTCTTCCAGAGTGGTTTTCAGTCCATTTCCTTTTCTCTCCTACCTGTGGGTGACTTAATGATCCATTTCTGATCATTTCATCTGTCAGACTTCTTGACAGGATTACCGCTTCTTAAAGGTTTTGGTTCTTGCAGATTTTACTAACCCTCTTATTTGTGGTACCAATCCCCAAATATACCTTCCTATCCTTTTTGATTCCGGGGTTATCAGATGTGGTACTAACTGTAACACCCGTATTTTCTTTTTAAAGAAACAAAAGGATAAAAGAGAAAGAAAAAGGGAGAAATGAAAGTCAACCCCAAAGTTGAGGGACTAAAAGTGTTAAAAAGCACAAAAGCAATAAAAGTTGGTAAAAAGGTGGCATGGCCGCCCATTTCAACCTGCACAACATCTTTTCTTCGGTTTTTAGAGAGAGAGAGAGAGCAGAGAAAACTCTCGGTTATTCGAAGAACAAGAAGAAGAAGTCGAAGTTGAGGAAAGAATTCGTATTTTTAAGTTGTTCTTGGCTAGATAATGCCTCGGATATATGTCCTTATGTGCCTATATGCTTTCGGGTATGTGTTTTTGGTATTTAGGTGCTAGAAATATCAAGAATTCAGGGATTTGAGAGTATTAAGCTTGAAAGCAGCAAAAGGTGAGTTCTAGACCCCGGTTTTTACTTGTTTTAAACTCTTTTGGGGCTGAAAATGTATTAAACGATTTTTACCATGTTTATCTATTGATACCCGCATGTGTTTTGGCATGTTTGATGATGTTTATATGTAGTTCATGCTTAGAAGGACCTTGGTAAGCTTAGAACATTTAGGCCTGATGTTTGGGTTTGGAAATATCATAGTAATAGGCTGGACAGGAGGTTGATGAGTCTACACAATAACCTCTTACGCCCAGGATTTGCCTTAGAAATGTTCTAAGTAAGGTCATGAGTCCAAATAGTTCTCATATGCCCAAACAGTACCTAATACGCCTAAGGCTCATGAGCCTCAACAGTGCTCATATGCTTGAAAATGACTTAGAAAAAGTTAAATGTAAGGTAATATGCCCAAACAGGGCTCTTACGCCTGAAAAGTAGGCTTAAAAGCCTAAGTGTAGGGTAATGAGTCTAAACAGTACTCTTGTGTCTAAAATAATGACTTAGAAAACTAAGTATAGGGTAATATGCCTGAATAGTACTCATACGCCTGAGATTTTTTTTCTAAGTACATGGTAATGAGCCTAAACAGTGCTCATACGCCTGAATAGCTCATACGCCTAAGGTGAAAAAGTTTCTAAGTGTAGGCTGGTGAGCCTACATAGTGGTGAAAAACCTAAACAGGGCTTATGCGTCCAAACAGGGCTCTTACGCCTAGACACTTAGAAATTTTTAGAAAATTTTCTGGGAGTCTGTGCTTTAGGGTTTGACCGAGGTTGACTAAGGGCCTATTAATGATGATGTTCCATACATGATATGATTATTTATAATTGTTCTTTATTATAGTTATTGTTATTATTATTACTCATAGTATGTGACTTTACGTGGTATGTTATTATCGTAACGTAGAGTATATTGTAATAATAAAGTGAAAGAGCATAAAGATAAGAAGTGGAACATAAATAAAATGTTAATAAGTCTTGCAAGCTCATAGGAGGGACACGACCATGTTGTCGTTAGCTCAACTGTGTTGCGGGTTAGCTACCCTTTTATGCACACAGGGTCAATCGATTGAGATTGGCAGGACCTTTGTAGCATGCCCTGGGTGATTGGGTCGGCCTTGTACACAGTACATATAGCCCTTTCGAGATATATAGTTGACCCTTCGGGGAACATAGTTGACCCTTTCGAGGGATACAGTTGACCCTTCGGGGAACATAGTTGACCCTTTCGAGGGATACAGTTGACCCTTCGGGGAACATAGATGGCCCATCACCCGTTTTCCATCGCGCACATAGTTGTGGCATTGCGCACTGGTCCACATAGACAGTGGAACATAAAGATAAAAAGTTTACAGACAAGGCATACAGTACAGAGAACGAACAATATTTGTTCATACAGTTAATGCGTGCTCGCATACACAGTACAGAGTTGTATTTTATAGAAAAGAGTATTTTTATATACAACATATAGAAAGTATTTTATTATGTATAAAACTAGAACTCACTCAGCAACGCTGACTTTTATACATTTTCAGTTGGCAGGTAAATATTGCTGAGGATGGCACGAGGACGAAGCTACTCGGCAAGACAAGGCTGACATCCATCCGTATTTTGATTCTATTGTTGTTTTGTAATGCAATCGAACAACCTTTTTGTAACTCATGAACAACATTGTATTGTTTAACAACAGTAGTTAAAAGTAATTGAAAGGTTTATTACATGAAATTCCGCTGTGTATATTATGAAATGAATATTAATAGGTATCTATGATGCAATGAATGACCAACTGTGTGGTGCCCAGGATCGGGGCCTTACACTAACCTGGATAGTTATGGGGAAGAGGAGTTACGGGCATTCCAGAGGTGCAAGCCCCCGACTTTCGATGGTAATGGCGATGCTGCTGCCGCTCACCGCTGGGTGAGGGAGATGGAGGCAATACTAGAGATCAATGAATGTCGCGAAGATCAAAAGGTAAAGTTCGCAACTCACTCTTTTGCAGACTCGGCATTATGTTGGTGGGACAATATTGTCCAAGCTGAGGGTACTAGAGCCATCGGGAAGATGCGATGGAGAGAGCTGAAACAACTAGTGATGGAGGAGTTCTGTCCTCATAGGGAACTGGACAGGATCGAGAGGGAGTTCCTACAACTCGAGGCGGGAACCATGACCCACCAGCAGTACACCACCAAATTTAATGAGATGGCGAGACTGGTGCCGGATCAGGTGACGCCGGTATCTCGAAAGATTAACCAGTATATACAGGGACTGCCAGCTGACATTCGTAGACACATGATCGCTGCTAGACCGAGCACCTTTATGTCGGCAGTGGATCTGGCTGGGAGGCTCTACAATGAAAGGGAAGTGACAATGGTGGAAGTGAAGAAAGCCGGTGGTGGTGACCGGAGTTGGAATGGAAAGAGGTTTAGGCGGGGAGGTTTCACCCCGAACAACAAGAAGATGAGAATGGATGACCGTAGGGTGGGGTCGTCCAGCTCGGGGTCAAAGAAATATGGCAAATGTGGAAGGGAGCATCCTGGTAGTGCAGGATGGGGATGAACGTATGCTTTAGGTGTGGCCATCCTGGCCATATCGCTAGAGACTGTAAGAAGCCGAGGGCGGAGAGCTCTGGAGCGAGGAGTAAGAAGCCGGAAGAAGGAGGGCAGAGGGCAAGTGCTAGAGCTTACACCATGACCCGGGAAGAAGCCAGAGTGGATCCCGATGTCGTGTCAGTATGTTTCTAGTTAATCAAACTTGTGCCTCTGTATTATTTGATTCTGGTGCTAGTAGGAGTTTTATTTCTACTACCTTTTTTGTTAAGTTGTCTGTTAGCAGTAGGGGTATTAGCGAGCCTTTTGATGTAGAAACTGCTATCGGTAAGTCCACCAGAGTTACTGATGTAATAGAAGATTGTGCCATAGAATTAGAAGGTCATAGGTGTGCTGCTAAATTACATGTGATGCTGGTCTAGGTGGATTTGATGTAACTAGATGGATTTAGACTAATAGTGCCTGCCGGAAGTCCGGTGACAATATATGGTGATCGGGTTACGACGATTCCGAAAGTGATTTCGATGGCGGTGGCAGGAAAGTGCATGAGGCGTGGATGTAGCGCTTATTTGGCCTACGTGAAAGATGTGGACACACCGACACACCAATTGTCCGAAGTGCCGGTGGTGCGTGACTTTCCCGATGTATTTCCAGAGGACCTATCAGGCGTGCCACCAGATCGCGAAATCAACTTTCAAATTGACTTGATACCCGGTGCCCAACCTGTCGCCAAGGCACCGTATCGATTAGCCCCGACTGAGATGAAGGAGTTAATGTAGCAACTACAAGAATTACTCGATAAGGGTTTCATCAGACCGAGTATCTCTCCTTGGGGTGCTCCGGTCTTGTTCATGAAAAAGAAGGACGGTAGCATGAGAATGTGTATCGACTACCGTGAGTTGAACAAATTGATGATAAAGAACCGGTATCCATTACCGAGGATTGACGACTTGTTCGACCAGCTCCAGGGTGCCAGTTGGTTCTCGAGGATAGATCTTTGATCTGGCTACCATCAATTGAAAGTGAGGGAGCAGGACATTCCTAAAACAGCTTTTCGTACGCGTTATGGACACTATGAGTTTCTAGTTATGTCCTTTGGTTTAACCAACGCGCTAGCTGCTTTTTTGGATTTGATGAATCGGGTGTGCCGGCCGATGTTGGATAAATCAGTGATTGTATTTATCGATGATATCTTGATTTATTCAAGGAGCGAGGAGGAGCATGCCGGTCATATTCGGGAAGTGTTGGAGACTTTGAGAAAGGAGACACTGTATGCTAAGTTCTCCAAGTGTGCTTTTTGGCTACGCGAGGTGCAATTTCTAGGTCACGTGGTAAATGCAGAGGGAATCAAGGTGGACCTAGAAAAGGTGAAGGCCGTGATGCAATGGAAGTCTCCTAAGATGCCATCCGAAATTCATAGCTTCTTGGGATTGGCGGGCTACTACAGGAGATTTATTCAAGACTTTTCCAAGATAGCCTCACCTTTGACTAAATTGACCCGCAAGGACGTGAAGTTCGTGTGGGGTCGAGAGCAGGAGAGTGCCTTTGAGGAGTTGAACATGAGACTAACATAAGCTCCTATCTTGACATTGCCCGAGGGAAGTGAAGACTTAGTGGTATATTCGGATGCATCCTACTCTGGGTTAGGTTGTGTATTGATGCAACATGGAAGGGTAATAGCCTACGCATTCCGACAACTGAAAACCCACGAAGTCAACTATTCCACACACGATCTAGAATTAGCCGCGGTGGTTTTCGCATTGAAGATTTGGTGGCACTATCTATACGGGACTAAGTGCACCATCTTCACAGACCACAAAAGCTTGAAGTACTTCTTCGAGCAAAAGGACCTGAACATGAGGCAGAGGCAATGGTTGGAACTCATAAAGGACTATGACTGCGAAATCCATTACCATCCGGGCAAGCCCAACGTGGTGGCAGATGCCCTTAGCCGGAAGGAGAGACCCGAGCCGATTCGGGTGAAGGCTTATCAGTTAATCATGGCCTCCGACGTGATGACACAGTTAAGGAGTTTCAAGACGAGGATTTGAAAGAAGATCGTCTTAACTCCGAAAGGATGAGTGGTCTAGTTACGGAATTGGGTGAGAACACTCTTAGTGTTAAGACCCGATTCGGGCGGATGTGGATTCCTCGATACGGGGATCTACGTGGGAAGATAATGGACAAAGCCCATAAGACTCGATACTCCATTCATCCCGGTGCTACCAAGATGTATCACGATATGAAGAAAGATTATTGGTGGCCGGGTATGAAACGCGATGTAGTGGAGTACGTGAGTAAGTGCCTCACTTGTCTCCAAGTGAAGGCGGAACACCAGAAACCATACGAGAAAATCCAACCGTTGGATATACCCAAATGGAAGTGGGAGCATATCACCATGGACTTCATTACTAAGCTACCTCGCACGTCGAGGGGATGCGACACTATCTGGGTGATTGTCGACCGACTAACAAAGAGTGCCCACTTCCTACCAATCCGCGAGACGTATTCATCCGAAAGATTGGCGGATCTGTTCATCAAGGAGATCGTAGCTCGTCATGGCTTTTCGGTGTCTATCGTGTCGGATCGTGACACCCGGTTTACATTGAAGTTTTAGAGAAGATTCCATGATGCCATGGGGACGAGGCTACACATTAGTACAGCCTATCATCCTCAGATGGACGGTCAGTCTGAGAGGACGATACAGACGCTTAAGGATATGCTTTGAGCATGCGTGATCGATTTTGGAGGAAGTTGGGATGATCACTTACCATTAGCAAAATTCTTGTACAACAACAGTTATCATGCTAGTATTGGCATGCCACCCTACGAGATGCTATAGGTAGGAGATGTAGGACGCCCGTGTGTTGGGGAGACATTGGGAAGAAAGAGTTAGGAGGTGTTGAGGTGATCGAAGCTACGACTAAGAAGTTGGAAAAGAGACGAAGACCGATAGAATTCCAGGTTGGCGACCGAGTGATGTTGAAGGTCTCACCTTGGAAAGGAATTATCCGATTCAGGAAACGAGGTAAGTTAAGCCCAAGATACATATGCCCTTTCCGAATCATCGCACGAGTAGGAGAGGTAGCCTATCAACTTGAATTGCCAGATGAGTTAAGTGGAATTCATCCCACATTCCATGTATCACATCTGAGAAAGTGCTTAGCTGATGAAGATATGATTGTTCCACTGGAAGACATTGAAGTGGACGAACGGCTCAATTACGTGGAGCAACCAGTGGCAATCATTGATCATAAGGAAAAGAAGTTAAGAAATAAAGTGGTTCCTCTTGTGCGTGTACAGTGGAAGCACAGGAAGGGATCCGAGTCTATATGGGAGACTGAATAGGAGATGAGACAACATTACCCATATCTGTTTGAGGAATAACAGGTTTTGGGGACGAAACCTATATAAGGGGGGTGGACTTGTAACACCCGTATTTTCTTTTTAAAGAAACAAAAGGATAAAAGAGAAAGAAAAAGGGAGAAATGGAAGTCAACCCCAAAGTTAAGGGACTAAAAGTGTTAAAAAGCACAAAAGCAATAAAAGTTGGTAAAAAGGTGGCATGGCCGCCCATTTCAACCTGCACAACATCTTTTCTTCGGTTTTTAGAGAGAGAGAGAGCAGAGAAAACTCTCGGTTATTCGAAGAACAAGAAGAAGAAGTCGAAGTTGAGGTAAGAATTCATATTTTTATGTTGTTCTTGGCTAGATAATGCCTCGGATATATGTCCTTATGTGCCTATATGCTTTCGGGTATGTGTTTTTGGTATTTAGGTGCTAGAAATATCAAGAATTCGGGGATTTGAGAGTATTAAGCTTGAAAGCAGCAAAAGGTGAGTTCTAGACCCTGGTTTTTACTTGTTTTAAACTCTTTTGGGGCTGAAAATGTATTAAACGATTTTTACCATGTTTATCTATTGATACCCGTATGTGTTTTGGCATGTTTGATGATGTTTATGTGTAGTTCATGCTTAGAAGGACCTTGGTAAGCTTAGAACATTTAGGCCTGATGTTTGGGTTTGGAAATATCATAGTAATAGGCTGGACAGGAGGTTGATGAGTCTACACAGTAACCTCTTACGCCCAGGATTTGCCTTAGAAATGTTCTAAGTAGGGCCATGAGTCCAAATAGTTCTCATATGCCCAAACAGTACCTAATACGCCTAAGGCTCATGTGCCTCAACAGTGCTCATATGCTTGAAAATGACTTAGAAAAAGTTAAATGTAAGGTAATATGTCCAAACATGGCTCTTACGCCTGAAAAGTAGGCTTAAAAGCCTAAGTGTAGGGTAATGAGTCTAAACAGTACTCTTGTGCCTAAAATAATGACTTAGAAAACTAAGTATAGGGTAATATGCCTGAATAGTACTCATACGCCTGAGATTTTTTTTCTAAGTACATGGTAATGAGCCTAAACAGTGCTCATGCGCCTGAATAGCTCATACGCCTAAGGTGAAAAAGTTTCTAAGTGTAGGCTGGTGAGCCTACATAGTGGTGAAAAACCTAAACAGGGCTTATGCGTCCAAACATGGCTCTTACGCCCAGACACTTAGAAATTTTTAGAAAATTTTCTGGGAGTCTGTGCTTTAGGGTTTGACCGAGGTTGACTAAGGGCCTATTAATGATGGTGTTCCATGCATGATATGATTATTTATAATTGTTCTTTATTATAGTTATTGTTATTATTATTACTCATAGTATGTGACTTTACATGGTATGTTATTATCGTAACGTAGAGTATATTGTAATAATAAAGTGAAAGAGCAATAAAAAAAGAAGTGGAACATAAATAAAATGTTAATAAGTCTTGCAAGCACATAGGAGGGACACGACCGTGTTGTCGTTAGCTCAACTGTGTTGCAGGTTAGCTACCCTTTTATGCACACAAGGTCAATCGATTGAGATTGGCAGGACCTTTGTAGCGTGCCCTGGGTGATTGGGTCGGCCTTGTACACAGTACACATAGCCCTTTCGAGGGACACAGTTGACCCTTCGGGGAACATAGTTGACCCTTTCGAGGGATACAGTTGACCCTTCGGGGAACATAGTTGACCCTTTCAAGGGATACACTTGACCCTTTCAAGGGATACAGTTGACCCTTCGGGGAACATAGATGGCCCATCACCCGTTTTCCATCGCGGACATAGTTGAGGCATTGCGCACTGGTCCACATAGACAGTGGAACATAAAGATAAAAAGTTTACAGACAAGGCATACAGTACAGAGAACGAACAATATTTGTTCATACAGTTAATGCGTGCTCGCATACACAGTACAGAGTTGTATTTTATAGAAAAGAGTATTTTTATATACAACATATAGAAAATATTTTATTACGTATAAAACTAGAACTCACTCAGCAACGCTGACTTTTATACATTTTTAGTTGGCAGGTAAATATTGCTGAGGATGGCACGAGGACGAAGCTACTCGGCAAGACAAGGCTGACATCCATCCGTATTTTGATTCTATTGTTGTTTTGTAATGCAATCGAACAACCTTTTTGTAACTCATGAACAACATTGTATTGCTTAACAACAATTGTTAAAAGTAATTGAAAGGTTTTATTACATGAAATTCCGCTGTGTATATTATGAAATGAATATTAATAGGTATCTATGATGCAATGAATGACCAACTGTGAGGTGCCCGAGATCGGGACCTTACACTAACCTGGATAGTTCATTATACCTATCAGTATATTCCCGGTGTGTGGCTCCTTTCATTTCTAGTGCTAAAAATTCAGCCTCTAATTTTTCTATCTCATTATAGGGGCAATATTTTTCTATCATTATATTTCTAAATTCTTCCCAACTCAGCCCATTCATAACATTCCTACCCCTAGTGTGTACCTCCATTTTCCACCAGGATTGTGCTTCTCCTTTTAGTGAATGTGAAGCAAATAGTGTTTTGAAGTTTTCAGCACGATTAGTGATTTCCAAGATTCCTTCCATGTCGTCTAGCCATCTCAAAGCTTGTACAGCTCCACCTTTTCCATCAAATTCCCAGGGTCTGCAAGACATGAAGGTCTTGTAAGAACATCTCTTTGAGATTCCATTCAGAATTTCCTCTTCCTGTCGTTCCTCTGGGATAATATTTTCAGGCCTTATTGGTGGGTGTGAGGTAGTTCCAATATTTAGGTTTTGCTGGAGTTGGGTTATTAAGGTAGGTAGGGTAGCTTCTATTTGTTGGGCTATTATCTGAGAAATCCTGTCATTCTCATTGGTATCACTGTTTACGGGTGTTTCTTCCCCAAGTCTGGTTCTGGGTCGTCCAACTCGAGCTGTTCTCCGGATAGGCTGAGTGTTTCTTTTTGGCGGCATGATTCACTATAGTGAATTTCAACATTAGTTATCACAAATAATATATTCTAACACAAAATTACTTAACACAAATCAAATAAATATGTTGACACAAAAGTACATATATCAGTTAAGTTCTTATTTCTTTTATTCTAGAAAGTTAGACTATAATCTCTTAGTTCCTGTGAATCCAATTCCAGATCCTTGCAAAGATACTTTTCTTGGGTGCCTTGAGCTTTTAGATATCCTTCTGGATTTTCCAGATTCCTATCTGTATTTTCTTAAGTTTTCTAAGAGTTTGTCGAGCTGTCTTCATTTGGTCCAACTCTTGTCCTTTAGTAACCTTATCTTTACCTTCGGGGGAATCAGAAGTTTGTAATTCTAGATTCTCAGTTTGCTTAGCTCTAAACTTGTGTCCACGTTTTATCTTTTTCCTAGGAGTCTTAATCGTATATCCTCCCACGTGTACGGGTGCACGTCGAACATAAAATTTTGATTCTTTCTCCAGTTGGGGAATTTCCATAGCTTGTTGGGGTTCTGGTTCAGGAGTTATTTCCTTAAAGTTGTTATGGTCCGGACATTCTGAAGGATCAGTCTCGTGGTGGTAAAGATTGGAATTCATAGCTGCACGGAATTTCTTAACAGTATTTCACAAAAAGATTAGTCAAATAACTATTAAAATTTTGTTAGAATCTTAATTACAAAATCACAATTTCATATAACTCACATAATTCACATAAAATCATAAAATCATAAAATCATATATATATATATTTTGAGCTTATGGTTATAGTCTAGATATTTTGAAAATATCTAATTCCCTATAACCAATGGCTCTGATACCAACCTGTCACATCCCGGCGGAAGCGTGAACGAGGTGGGGTGTGACTAGCCTTTATCAGAGTGCACTGCTTATAGTAAAGTAGACATAATTATTATAAAAAGAAACATAACATAGACATGCCTTTATTTATAATATTGGAATTACATCTTATACGTAGATTACAAAATTAGATGTAATTGTTTTACAACTAAACTACAGCATGTCTTCAGCTACGGTGGAAATGTGCGTCAACATACACGCTACCATCAACGATGTTGACAGTTAAGGTGACACAAACCCTTCCTACCACTTCTCCCCAACCATTATGCACTTCAAAGCTAAGGTCAAAAGTGTTACTCATTATTTCCTGAAAAAGCATACTTAAACCAGTCAACAAAAATGTTAGTGAGAAATATAGGTTTAAATACAGACAAATATTTTGTTGATGTACCAATTACAACCAAACCTGTTCACAACATAATCATACTTTAACGAAATAATTCACAAAATCAGATAATATTACATCCCAACCCTCATTCGGTTAGATGCAGGAAAATAGCAGCAACACTCATCCTGTTGGTGCAAATATTCTCCTAAGTAGCGCTACTAATATTACCGGACGGTTCCTCATTCGAATTAATGGTTGTATCACAAATGACAGTAAGTATCAAAAATATTTTCAAAATAATACATCAACCCAAACAATATGCTTTTTCCCCCAAAACTTTATGAATACGAAAAGGTTGAAAATGGGGCTATGAATCTCACCGTGTCTTCAAACTTGAATCTATAAAATAGTTCACAGTGTCAGATAATATTTTTTTTAAAATTTTTAGAATCTCAGATGTAAGTATCTTTTGGAAATTCTACCAATAACGTTATCACAAAATTTCCAGCAAATTACTTATACATAATTTGCTTAAAAATTAGTCCAAAGTCCACATAAATCATAAAAATTACCTACGGTTATCAAAAATCACCAAAAATTCATAAAATTTTATTCCAACAGTTAGTAATATCCCATAATTTTTATATTCTATAGTTTCAGATTTAATATCACATCTAAAATTTTCACAGATGTAAGTATCTTTTGGAAATTCTACCAATAACGTTATCACAACAATTAGTCCAAATCATAATATATCAGTTTCTGTAATTTTCACAATAATCTTAATATTTAGCAAAAATAGTTATACTGCTCCAAAACTTATGAAAATTCTATATTCTATAGTTTCAGATTTAATATCACATCTAAGATTTTATCAGAATTTATTATTTACGTTAAGTATTTATTCTGATTTATTTACAGCAGAACACATAAAAATTCATATCTTAATTATAACGAGGAATGAAATTCTGAAATAATTCTAGAGACTTTTAAACTTCAAAAGGATCATCCTGTGAATTTATCAGAATTTTCCCGAATTTATTTCTATTTTTGATATTTTCTTCTATTTTTCATTATTTAAAATAATTTATATAAATTATTTATTTATCAAAATTTTGTCAAAGTTTCCAGAATAATATTTCAGTATACAAATAAGGATTTTTCAATGCTTATTCCCGCAAATTCATTTATTTAATATTTATTAGATTTTCTTAAATATTTACAAGGTTAATTCTTGTAAATTCAAAATATACCTTTTTATCACAAGTTTTTGAGTTTTTGCAACTCATTACTAGTGATTAATGACTAAACATACTTTCAAGATTGGTTTTGGTGTTTAAATACCAAAACTAACAATATAGATGTGTTTTGTAACACATATGTAACATTAAGTTTTAAAAATATTTGTAACCTTTATGGATGATGCTCTTGGTGGTGTTCTTGCTTCTTGAACTTGAAAGAAAGGTCCGTGAAGGTGGTGTGTTGTTATGTTGGTTTGTTGCGGGTTGTTGTTTGTTTGTCGGTTGTTGTTGGTTGGTGATGGAGGTGTGTTTGTTAAGTAAAACCGAGAGGTGAGAGGGGCAGAAAGGTGGTGCTCGATTGGGGTGGTGCTAGAGTTGGCGGTGGCTGTTGGTTGTATGTGTAGAAGCCGAGAGAGAATGTGATGGTGGTGAGTTTGTAAGGAGATCCGAGAGAGAGAGACAATAGATTTTGGTTTATGGTGTTGTTTGTGTTCTCAAAAGCTACTTATATTCTCGTCCACCACCTCTTGGAACATGTCCTAGAAGCTAGCCTTGATGATTCATACTTGGTAGGGTGTTTAGGTGTCACATAAAGGGCTTGGTGGCGGTTTGGAGGGACTACCAAGGGATAGAGAGGTAAGGTGGCAATCTAGGGTGTCCAAGGTGATAGGTGGCAACTTTAGGAACATTCATGGTGTGAATGGGAGGTTGTCTAGTCAAACTTGAAGTCTAGGTGATGATAGTAGGGTGTGTGGTGGCGGTTAGGATATGAAAGCAAGAAACCGAGAGGTATGGTGGTGATATGGTGCTTTTCGGGTTGTGGTATAAGATGGTGTTTTTCGTATGGTGGTTTAGTGGTTTCACTAGGTGGGAATGCAAGTTGGCGAGTGATGGCGGTTTAAGTAAGGTGGCCGAGGGTGGTGGTGGTTGTTATCGGGTGGTATGGTGTTGTGGTTTGTGGTTTTGGGTGGTAGTTTGGGTGGGGTTAACCGAGGGTGGGTGGTTTGGGTTATTAGTTTTAGGTTTTAGTTTTTAGTTTTAGTTTTAATGGGTACATACATATATACATATATATACTCATAGATATATATAAGTGAGCTTTATATAAATAGATTACAAGTATATATACATACCAAACATATACTTGCTATTCTTAATGTGCATACATATATACATGTGTTTATAATATAATCATGTACAAATAAGTAAAGTACATATATATACATATAATAAGTAAATTATATATATGTAGGATTCTATGTGCCCAAGACACTTAGAATATTGATGTGGTTAGTACGTTATGATCCAAGTCGGGTTATACCCAATAACAAGCTTAGCAAACACCAATTAAATGTTTAATTGATGATATGATCATGCAATTAAATATTTACACCAATTTAGAAAATGGGTTTTCTAAATAAGTTGCATATGAGATGGAACAATTGATTAGGATATTTTGTTCAATAATATTATTTGAAGTGTTATTTAAATTAGTTGTATAACACCAAATAATAATGAGAGTATACTACTTATACAATTAGTTGGTTAATTATATAAACTAGTTAAAAGAGTAGGCAATATATACATGTGTGTATTAATATTTAAGAGAATAAAAAAAGGAAATCTCTCCTTTTTTGCTTGAAGAAACCGTCCCATGTGACTTCATGAGTGGAAGACACACATGCTTGTCATGTGTTTCCACTAGCAACTTATTCTCTTGAACACTACACACTTGACTTGTCTTGGGTTCTCAAAGATGCTCCACTAACTAGCATAAGAGAGACTCTCATTTCTCATTCATCTCTACATGCAAACAACACACAAAACACTCTCATATCTCTCTCAAGCTACGGATTCAGCAGCAACATTTTCAGGGTTTTCTTTGAAGTGTTTTGTGTTGTTTTGGTGATTTCTACCTAACAAGAAGGTGTGTTTGGAAGGAGATTGGGGTATACTAGCTTGAGGACTTCTATCCTTGAAGTCTTGGCTACATTTTGGGCATCTCCATCTTCATCAAACATCTCATTTTGGTCGACTTTGCTGCTGCAGTAAGGTAGAATCACAGCTCTATATAACTGTGATTTTATGTGCACTTACATATATTCATAGCTTGCATATTCACATAAATGATCCTTTGTTCTTTGGGTTTGTTTTATACATTAATATGATCATCTAATGAACATATTTTTCAGCTTATGAAAGGGTTTATAAAGTTGTAATTCCGCTGCGTTTTCAGAAAGTTTAAATGGTTAAATTGTGATTTTATGTTCTAACAAACCCAATAATGGCATCAAGAGCCGGTTATATGAATAGCTTGCTTGTTCTTGTCCTTTAAAAATCATTTTAAAGGATTTTAATCAACTAATTAGGTGTTAATCAACTAATTAGGGGCTGATTTTGGTTGATTTAATAAACCCTAAGTCTTTCAAAGTTATATGTTCATGCTTATGATTAAACTTTGAAAGATAGGAATGTCAATTGGTTGATATATTTGGTTGTTGTTTGTTTGGACAAACAAACCCAAATTTCCAGTTTATGTTGGTTGAAAATTTAGGGTTTGATGGGGTTTATTTTGTTTATTGAATAATGTTTATAATTGTTCATATGATAGTGCATAACCTAGCCTTTGGCCTTATGTTATTTGGATGATTGGAATGGTTGTTTTAATTCATTCAATTAGGTTGTAATATTTATGTTTATTATTTGGGTTGTAATTATTTATTCATTTGGTTATGTAATAAATAAATTAGGTGCATTTCTTTTTTATTAGAAAAATGTATTAGGATATAATTTTGTAAAAGGAAGATGCACAAGATCAAGACCCAAAGATGGACATCAAAGACATGGACCTTGAAGTATTTGGATATGGATTCAAGTGGGAGTCCATGGACACATATAATTTGTCATTACAAACCCCTAAGAAAGACCTTATGACAACACTTGTGATGGCAAACAAGTGTTGTCAACTTACTAGCTATGGTTATGCACTCATGTTTATATATTTATGCTTGTTTGAATGTTTGTTGTTTGATTGTTTGGTTGATATTTAGACATATATTACAAACTCATTTACAAACTTAACAAGCTGAAAATTGATGGTTCTTAATCATTAAAAGTGAATGAAAGGTTATTAAAAAGGATTAATGATTTTATAATAAAATGGGTTTTATTAAAAGAACCATAGGGTATCTTGTATTTGAAAGCATGCAAATACAAGTACATAGAGTTTTCTAAACTAGAATTATGAAACCTCTAAATATTCAAATCCCTTTTAAAATAAGTCAAACACCATCATCTTATACAACACTCAAATCATTTGAGAACTTGATGTGGGATAAAGGTCACCTAACCATATTAGAGGGAACTTATGAGTTTGAGGTGGGTTTGCCATATTTATGGGATAAAGGTCACCTAACCACTAATATTAGCAAATCCACACGTGTGTCTAAGTAGGATGACTTAATTTGGAAATCATGCATTAGGATCACCGAAGCATGACGTACAAAGGGTGTTGATGGGATAAACATGCCAAACAAACATAAGATGTTTAACCGATCCCATACACTAGAAATTGTAATAGGTTACAATTGTCAAAAGTTGACTACCTTGTTAACTTAAATAAAGGGATAAAGGTCACCTAACCGATATTTAAATGTAATGTTGGATTCTAGATTTTAATTATTAATTGTCTATGAGACGTAAAGGGTATTAATGATTAAAATGTAATTTTTTAAGAATTACTAATAAAGAACTTTGTTAATTTTGTAGAATGGCCGCAAACAACAACAACACAAACACAACCGTCCATAACCTATCACTAAGAACAATCCTTGAAAAGGAACGTCTAAACCATGGCAACTTCATGGATTGGTACCGAAACTTGAGAATCGTTCTCAAGCAAGAAAAGAAGTCCTATGTGTTAGACGATCCCATTCCCGATCAACCCGATGAAAATGACGACGAGGCCTTTGCCGAGTGGGTCAAGTACACCGAGGACTCTGTGCAAGTCGCATGTCTCATGCTAGCAAGTATGATTCCTGATTTGCAAAAGGACTTTGAGAACCAAAATGCCTATGACATGATCACCCAGTTGAAGAAAATGTTCCAACAACAATCAAGGGTGGAGCGCTTCGAAACGGTTCGAGCACTCCATGCATGTCGGATGGACGAGACCCAATCGGTGTCATCTTACGTTCTTAAGATGAAGAGCCACATTGATCACCTCGAAAGGCTTGACTGTCATGTGTCCAATGAGTTGGCAACGTATTTGATCCTCAACTCTCTATCCAAGAAGTTTGATAGCTTTGTTATGAACTATAACATGAATGGATGGGACAAGAGCATTGGTGAGCTTCACTCAATGCTCAAAACAGCCGAGGCGGGCATGGGTAGAAAGGTTCTACCAGTCCTTACGATCAATGAAGGAGGTAGTAGGAAGAGGCACCTCCCCGACCCTAGGGCAAGTGTTGCAAGAGGGAAGGGGCACGTCAAGGGGAAGGGAAAAGGAAAAGCAAAAGTGGAACCGCCCAAACCGAAAGAAAAGAAGCAAAAGGTTGCTCAAAATGACCCGTGTTTTGAGTGTGGGGAGGTAGGCCATTGGAAACGCAATTGCCCGGTCTATCTCAAAGCATTGAGAGAAAAGAGGGATGCGGGGCAAACCTCAGGTACAATCTTTATGGTACATGTTGAGCTAAATGTTATTTCTTCTAACACATGGGTACTAGATACTGGATGTGGAACTCATATTTGCAATTTATTGCAGGGGTTTAAAAGAAGTGAGCATTATGCAAAAGGGGAAATTAGTCTCTTCATGGGGAATGGTGCAAAGGTTCACGTGGAAGCCCAAGGAGACTACATTTTGAAGCTTCCAAGTGGTTTGGAAGTTATTTTAAAGAATGTTTTGTATGCTCCTAGTTTAACTAGGAACATTATTTCTGTTTCCCGTTTAAGACAATGTGATTATGATTTCAAGTTTGTTGACAATGATATTCATGTCTCTTTCAATCATATGTTTTATTTTAAAGCTATACCATGTAATGGTATTTATGAATTGGTTCATGAAAACACAACATATGATAGCTTAATGTACCAAGCAACCACCAAAAGGCTCAAATTAGATTTGAGTGATTCCTATCTTTGGCATTATCGCCTTGGTCACATAAACAAGAATTGTATGCAACAACTCCAAAAGAATGGTCTTTTGAAAACTAATGAAAATGATTCATTTGATGTATGCGAATCTTGTTTACAAGGTAAAATGACAAAGGCCCCTTTTAGTAGGACTAATGAAAGGGAAAAGGATTTATTAGGAATCATACATTCGGATGTATATGGACCTTTTAAACCAATAACTAGGAATGGTGAAAGATACTTCATTACCTTTACCGATGACTATAGTCGTTATGGGTATGTGTACTTGTTAAGACACAAACATGAATCTTTTGAAATGTTCAAAATCTTCAAGAATGAAGTAGAAAATCAACTCAACAAAACGGTCAAGGTTCTTCGTACAGTAGAGGAGGTGAATATCTAAGTAGTGAATTTCAAGAGTACCTTAGAAGTTGTGGGATTTTCTCATAACTTACTCCACCTGGAACACCACAACATAATGGTGTGTCTGAGAGGAGGAATCAGACTCTATTAGATATGGTTCGATCTATGATGGCTAGATGTACACTACCTCTATCATTTTGGGGTTTCGCGTTGTTCTCCGCGGCCCGTATTTTAAATATGGCCCCAACCAAGAAAGTGGAAAGGACACCTTTCGAAATATGGCATGGAAGGGTTCTATCATTATCATATTTAAAAGTTTGGGGGTGTGATGCTTATCCTAAGCAATACACTCAAAACAAACTGGAAGCCCGATCCACAAAGTGTATCTTCATTGGATATCCTAGAGATTGTATTGGATATTATTTCTATGATCCGACAGAACAGAAAGTGTTTATTGCTCGAAAGGCAGAGTTCTTGGAAACTAAGTTTCTTTCGGAAGAAACTAGTGGAAGAGCAGTGGAACTTGAAGAGGTTCAAGATTCACAAGACGATACATAATTGGTTGATACTAGCAATCAACATGAGGATATTGAGAATGATCATGTGGATGATCAAGATACACAAAACGTTCGCAGATCTGGTAGAATTAGTGTTCCTCCTGAGAGATATGGATTTTTCATGGATGGATGCTATGTGGTAGATTCGGATGAACCAACCACATACCAAGAGGTAATGTCAAAACCTGATTTTGACAAATGGCAAGAAGCCATGAACGTTAAGATGCAATCCATGTATGATAACCAAGTTTGGGAATTGGTTACACCACCTCTTAAGTCCAAGATAGTTGGAAGTAAGTGGGTTTTCAAGAAGAAAACCGATATGCATGGAAAGTTGGATACCTATAAAGCTAGACTTGTAGCAAAAAGTTTCACTCAAACTCAAGGGGTTGATTATGATGAAACCTTTTCGCCTATGGCAATGCTAAAGTCTATCAGGATATTGTTTGCCATGGCAGCATATTATGACTATGAGATTTGGCAAATGGATGTCAAGACCGTTTTTCTTAATGGATATCTTGAGGAAGATGTCCATATGAAACAACCTGAAGGTTTTGTTAATCCAAAACATCCTAACAAGGTATGCAAGTTAAAGAAATCAATCTATGGATTGAAACAAGCATCAAGAAATTGGAATCACCATTTGATGATGAAGTAAAGAAATTTGGCTTCATCAAAAACGCTGATGAAGCTTGTGTATATAAGAAAGCTAGTGGGAGCATTATTACTTTCCTTGTATTATATGTTGATGACATTCTACTAATTGGAAACGATATTCCAACCTTGGAAGGCGTAAAAACCTGGCTTAGAAGCTGTTTTTCCATTAAGGATCTTGGTGAGGCCACCTATATTTTGGGAATAAAGATCTATAGGGATAGATCAAGGCGATTAATAGGTTTAAACCAAAGTACATACATTGAAAAGATCTTGAAAAGGTTCAAGATGGAGAATTCTAAGAAAGGTTTGGTGCCTATTCAAAAGGGGACTATATTGAGCTCATCTCAATACCCTAGTTCAAAGGTTGAACAAGAAAGAATGAATGGAGTCCCATATGCATCTGCTATAGGATCCATCATGTATGCAATGATATGTACTAGGCCGGACGTGTCATGTGCTCTAAGCATGACAAGTAGATATCAACAGAATCCTTGTAATAATCATTGATGGCTGTTAAGAGTATTTTGAAATACCTTAGAAACACTAAGGATATGTTCTTAATATATGGATCTGGTGAGGAGGAGCTCGTTGTAAAGGGTTACACGGATGCGAGTTTCCAAACTGATCGAGATGATTCTCGATCACAGTCGGGATATGTCTTCATTATGAATAGAGGAGCGGTCTCTTGGAAGATCTCAAAGCAAGATGTAGTGGCACTATCTACAACAGAATCAGAATACATTGCCGCTTCATTGGCAGCTCAAGAAGCTGCGTGGTTTAGGAAGTTCATTGCTGATCTAGGGGTTATTGCTACCATTCAAGACCCCCTAGAGATCTTTTGTGACAACGAAGGTGCTATTGCTCAAATCAAGGAACCTCGTGCTCATCAAAAGACTTGGCACATTGAACGGAGATTCAACTACATTAGGGATGAAGTTGAAAAAGGGAAGATATGTATTCACAAAGTTCATACCGATCAAAACATTGCGGATCCATTCACGAAGCTTCTAGATAGGTCAAAGTATGAAAGTCACACTTGTGCCTTAGGACTTCGATATTCTAGTGATTGGACTTGATCAAATTTAGTATTTGAATATGTGGAACTCATATTATTTGAGTAAAATTATTTGGTTATAATATTTCAATTAATGTTCCAATTTAGCATGTTTAATCCATGAGTAAATTATTTACTCTAAATGTCCGTAGTCGTTCATACTTATGGGAACAAGTGTGAGGGTAAGATTATTATGAACTTGGATTGGTTGATATTTATAAGGATGAATATAGAGCAATGGGTAACTATCAAAGTTCATAGATATTTGTGGGATACAAATATTGGACTAACCCGCATCTTAAATTTTACTACATGGAATCTTATTGATTGATCATAAGTAAATTTGAGTAAAGGCGAATATCATTTGGTATCCTCCAACCTGAGATACATATTGGGTTTTGATATTCACCAAGTATTATGCCTTGAGCTAATTCTTCACTGTCCTGAAATAGTGGACAATACATAAGGATATGTTCAAGTATAACACGAGGTGTTTGTGAGAAACGTATGTAGTCAAGATGGAATTTGTTCCTCTTATTCGTTGAGAGTTAGATGTCTAAGGCCTGATTAAGTTAAATCAATAAGGAATGATCACTCTGTGTCCTTGGATTTAACATGACATATGTAACAAAAGGATAGATGATTGATTCACCTAAATCATTTCAAGTAGGATACTTGAACGGGATGATGTTATTGAATGGCCATAAGTCATGCGTATTAAGGGTAGTAAACCGTTGTTAGGCGTCATTTACTGCTTGCATCAATCTTCTATGAATCTTGGGCAAGTGGGAGATTGTAAGATTCTATGTGCCCAAGACACTTAGAATATTGATGTGGTTAGTACGTTATGATCCAAGTCGGGTTATACCCAATAACAAGCTTAGCAAACACCAATTAAATATTTAATTGATGATATGATCATGCAATTAAATATTTACACCAATTTAGAAAATGAGTTTTCTAAATAAGTTGCATATGAGATGGAACAATTTATTAGGATATTTTGTTCAGTAATATTATTTGAAGTGTTATTTAAATTAGTTGTATAACACCAAATAATAATGAGAGTATACTACTTATACAATTAGTTGGTTAACTATATAAACTAGTTAAAAGAGTAGGCAATATATACATGTGTGTATTAATATTTAAGAGAATAAAAAAGGAAATCTCTCCTTTTTTCTTGAAGAAACCGTCCCATGTGACTTCATGAGTGGAAGACACACATGCTTGTCATGTGTTTCCACTAGCAACTTATTCTCTTGAACACTACACACTTGACTTGTCTTGGGTTCTCAAAGATGCTCCACTAACTAGCATAAGAGAGACTCTTATTTCTCATTCATCTCTACATGCAAACAATACATAAAACACTCTCATATCTCTCTCAAGCTACGGATTCAGCAGCAGCATTTTCAGGGTTTTCTTCGAAGTGTTTTGTGTTGTTTTGGTGATTTCTACCTAACAAGAAGGTGTGTTTGGAAGGAGCTTGGGGTATACTAGCTTGAGGACTTCTATCCTTGAAGTCTTGGCTACATTTTGGGCATCTCCATCTTCATCAAACATCTCATTTTGGTCGACTTTGCTGCTGCAGTAAGGTAGAATCACAACTCTATATAGCTGTGATTTTATGTGCACTTACATATGTTCATAGCTTGCATATTCACATAAATAATCCTTTGTTCTTTGGGTTTGTTTTATACATTAATATGATCATCTAATGAACATATTTTTCAGCTTATAAAAGGGTTTATAAAGTTGTAATTCCGCTGCGTTTTCAGAAAGTTTAAATGGTTACACTGTGATTTTATGTTCTAACATACCCAACAATATATATATACACATATTAATCGTACATATATACAAATATTTCAAGGAATTTTTCCATGTACATATATATATATGCAAACATGCACACGTAAAATTATATATATATATATATACACGTATGTGTGAATTTCGGGTATATAAATATATATACATACATGAAATTCTAATATTTATGCATGCATGTAAACAAGCATACGTACATCCATAATATATACATACTAAACATAACATTACCGTGATTTGTAACGTAATATAATAAATTTTGACGTAATATTTATATAAAATTTTTAGGGGTGTCACACATAATTCACTAAGATGTATCAAATCTTCCAAAGTAATTTCCTTGTATTTCATATGTGCATGTTGAGAGCTCTAGTTGTTTTTTGGTTGGATTAGTCTCTAAGTGTATACCTTACACACACACACACATATATACATTATATATACACACATATATATATATGTATGTATGTATGCAAACCTGTATTTACTCAGCGGTTAATTCGTTAGTTGACTTGTTACTTTTTTATATGATTTCAGAAATGCAGATTCGTGGATTTCTAAATGCACATTTAGGGCTTGAACTTGGTCAAAATTAAAGAATATTTTATTGTATTTATTTGAGTTTCTATTTTATTGCAAGTATTGATTTAGTAGTATTATCCAATGAAAAAGACATTTAATATTATTTTAACAAAATTACTACAACGTGCTATGAACAATCGATTCACATTCATCCGTCTCGATTATTCTGCTATCGGTAATGTGACATCGGTCCACTTCTTCCATGCTTTTGGTCGGATCATTTCTGCCACAAGAACAAGCCATTTGCTCTTCCATTCTTATCCTAGGCAAGGAAAGAAACTGGTCAAAAATCAACCCTTTTGATCTCCACTAACAGCCATGGACCTTCGATGTTCATCACCGGTCACCATCATCATCCCAAACGACCCTCCACCTGTGATTACGGCTGATGAAAACACATCTTCTTTTCTAGCTTCTACTGTAAAACAATCACGAAACAACCCCTGTTGTCCCAATTGAAACCCGGTTCCTGCTCTATTTGCCCTAGCAGCAAAGGGCTACTCGCCTATTCGAAACCGACTATTAAACCGACCTTCTCTGCCTTTAGGAAACCTAGGATCTGATACCAAAGGTTGGTTCAGGCCCCCTATACACACTAAATACACCCTCATAATTTTGTTTTTAAATATGCAGAGAATAAAAATGATATTAGTACTCTTTTTAATGCTTGAAACAAACACAAAATACGTATATAAAAGTGTACTGTAATAAACTATACTATCCTATTCATAGCAAAACCAACACACATGGAGAATAGAACAAGTAAGCGCTTCCTTCATTTTAGCAACTTTCCACCTAGCTTTCAAACGTGTCGCACAAACTCCACGTTCATTTACTACTTTTTTGGTCAACAAAGACCAATTAAAACCAAGACCAAACCCGAGTCAATTGACCCATGTATGTTGGCCATTTTCCCCGCTAAATTGTGACTCGTGAACAAACCTGTTTAACCCAACAAAATTGGCATTCAACCATTGCAGGAATAATAAGAAAGGGGAACAAATGTCAAACTTTTGTTTTAAATTAAAATCCAGATATAACTAGTGCAAGATCCCAAGCATCACAAAACCTAAATCCAAAATAATATTACACGTAAAGTAGAAGAAGACAAGTCGCTACCAAAACTTATCAATTTTTGCCGCTAGCAATTTTGTCGTAGTCTTGTTGCAAAAAGACCATACGAACAAAGTTGCGAGAAAAATAAGTTGGTAGGAAACCACCTCGATCCTAGCACAATTATTTTTGATAAGTTTGTGACAAAACTTACCACAAATTTGCGACAGAGTTAATTTGTCGCTAATTTTGTGACAAATTACCAACAAATATTTTGTGACAATTTTATTACAACCTTTGGTAAAAAAATGGTTTAGAATATTATTTTCCTTAAAACAAACCTAATAATAAAACGAATATTTAACTTATATTTGTATTTATGATTGCGATAAATTATCGACAAACATGCATATTTATTTCTATTTATGGTTTGCGAGAAACTACCGACAGAATCACACATTTTATTTTATTTTTGCGACAAACTTCCAACAATATTTAATAATTATTTTCATTTATGTTTTACGACGAACAACCGACTAAAAATCTCATTTATTTTATTTCATTTTGTGACAAACTACAAAAAAATTACTATGCATTTATTTTATTTTGTGACAAACTATAGACAAAGTATAATAATTATTGGGTTGGGTTTTAAATACCCTCCTTTTCTACTTGTCATACCCTCCTATTGAAAAATTAATTTTAAAACTTTTCATATTTCCCCTTGTAAATCATTATTTTTTAAGAAACTTTTCTATTACCTATTCTATCTTTACATTCAAATTAGATTAAATTAACGTTTCTATTCTAAATCAATCAATCTAATTTTATATTTTTTAAATAATTGCAAATATTGTATAATTATATTAAATTAATAGTACATCATAATAGATCTGTTAATATGAAGAAATTAGTGTTAAATATTAACTTGATAAATTATATTAATATAAAAATATCATAAAAATGTAAAAGGTATCTCTTGAATTTTTGAAAAAAATAAATTATAGGTTATTAGAATAAAAACAAATTTAAATAGTATAATAGTTTATTGGTTTCAAAATGGATAAAATAAAAACAAAAAGATCAAATTATATTTTTTAAAACTTGAAGGGAGAGGGTATGACAAGTAAAAAAGATAAAAAAGGGTATGTATAGCAACACCCTAATTATTTTATCATTTTCTTGTTAACATTATGATAAACTACCTACAATCGATATAATAATTTTTGCGACAAACTTGTGACACATATAAAAAATAAAAAAATATGCAAAATATTTTAAAAATTACAGAGGTTTTTTGCAGAAATTACAATAAAAAAAATTTATAACTGATCTAGAAAACCAACTACTAAATTAATAAGTAGTCCTAACAAATTCACCCAAATATAGCAACGTTTAAACAATTTCAAGTAAACTTTTCTTGCAAAATACAAAACAAACAATAATTATTTATCGAGTAGTATTTTGATATTTTTTACATTTGTTTTTGTAATTTCTTGCTTTCAACCCGCTTTTCTTCTAGTTCTATATGTTCTTGTTCCTTCTCTTGTTTCTGTTTTTTTATCATTTGTTCCAAGCAGTTTTTAAAGTTTTCTCAAGCCTGTCGTTCTTTCTCTATTTCCGTTAGAACATCTTGGACATAGTAATTGTTAAAACATTTATAGTTAATACAAGTCCATGCAAAAATATAAAAATATAAGCCAAAACTACCCTCTTTCGTGCACTGTAATCAAGGACCCATTAAACTACCGGTTTGAATTCATCAACAAGTTTAAAACACAATTATGAAGCATGAGTAGATCATACAACTAGAAAACAACACTGTTTCCTACCGGAAAGTATTTGAAATAAAAAACATTGCGCAGCAAATACGTCATTGAAATAAAATCAGTATTTAAAATGAAAACATTGCATAGCAATTGCATCGTTGAATTAAAATGAAAAGATTATGCATGGTAAATGCGTCACAATGCTAATTTAGTTTAGAATAACCAAGTTAATAATTATATAGGTAACATAGGTAACTAGGATCCGTTGTAGGGAATGCTATTGCAATGCAAGTGCATATCAAACCGGTTGCACAAGTATTTTCACATGAATGTTTTTTTGTTGCAAATGTGTAGGAATTTATCTATCTTTCTAGTAAGCTTGATTGGGTGGTGGCTACGTGAAATCACCAAGTGGTATTGTGGATCAAAAGAAATTTAGTGGTGTTACCCCTTACAGTTCCATGTTTTGACCGGACATTTGTGGGTACTATAATTACAAAGAAAGTCCACACAATTCACAGATAGGGAAGACAAATTGATCAATGTTGTATTTTCTGACACATCAACAAGCATTAGCACATGAGCAATTTTGCTATTTAAAAACAAGGTTTGGAGTTACCAATTTGACGGGCCTAGAAAGGTTTTTGACCACCCCTAGTCGGAGGTTGTTACATCTGAAATTTAACCAATATTAATGCTGTTGCTTTTGGTGATTCTTATTGAACCAAGGCAAACAAGGGAAAAGAGTAAGATGAAAGAATTCTTATTGAAACTCTTTGAAGATGAAGCCTTGTGATGTTGCAATTTCCATCCAGTTACAAGCCTTGTGGCATGTGGCTTTAATCAAATGTTAGAGAAGGGTTTGGGTGTTGAAATCTAACTCACTGACTATATTAGACTTCTTTTGTGAGAATGCCAAAAAATCCACTTCCTCTTCCGGTGAAAAGAAAAAGAAAATTATTATCACATCCAATTATGGATGAAGTAGTATTAGCATCTTACAGTTAGAAGAAATTGTTATGTTTAACAACTTATGAAATTTATTTAAGAAAACAATCATGTACCTTTATAGTTGGATTCATCTTTGATGAAAGGACAATAACCAAAATCCTTGTCCAATGATTTCCGTGTAAATTGATGGTAGTCTAGGATGTATTCTCCTGTCGTTACTTGAAAAGCAAAAAGATCTCCACTATGTTGAATAGTTTAGTATAATTAGAGATTGCATGTGTCATTTAAATAAGAGTGCACACCTGTTTGAATGTCATCGGGACTAACGAGGGTTCGGGGGCATCGCCCCCAAGAGAAGCGGGGTCCAAGGGGCAGAGCCCCTGGCTGGGGTCGAGCTGAAATTGTATCATTTAAACTTGAGGGACTAAAGGTGTAGTTTGTTTAAAACAGTAATATTAGTTATCTTGAAAAACTTCAATCACGTTTATGTAGGGATTTGGTTTTCGAGAAGAGATAGAACCAAAAAAAATATTACAAACAACATCCAAAAATTCATATGAATTATGAATTAATTTTGATTTTATCTGGTCGAATTATTAGTATTGTTGATACATGTGTCCCTAGATTCTGAGTTGAATGTAAAATGTCTTGACTATGTGTAATTAAATGGTGCTTAATGAAATACATTTGGTTGTTTAGATTATAATGTTTATATATTTCGTTAATGGGTTAAGTAATGACTAATTATATAGGTTTGGTTTTGTTTGAATAGGTATGCATAATGTTGTAATGATTAACACATTCAAACTTAACATGATATAGTTATCATGCGAATGGGCCATGCGAATGGACCATACGCATGAATAACTTCATGCGAATGGCTCAGTCACACGACTGAATCATGAGACTGGATCAGTCGGAAGACTGAAGAATGAGATTGAACCAGTCGTACGATTGAAGTCTCAGTCGTGCGTATGGATCAACCGCATAGCTCAATCGCACGACTGAACCATCCGAATGGTTCAGTCGCCCGAATGAGAAAACCTAACCTATAAATACCACTTAATTCGTGGAATAAAAAAACACTTCGAATACTAGAAACCCTAATCGACCCAGAACGTGCTGTTCGACCTTCCAACTTCATAGAGCGTTTCAGATCATTCCGAGTCAATTATAACGTTTTCTAATCGTTAGGATTGATCCTGATTACGTTCTCACTGATTGGATCGCCAATCAAATAGGATTCCGCACTATTTGATCTGGTACAACGAAGAATCGGTTAGTACTCCGTACGTACACGGTCCTAACAAGTGGTATCAGAGCCTTGGCTCTTGATTCTTCGTTGATTCAATCGTTTTTGTGAAAAAGTCTATGTTTTTACGCGAAAAGATCCAATCTTTTTGCTAAAAATCGAGTCTTTACGTGTGCATGTTCTGAAAATTCAGTGTTTTTCGAGTGTCAGCCGTCTAGGGTGCAAATTTTTGCGTTCTAGGTCAAAAGTGTTCGAAATCGCGTTTACAGCCGACCCAGTCGCACGATTATCTCAATCGTACGACTGAACTCTTTCGCCCAGGTCTGTTGCACGTTTGAATCAGTCGTCACTCCAATCGCCCGAGTGAGTCAATCGTCCATTCCAGTCGTACGTCTGAGTCGTTCGGTTTATTCAGTCGTCTAAGTCTCTCAGTCGGCTGTTTCTATCGTACGTCTGAGTCCAATCGTATACAGCCCATTCACATCAGTAGCTTAATTCTCAAGTTAAATTAATTCAAGGATGGACTCCGAAAATTATGCCATGTCAGCTGGAAAGGATTCGAGAATTCAGAATCTGTTATTACTGGAAAATGAGATAGGGAACCATAACAAGCCACCTAAACTATTGACAATAGAGGATTTTCCACAATGGAGACAACGTTTTGAGATCTATCTTAATGGTGTAGATACTAACTTATGGAACTCTATTGAGGTTGGCTATAAAATACCCGTGGGGGCTGATGGTGTTCCTTTGACTTTGAGTGGACTCACCGATACACAGAAGATTGCTTACAATGCCGAGAAGAAGGCCTATGCTATTTTGACTCAGTCCATTCCTAAGCCTATTTTTCATCAATACTCAGAACACAAACAAAGTAAAAAACTGATGGAAGTTCTTGAAAAGAGGTATGATGGAAATTCAAACTTAAAGGCACTGAAAGGTAAAGCTTTGAAGAAGGAGTTTGATAATTTCTCGGCAATAGGGAATGAAAGCTTGGATGAAATCATCGATCGGTTTTACCATCTGATGAGTGAACTTCACACTCATGGTGTTAAGACGTCAATGGAAGACAAGGTCTTAAGCTTGGCAGATGGTCTACCTGCAAAATGGGATTCATTCATTTCTACTCTGCGATATAACTCAGTTTTAGAAACCCTGGATATCAATGACTTTATTCTAAAACTGAGAGAGGAGGAAGTGCGACAAAAATACAAGGCTAAGAAGGGTTCTTATGCTCAAGACCCCTCTCTCTACAATGTTCCTTCTACCTCCACCCCTGCTGCAAAGTCTTCTGGTGCACCTCTGCAAACAGCCTTCGTGTCCACTGCATCTTCAATTACTGAACAAGGCTCCTCATCTGCAAATGAGCCTCTTGGTGCATCTGGAGCTAGTCAAAGCCCTATTGTTACTCAATCTGCAAAGTTAACAACAGAAAATCTGGGAAAGGTAACAGTGGAGGTTGCTAAAGAGCACATGGATCTTCTGGCTGCTGTTGTGCATTCTTATGATGGTTTGGTGGCAGGCAAGATTGGTAATTGCCACCTTGCTGATGAAGATTATGAGCAAGTAGATGAGAATGAGCTGGAAAGAATGGACATCATGTGGGCTCTTGCAAGCGCTGTCCGAAGAGCCAAGAAATTTGTGAAGAAAACAGGGCAGAATCTTGTGGCTACTAAAGATACAACCTTTGGTTTTGACAAGTCTAAAGTCACATGTTTCAATTGTGGAGAAAAGGGCCACTTTAAAAGGGAGTGTTCAAAGCCTAAGAAGACTGGGAACGGGAATCCATTTTCCTCGTTCAACAGGCAAGATAGAGACAAGAAACCAGCATCCACGGGAAGTGATTCAAAGCTATGGTAGCACAGGGAGATGAAGGACAAGACTGGTCCTTTCGATTCGTGTCTGATGAAGCTAACATAGCATCCGTGGAAGACTTGAACGAAGACTCTGCAAGTGAAGGGGAAAGCTCAGCTGAAATTGATACTGCTGATTTGGAAGAGACGTTTGATGCTGTTGATGAATTTGTCCAGAATGAGTTGACTTCAGAATCTGAAGCTCAATCTACGTCTCAGAATGCTTTCATGGCTGGCACGTCGACATCTACACAGGTAAAATCTAAAGATGAATTATTTGAAGAACATGTTTGTGTCGAATGTGATAAATTTAGAGAAAGCATTGATCTAAAATTTGCTAGGTTGTTAGAACATAATGATAACTTAGTAAATGACTTAAAACTGTGTTCAGAAGCTAATCGTATCTTAAAACAAAATGAGAGCAGTTATAAAGAGAAGTTAGATGTGTTGCAGAAGCAACTAAAAGAAACTGAAGTTGTTGTCTTTAACCAAGAAAATGACATCAAATACTACTTAAAGACCATTGAAGAGACTAAAAAGGACAAAGCGGTCTTACAGGTAGAAAATGAGTCATTGCAACAAAAACTACATAGTTTAGCGAGTTCCTCGCACATTTTGAAAAACTTGGTTAAAGAACGCAACAATGGGGAGGGATTGGGTTACAAGGTAGTTCCACCACCACCTGAAATCCTTTTGAACACAAAACAACGTCCATTAATAACAATCAAATTAAGGATCATGTGGTGACAACTCCTTGGTTAGTGATCCGGACACTGCAGTTAAGTCTGCTTCTCCGGATGATGATCAGAAAACTTCAACAACAAGCAAGGTAAATGTTGAGAAACGGGTGGAAACAAATGTCCAAACAAGTCTTGGTTTGGAATCAAAGTCAAATATTACACAAACCAAGCTACCTAAATCCACTCAAGTTAAACCAGTTAAAAGGGATAATATTCAGCCTCAAAGACAAATTAATTCAAATATTAAACAAGTTAAATTTGTTAAAGAGGGTAAATATTCAAAGACTGAGACCAAAAGACCCATTCCTGAGTTTTATTCACCGCCCCACAAGAGATCTCCTAGTCCTGATGAATGGAGATCCTGCTATACTTGTGGTCAGCGAGGTCATATTTCAACTAATTGCCCACGTTATCAGACACCAAGAATTAAAGTTGAGCTAAACGACAAAGTCAAATTAGATTCAAAACAGCGTTCTAAGACCCCGGTTAGATCGAAAACACCCATTAGGCATAAAACACCTTCTAAATCGTTTTCGTCACCACCACGTCAAAGGCAAAACAGACAAGTTCCCGACAAGCCTGTGACACCAGCGCATAAATCTGTTTCTGAATCTAAACTATCTGCTCAAACTGTTAATCAGTCTAAAGTCTATCATAAACAATCCTTTCATAGAGATGGTTTATGGAAAGCGAAGACATCTGGTGAATCTGAAAGCCAGGACAATCTGAAAGTTGAGATTCCACCCACTGATAAAGGACAGTGGGTCGAATTCATGATGGTTGATTCCTCTGGGAAACCCAAGCCAGTCAAGGCTTGGGTCCCCCTCCTTAACTGATTGTTTTCAATTATGTGCAGGTTGTCCGCTACAGTGCTTCAACAAATACATGGATTGTGGATAGCGGAGCTTCCAGGCACATGACAGGAAACAAGTCTCTTCTTTTCAATGTCAAACAAATTAAAGGGGACACGTTTCATTTGCTGGTAATAAAGGAGGATACATTACCGCTCAGGGCGAAGTAGGTAATGAGAAGGTAAAGTTTGATAAAGTAAATTTTGTTCAACAACTGGAAAACAATTTACTTTCAGTGTCTCAGATATGTGACAAGGGCTTCAAAGTTATGTTTGACAACCGAAAATGTTACATACTGAAAAAGGAGATGGAGATTCCAGAGAAGCAGGTTTTGATGTCTGCATCCAGGTACAATGATCTATATGTCTTGGATATGTCTAATGCTTCTACCTCTGAATCTACAGCTCAATGTTTTCTCTCAAAAGCGACAGAGAAGGATTCCATCTCATGGCATAGAAGGATGGGACACATAAATCAAAGGAAGATGAATCATCTGATTCACAACAACCTTGTTGAGGGAGTTACAGTCAAGAACTTCCAACTTCCTGATTTTTGTGTCTCTTGTAAGAAGGGAAAGCAAACCAGGAAATCTCACAAGACAAGCACGCCAACACAATTGAGATGCCTTTGGAGTTGCTACACATGGATCTCTTTGGTCCAGTCAACACAAAGAGTATAGCAGGAGACTGGTACTGCTTTGTAGTCACTGATGACTACTCAAGATTCACCTGGGTGATGTTTCTGAAAGCTAAATCAGAAACGTTTGAGTCTTTCAAGGTGCTCGTCACGACTTTGGAGTCACTCTATAAACTGAAGGTGAGAAGAATACGTTCTGACAATGGCACAGAGTTCAAAAATCAGTGGATGGATGCTTTCTGCAAGGAAAAGGGAATTGTTCATCAGTTCACTTCCGCATACACACCACAGATGAATGGAGTTGCAGAACGAAAGAATCGGAGCTTAATTGAACTGCACGAACCATGTTAGCTGATTCAAAGCTCCCAGTTCAGTTCTGGAATGAGGCAGTTGCAAATGCCTGCTACACACTAAATCGTGTGTTAGTAGTCAAAAGGCATGGCAAGACTTGTTACGAGTTACTTCAGAAGAGAAAGCCAAATTTGGAGTACCTGGAACCATTTGGAGCTCCATGTACATTGCTAAAGAAGACTCAGGATGGCAAGTTCAACGAGAAAGCTGATCAAGGAATATTCTTAGGATACAGCATCCCAGACAAGCGCGTTTACAATAACTCGACGGGTCAGGTAGAGGTGTGGTGCAATGTGGATGTTCAGAGATACATCACACCTCCTGCTGGAAAAGGTCCATCATCATTCTTCGATTATGATGGCTTTTTCAAATCCTTTAATCTTCCACAGTTTGATTCAGAGGATGACGTTGCCACCCAGATGATGTATGATGTTCTTATCTCACCGAATCTGGATTCAAGCAACATCACACCTACTGATGGTGCCTCAAGCTCTTCGACTCCTGCTCATGATGAGAGTGATGATTCATCAGGTGATGAAGAAGCACCTGCTTCTAACCCTGAGCATACAGCTAATCAACACAGTGAGTCAACAGCTGCTGAACAAGATGCAGGAAATCCGGACACTGAACCAGCAGTCACCAATCTGGATTCTGAGGTTGTGGTTCCTACCACACCAGTGACTAGGATCAGTGTGAATCATCCCCCCTCGTCTATCATTGGGGACATTCAATCCGGTGTGCAAACACGAAATCAGCTGTACTCTGCTGAGTATGCAGCAGTCATGGAAAAGGGGTACGTCAATGACGGGGCTTTCTCATGTTTTGTTTCACAAATCGAGCCTAAATATGTCTGTGACGCCCTGAAAGATGAGGCCTGGGTCAATGCCATGCAAGAAGAGCTACTCCAATTCAAGAAACTGGGAGTCTGGACTCTAGTTGACAGACCAAAAGGAGTCAAGGTAATTGGTACCAAATGGGTACTAAAGTGCAAGAAGGATGACCAGGGTGTTGTTATCAGAAACAAGGCACGGTTGGTCGTTCAAGGCTTCAGGCAAGTCGAAGGAATCGACTACAATGAAGTCTTTGCTCCCGTAGCTAGAATGGAAGCTATACGTATTTTTCTAGCCTACGCCTCTTACATGAAGATCAAAGTTTATCAACTAGATGTTAAGAGTGCATTCTGCATGGGGAAATCCGTGAAGAAGTATATGTCAGTCAACCCGAAGGATTCGAAGATCCTTATCATCGGGACAGAGTCTACAAGTTGGACAAGGCTCTGTATGGGCTACATCAGGCTCCTAGAGCTTGGTATGAAAAGCTCTCTACCCATCTGCTAAAGCATGGTTTTCGCAGGGGTGTGATTGACTGTACATTGTTCATCAAAGAAAAAGATGGTGACTTGCTTCTGGTGCAGATCTATGTGGATGATATCATCTTTGGATCTAGAAATGAAGCATTATGCAAAGATTTCGAATCTGTGATGAAGGCAGAGTTTGAAATGAGTGCAATGGGAGAGATGAAGTTCTTCCTGGGATTACAGGTGGATCAAACACCTACCGGTATTTTCTTACATCAGTCCAAATATGTCGGCGATATTCTCAGTCGATTTGACATGGAAAATGCGTCTGCTGCCGGTACCCCTCTCGCCACAAATCATGATGTGGCTCCTGATGAGAATGGGGATCTGGTGGATGCCACTATGTATCGTGGGATGATCGGATCTCTCATGTATCTCACTGCCTCGCGTCCAGATATCATGTATGCAACATGTTTATGTTCTAGATATCAAGCGAAGCCAAAAGTGAATCACTTGATTGGGGTGAAAAGGATTTTTTGTTATCTGAAGGGTACTCCAACACTAGGATTGTGGTATCCTCATGATGATGACTTCGAGCTTACCGCATACAGCGATTCAGACTATGGTGGATGCAAGTTGAATTTCAAGTCTACATCAGCAGGGTGTCAGTTCTTTGGAAGACGGTTAGTCACGTGGCAATGCAAGAAGCAGACCTCGGTTGCTCTATCAACCTGTGAAGCTGAATATGTTGCTGCTGCAAGTTGCTGCTCTCAGATCATCTGGATTCAACAGCAAATGCGAGACTACGGTTTGAAATTTTCTAACACTCCTATTTATGTTGATAATTCTGCTGCCATAGCTGTCACTAAAAATCCTGTTCAACACCCAAAAACAAAACACATCGGGATTAAATATCATTTCATACGCGATTGCTATGAAAAACAATTAATTGATGTGATTAAAATTAACACGGATTTTCAGCGCGCTGACCTTTACACAAAGCCTTTTGATAAACCAAGATTTTTATATCTGCTAGAGGTCAACGGCGTTAAAAAGAAAAGTGATGTGATTGCTGAAGAAGCAGATACATAGTCCGACCAGTGTTTAGTCGTTTATTTTCTTTTTCCTTCAATTTTATTTTATTTTATTTTTTAATTCCCTTGTCGTATAAAATCCAAAAACACAAAAAGATTTTGTTTTAGAATTTTAGGGGGAGATTTAGTTCAGTATGCATTTACTTAAAAAAAAAAAAAAAAAAAAAAAAAAATTGGGGGAGGTAAGTTAAGCTGAAAAGGCACAGACAAATAAACTGGAAATGCGACTCGATAAAACTGGAAAGTGATAGCACACAGGCACCGAGTTACTTGGAACATCAAATGGGTTTTCAGTTTCAAAAAAACAATCATAAATCAGAGAAGTCTAAGTCCTGACAAAATTGGGAATATGATAGAAGTTTTGACTGGTATTGTAATCATTTGGAGAAAGTAGATCTAGGGTTGTGTAAGTACACAATACGATGTGTCAGTAGATTCAACACAATAGACCATTAGACATCATCAGTGAACTGGCTTAAACTAAATTTACTCAACCAGTTGTGTGTTCTCATGGTATCCCTGGTCTGCACAATCAATCAATGTCCAATAAGGGGTGAGGAGCAAGCAAATGCCACAAATGTGAGCAAAGACCTGAAAAACAGAGCAAAAGATGACAAATGTCATTAAAATAATGTATATGCAAATATGCTGCTCTAAGAAGATAAATAGGTATTGCACCTCTCTGCTGTGCGATGGCACTGACCTGAGGCTAAGCATAACTTATTCGTTCTAAGAATTCATTGTTGTTTGCGCCTCTCTGCTGTGCGATGGCACTGACCTGAGGCTTGGCATCTCTTTGACTATTTTTAGAACCAAATCTTCTAAGTCCAAGACCGCTCAAAAATCTCCTGAGGACGATTGATTACCATATACCTGTGGAATACACAAATACGGTTTGACCTAATTCATCAATTAATCGCTGATGTGTGTCAAACGTCTGTGTATGGATTTAAGTGGACAAACATACTGACAATCGTCGTGGCTGCATCGCCTGATGTTCAAAATCAATAAAATTACATATTAGTTCAAACATGATTCCCAGTTAGACCTTAGAAGTCTTCCATAAGTGAAAAACTGTACAATCGTATCATGCAAAGTGTAATAAGCACTGAATGTTCCAAGTGATGGTGTATATGCCTGTCTGATTCCACGAGAGTCCATTCCGGATAAACTGTTAATGCTAACAAGCTATACAAGCCTGCCCTAACAAAAATCACAAAAATATGTCTTTCTATTCATAGGTTAAGTTTCGTTTAGTCTTAGTATAATGTGTCATGTCGGACTGTGTATACTGTTATCTGCTAAATGTCACTAAATGAGCTTAATGTTTATCTAAACTGATTGTTTCTGAATGGATAAATGGATCACGTCTGAGGTGATCGGGTGGATAAATGGATCACGTCTGAGGTGATCGGGTGGATAAATGGATCACGTCTGAGGTGATCGGGTGGTTAAATGGATCATGTCTGAGATGATCAATTGCACATAATGGTTTATCAATTGGTAATTAAACTAAGTGTTGGTTCATACCTTAAAATTGGCACAAGGATAGACCAATCGTTCGACTGATCTGATATGACCCAATCGGCCGAATGGGGTGTACGATTGAATACAATCGTAAGATTGGACCATGCGAATGAACCCAATCGGCCGGTTGAATGTGCCCGACTAGGTCAAACGTGCGAATGGGGTATGCGAATGAAACACATCGAACGATTGGAGGTGACCGACTGAAACTGTCGTTTGGATGAACTTCAATCGCCCGATTGGAGATGAACGATTGGGTAGATGGCACGACGGAGACTCAGTCGTCCGACTAACCAAGACGACTAGACTCAGTCGGCCGACTAATCAAGGCGACTAGACTCAGTCGCCCGACTGGATTTTGCCCTAGTATAAAAACAGACCAAATCATAATCAGTCGTTCACTCTCCCAAATCGCCCCCTCTATTCGCCCGACCTAAGGAACCGCTGTCGAAATTTCCTTTGATCCATATCTGCTTTTGTTTACGTGTTCTAACACTCATTGGTGATTATACAGGTACTACTCAAGGTGTTTCATCGATAACACTGATAAATGATGTCCAAAATCTCTCAAATTCAGACCAAACAGTAACCGAACACATAATGAACAAATAGGCTGTCCAAACTAGCTTAAACGTTCGAATAGAAGTTAGAACATGATTTATCGGTAGTTTCCGAGTGTAATGAGCAAAATTTCGATGTTTAACTTCAAGTATAGCTCAAAACACGAATTTGAATGGACAAACTGTCGAGTATGCGACTGGACACACTGATGAACTCCAATCGCCCGACTGAGAAGACGATTAGTCTCAGTCGCCCGACTGAGATGAACGAATGAATCAAACGCACGACTATGCTCATTCGCTTGACTTAGTCGCCCGTATGAATAAATTCACCTTTCAAGACTCATTCGTTCCACTCAGTCGCATGGCTATGTTCATTCGGTTGCTCAGTCGCCCGACTAACCAAAGTGGGAAACTCATTGATTTTGTTTACTCTCTTCTACGTGTACTAACGTAAACTTACATTGTGTGACAGATGGCGAGTCGATGGGTTATGAGCACGAAGCACAACATTTGTGCACATTTGGACTTGACCTCTAGGAATGCCGCTGACTTTTCTGGCATTATCACATTTCTGAGAAGATCGAGGATATACAGAGCCATCTCAGCACAGTGTACACCATACAGGTCGATGCAGCAGTCGTTTTGGGAACACGCTGTGGTAGACAGATCCAGGGAGCCCTATACTATTAGAAGCACTGTTCTTGGGCACGCTATAGAGATAACAGAGGAGGACTTAAGGACAGTCCTAGAACTAGGAAATGATGGTGACTGTCCTGTTCGGTTACATCCGATGGCAGTCAGAGGGTGCTTCCTGAGGGCTAAGTATACTGGGGACATAAACTCAGGGATGCTCAATAAGAGCAATCTCTGCCCCCAGTTCAAATACCTAGCCCACGTCTTGCTAAGGTGTATTGCCTCACGAAAAGGAGGCTTCGACGAGCTCTCTGAGCAAATGAAGAATGCCTACGCTGCATTAGTGCTGAACCACCCGTTCAGTTTTTCCAGGATGATCTTCACTTACCTAGTGGAGAACATCGAAGTTAAGGGAAGAGAAGGCTTCTGTATGTATCCTCGCTTCTTGCAAATGATCTTTGACCAGAAGCTACCTATGTTACCAAAGCAGAAGGAGGATGAAGTCATGCTTGAGGTGATGGATGATACCACCTTAGGCAGGATGAAAGTATACCGGGGAAAGCAGGTCAAGCCCCCGGTAAGACGTCTGTTTGGGCATCTGGCCCGTGAGGATGTGGCGCCAGCTAAGAAAAAGTGGCGTCATGAAGATAGTGATTCTGATGTAGAGCAGGTGGCTCTACCCTCCGATGACTCCGATGATGATGACAATGGAATGGATCAGGGAGGGGATGGTCAAGGAAGACCTGAGCCAGCTCCAATCCACCCTGACTTCATGCAGGAGGAGGAGGACTCAGATGAAGTTCCACTAACCCGGACTGTGGGAAGTCGGGTAGTGGCAACCGAGGAAGGCTTACGGGCGGTTGGTGGATGCTCAGGAGAGTCTGGGAGCTCTGTAGCAGACCCATCATACACCCCAGCCTCTCCCAGCAGCCAAGGGGGAGCCTCCGGGTCAAAGGGGGGTCGAAGGAAACATATGGCTCGCCCTCATGGGATGAAGTCCAAGCGCAGAAGGATCACACTTATCACTACCTCCTCTGCACCTACCACCTCCACCACACCTATCCAAACCACCCAATACACCGCATCCCACACACCCCAAACAACCACCACCACCACTATACCTCCACTTCATACTTCCATGCCTTTCCCCACCACCACCACTGTACCACCAACTACAGCCATCCAATTTCCTCCCATCTACACCACAGCCACCTCCACCTCCACCACTCAACAAACAGGTCCCTCACCTTTCCCATCCAGCTCATTCATCCCACCAGTTTTTGTAGTGGATCAGCTTGCTGCTCTCAACAGCATGGTGCTCCAGCTGTTAGCCTCTGATAAGGCTAAGACTGCACAGATCCTTCAGCTGCAAGAACAAAGTTCTTCACAGGCAGCTGAGATTGAAAGATTGAGGGAGTTAACATCCTCACAAGCCCAAGTGATCACGTCGCAGACCGATCAGATCACAGGCTTGTTACAACACGAAGCTGAAACGGATGAGAGAATGGGAAAGCTAGAGGCGGCTCATAAGACTCTTGTGCTAAAACTGAAAGGTACTCAAAGTGAGCCCCTCAAGATTGGAGAAGGTGAAGGTGATGATAATGATGATGATAGTGAGGATGAGGAAGACGATGATGAAGATGATGAGGATGATGACGATGATGATGATGGTAGTGATGAAAGCAATGAGGGTGATGAGAAGAAGAAAGATGGTGAAAGTAAAGGAGGAGAAACTTCCGGAGATAGAAGCGAAAGTGCAGCAGGCGAAAGGCGCTCTAAAAAGCGACATGATCAAGGACCCTCTTCGTCTGCTCCAACGGAAGAAACTCCAGAAATTCAAGATAAAAGTACTGTTTAGTTAGACATGTTTATGTATTTAACAGACTTTTGTATTTCAACTTATAGTACATTTATTTAATGAATGTTTATATCGTATGTTAATGACAGTGGTTGATTATCTACTAACAAGTATCGTGTTGCATGTTTAAATCAAGCAGATCCAAATTTTCAAAGAGACCAATACGATGTTGAACCCCTTCAACAGGTCAAGACTCAGTTAACAATGATTCTTGATCTGCAGGGAGTGGTAAGGAGATCAGTTGAATACACTCCTGAAGAGGGAGAGATAATCCACAGTTTCACTAAAGAGCAGTTGGCCGAAATGTTTCAATTAAATGCTGATGAAATAGTGAACGATGCTCCGGAAGTCCAAGAAGATAGTGATAATGAACTGCATGATGTTGATGAGATCGAAATCGAAGATGTGACAGATCAACATTATCCGGAGTACACAGACACCGAAGGTTATGTCATTCCAAACTTGGATGACAATTTGGTCAGTGAGACCTTCGAAACTCTGGATAAACTAGAAGCAGAATCTGATAAACAAGAGGGGATAGCCCGAGCCACAGAGGAGGAAGTTAAAGTTAAAAGGGCTGAATGGGCTGCATGTTTTGAAGATCTGCGAGCTCAACGAAATGCTTCAAAGCCAAATGTCTACACAAAGCTGTATCGAGTGAAGAAACACCAAAAGGTGTCAGGCAAGATCATATCGTGGGCTTATTTTGACGATCTTAATGCTTATGCAGTTAAGAGAGAGAAAGGTATTGAGTATTTTAGATTTCCACATGATCTAAAAACTCTACCTGGTTGTGAGCTAAACCAACTGGCAAAGCTGAAGTTGCTTTACGCTGATCCTAGAAAGATGTCAGGATGGTTTGAAGCTGCACTGAAAAGGGAGTACCACACCCGGTGGATTAACTTCAAGCCTCCGCAACCTACAAGGTATGTTAGGAAGTCTGAGGTGGATTCACGAACCGGGAGACCAAAGATAGTGTTGAAGTGGCGTCCACCGCGCACCATGTCGAAGATCCCTCTCAGGGAAATGCCTTAGGACATCACTTCACACTTCAAATGGTGGTACTACGATTGGCGAACAGCTGAAGCAGTCATAGTATTGAACAGAGATGGACAGATGGATGTCATCCGAGTTTTTGACCCAATGTGGCTCACCAACTTGTCGGCTAATGATGTTTACACACTCTACAAGTGGCCACTGTTCTATGATGCTCAAGATATTGTACAAGCCCTCCAATTTCAAAACGTAATCAGACTCTGCTTTGCATTTGAAATACATGCAGGAGTTACTAGAGAGGAGAAGTACAAGAAATTTGAAAAAGTTATGGGTCAAGTAAGACATTAGATGAATCTAGGTCCAAGGGGGAGTTTGTTGATACATGTGTCCCTAGATTCTGAGTTGAATGTAAAATGTCTTGACTATGTGTAATTAAATGGTGCTTAATGAAATACATTTGGTTGTTTAGATTATAATGTTTATATATTTCGTTAATGGGTTAAGTAATGACTAATTATATAGGTTTGGTTTTGTTTGAATAGGTATGCATAATGTTGTAATGATTAACACATTCAAACTTAACATGATATAGTTATCATGCGAATGGGCCATGCGAATGGACCATACGCATGAATAACTTCATGCGAATGGCTCAGTCACATGACTGAATCATGAGACTGGATCAGTTGGAAGACTGAAGAATGAGATTGAACCAGTCGTACGATTGAAGTCTCAGTCGTGCGTATGGATCAACCGCATAGCTCAATCGCACGACTGAACCATCCGAATGGTTCAGTCGCCCGAATGAGAAAACCTAACCTATAAATACCACTTAATTCGTGGAATAAAAAAACACTTCGAATACTAGAAAACCTAATCGACCCAGAACGTGCTGTTCGACCATTCCAACTTCATAGAGCGTTTCAGATCATTCCGAGTCAATTAATAACGTTTTCTAATCGTTAGGATTGATCCTGATTACGTTCTCACTGATTGGATCGCCAATCAAATAGGATTCCGCACTATTTGATCTGGTACAACGAAGAATCGGTTAGTACTCCGTACGTACACGGTCCTAACAAGATATTAATGGTGCTTAATGAAATACATTTGGTTGTTTAGATTATAATGTTTTTTATTCCACGAATTAAGTGGTATTTATAGGTTAGGTTTTCTCATTCGGGCGACTGAACCATTCGGATGGTTCAGTCGTGCGATTGAGCTATGCGGTTGATCCATACGCACGACTGAGACTTCAATCGTACGACTGGTTCAATCTCATTCTTCAGTCTTCCGACTGATCCAGTCTCATGATTCAGTCGTGTGACTGAGCCATTCGCATGAAGTTATTCATGCGTATGGTCCATTCGCATGGCCCATTCGCATGATAACTATATCATGTTAAGTTTGAATGTGTTAATCATTACAACATTATGCATACCTATTCAAACAAAACCAAACCTATATAATTAGTCATTACTTAACCCATTAACGAAATATATAAACATTATAATCTAAACAACCAAATGTATTTCATTAAGCACCATTTACGGTAAGTTAAGCTGAAAAGGCACAGACAAATAAACTGGAAATGCGACTCGATAAAACTGGAAAGTGATAGCACACAGGCACCGAGTTACTTGGAACATCAAATGGGTTTTTAGTTTCAAAAATAACAATCATAAATCAGAGAAGTCTAAGCCTGACAAAATTGGGAATATGATAGAAGTTTTGACTGGTATTGTAATCATTTGGAGAAAGTAGATCTAGGGTTGTGTAAGTACACAATACGATGTGTCAGTAGATTCAACACAATAGACCATTAGACATCATCAGTGAACTGGCTTAAACTAAATTTACTCAACCAGTTGTGTGTTCTCATGGTATCCCTGGTCTGCACAATCAATTAATGTCCAATAAGGGGTGAGGAGCAAGCAAATGCCACAAATGTGAGCAAAGACCTGAAAAACAGAGCAAAAGATGACAAATGTCGTTAAAATAATGCATATGCAAATATGCTGCTCTAAGAAGATAAATAGGTATTGCACCTCTCTGCTGTGCGATGGCACTGACCTGAGGCTAAGCATAACTTATTCGTTCTAAGAATTCATTGTTGTTTGCGCCTCTCTGCTGTGCGATGGCACTGACCTGAGGCTTGGCATCTCTTTGACTATTTTTAGAACCAAATCTTCTAAGTCCAAGACCGCTCAAAAATCTCCTGAGGACGATTGATTACCATATACCTGTGGAATACACAAATACGGTTTGACCTAATTCATCAAATTAATCGCTGATGTGTGTCAAACGTCTGTGTATGGATTTAAGTGGACAAACATACTGACAATCGTCGTGGCTGCATCGCCTGATGTTCAAAATCAATAAGAATTACATATTAGTTCAAACATGATTCCCAGTTAGACCTTAGAAGTCTTCCATAAGTGAAAAACTGTACAATCGTATCATGCAAAGTGTAATAAGCACTGAATGTTCCAAGTGATGGTGTATATGCCTGTCTGATTCCACGAGAGTCCATTCCGGATAAACTGTTAATGCTAACAAGCTATACAAGCCTACCCTAACAAAAATCACAAAAATATGTCTTTCTATTCATAGGTTAAGTTTCGTTTAGTCTTAGTATAATGTGTCATGTCGGACTGTGTATACTGTTATCTGCTAAATGTCACTAAATGAGCTTAATGTTTATCTAAACTGATTGTTTCTGAATGGATAAATGGATCACGTCTGAGGTGATCGGGTGGATAAATGGATCGCCAATCAAATAGGATTCCGCACTATTTGATCTGGTACAACGAAGAATCGGTTAGTACTCCGTACGTACACGGTCCTAACAAGTATACACTCCAATTATTTGATCTGAAAGTGAAATCACACTTCAGAATCATCTGATCATTTCTCTATTAAGAAATTCCCCAACAAAGATCAAATAGTTCAGTGAAGATCGCGAGCAATGGTAAATCTGCGAAGAACATGATTTCGTCCAAATTTGAAAAGTTGGACAAATTTCAGGGTCATGATTTCGAAGATGACAGAAAAATATGCACTTTCTACTCACAACTTTCAAAGTGGTATACGTTCTGAGTACCCCCATGCCCGAGGAAGTGGAAGACGAGACGCTGGAACAAACTAGGAAGCGCTCTAAGTGGGTCAACGATGATTACGTATGTCGTGGACACATTTTGAATGGTATGTGTGATTTCCTCTCTGATATTTATCAAAACATTGAATCTGTAAAAGAATTATGGGAATTACTGGAAGCCAAATACATGACAGAGGATTCATCTAGTAAGAAATTCCTTGTAACTGATTTTATGAATTGTAGAATGGTTGATGGTTGGCCTGTTATGGAACAGTATAATGAATGTCTTTGAATTCTTGGTCAATTTCAACAACGCGGTTTAAAAATGGATGAAGCAATTTCTGTTTCAAGTATAATTGACAAACTTCCTTCTTCTTGGAAAGACTATAAACATAATATGAAACATAAGAAAGAGGATGTGAGTCTGCTTGAACTTGGTAGTAGTATTCAAATTGAAGAGTCCTTACGGGCTCAAGAATTGGTTTGGGTGAAAGATAAAGACGGGTCATCAACTGTTAATATGGTGGAAGAAAGCGGTCCTGTTTTTAAAAACTCTAACATGGGAAATAATGAAAGAAAATTCCAAGGTGGTAACAACAAGGACAAAAGGCCCGTAAAACATGCAAAACAGGCCAAGAATGAAGGTTGCTGGAAATGTGGTAAATCGGGACACTTCAAGAGAGATTGTCGTGTTGGTAAAGGGAAAACCAAGGCTGGTTCTAGTGGATCCAATAAGGATCCTAAGCAACAAGGTCAGAATTTAGTTTTTAATAATAATTTGAATTCGAATTATGTTTCACTAATTTCTGAAGCATGTTATATGCAGGATGGTTGTCTTGCTTGGTGGTTTTTCTCGAGAGCAACAAGACATGTGTGTAAGGATCAAAGATGGTTCAAAGATCTTACACTAATTGAAGCTGGATCTGTCTTAAATATAGGCAATGTTGCAACCGAACCAATCCATGGAGTAGGAAAAATAGAACTAGCATTTACTTCTGGAAAAACTTTATGTTTAAGTAATTTTCTGTTTGTACCCGGCATCCGGAAAAACTTGCTATTCGATATAGTATTAAATAAGTGTGGGTATAAACAAGTATTGGAATGTGACAAGTATATCTTGTCAAGACATGATTCTTTTGTCGGATTTGGTTATTTGTGTAATGATATGATTATATTAAATTTGGATGTGCCTTTTAGTGATGATTCTGTTTGCATGGTTGATTCTAGTTGTAATGTAAATTTGTCTAAATTGGAATTATGACATGCTAGATTAGGACATATTCACAATAAAAGGATAAAAGAAATGTATAAAATGAGCATGATTCCTATGTTTGAGTTGAAAAACGATAGATGTAAGACTTGTGTGTTAACTAAGATCACTAGAAAACTATTTAAAAATGCCAAAAATGAATCTAAAGTTTTAGATCTTATTCATAGTGATCTGTGTGATTTTCATGCTACACCATCTTTAGGTAATAAAAAATATTTAGTTACCTTTATAGATGACACATCAAGATATTGCTATGTTTATTTGCTACATACAAAGGATGAGGCTCTTAATAAATTTTAAATTTATAAACAAAAGGTAGAGCTTCATCAAAAATATTTGGTTAAAACTTTTCATACTGATCATGGAGGGGAATATTATGATCCAGTGCATTTCAATCTACTGGAATAATACACCAGACAACTGCTCCATATACACTACAACAAAATGGTGTGGCTGAAAGAAAGAATAGAACATTAAAATATATGGTAAATCATTGATGTTCTATTCTTGTTCAAATGAAGGATTTTGGGGCGAGGCTATGTTAACATCCTATTTCTTGTTGAACTGTATTTCCGGTAAGAATAACAAGAAAACTCCATACGAACTTTGGCACAAGAAAATACCAAACTTGAGTTATCTCAAAGTTTGGGGATGTAGGGCTGTGGTGAGTCTCACCGAACCTAAAAGGAAAACTTCAGGTGAAAGAGGTATAATATTGTAAGGCCCCGTTCCCGGGACGCTTACAGCTGGCCAATCATCGCACATAAAACATATAATTACATTAATTTTAATAAACATTGCAGCGGAAACAGTAAAATAACTTTTCATTTCAATATAAATGCTTTTGCAAGTTAATACAACATTCATTACAAAATATTGTTTGTTTGCATTAAGATACAAAAATTATACAAAAGGATGCCATCCAAAATGAGCCAAGTAGCCACCTCGTGCCATCCTCAGCAATCATTACCTGCCAACTAGAAAATGCATAAAAGGTCAACGTTGCTGAGTGAGTCCTAGTTTATAATTAAAATACTTTACTTTTCGTTTAAAACCGTTCTTTACTTCCATGTGTGCTCACACATCATACGTACAAATAGATACTCATATTATTATCTTCATCATCGTTCATCGTACATTACTCGTTATCATTCATTATCATCATTCATTCCTTTTCATTTGTATCGTTCATTCCATACATACATCATTAATCTTTACGTTCATTCAGACCAATGCCATGTGCTTCACCCCACCGTCATGCATAAAGCGGGTACTGGGCCTGAGGTCTTTCATAGACCCCGAACATTATGCACGAAGCTGACTCCAGTACCTAGGGTAAGCGGAAAGGATCCCATACATATGGTCAATCGCACGGATTAGACCCCAGTGTGCATCCTTCCGGGGTAGTTAACCCGCACACGGTTGAGCTAACACCCTTCATTGGGTGTGAACCTCCATACATTTGCTTAATCGCACTGATTAAGCCCCAGTGTGCATCCTTCCGGGGTAGCTAACCCGCACACGGTTAAGCTAACACCCTTCATTGGGTGTGAACCTGAAACACCCCAATTTTTTTATATATAAAATACTTTCAACAATTTATATCAGAGTTTTGGTCTCAGTTCACAACAAAATTTGTCACTCGTGATGACATATAATTTCATAATAGATATATATATAAAAAACATTACAAGAATCATAAACGTTTTACAAACTTTTAATACAATATTTATTATACTAAATATTAAACGAGAGAAAGGTTCCTTCGTCAGTCCAGTCTCGTCCGTAAAGCTTTAACCATTTATTGGTGCTTTTCCTGAAAACATTTAAAATATATTTTTTATTAGCTTTCGCTAAGTAAGTACACCTCTTTATTTTCAAAACATATTTTCTTTTACTAGGGTTTAACACCTAAACTCTTTTTATTTAAATCCTCATTACTTCTTAGAAATTCAACACCGGAATTCCTTTTGGGTTCATTTTTAACCCTAGAGGATTATTAACTCCTCTTTTTATATATGTGAAGTTCAACACCCGAACCCCTTAGGATTTCAACATCCAAAATCCTTACATATATTTAACTCCCCTTTTTGTATATATGTGAAGCTCAACACCCGAACCTCTTGGGATTTCAACACCCGAAATCCTCACATATATTTACATACATATCAATTTTTGAAGTCACTAAAACATATATTTTTCTCATACCCCATAATCATTTTCATCATAACCCTGCATATTAATGAACACATATCTCATGTATTTAAGCATGCTTCATCTCCATAAAAATCATATAAACTTATAATAATCAAAACATACATCATGTAATTAAACTTGTAACAAAAATTAGTTACGAGTCAGTGTACTTACCTTCTGATATTACTAACTGGAGTGTAGAATATGATCCTCTAATTGTTGTGTTCAGACGGTTTTAAAATATACTAGAACTCTGATATTTTCTTGCTCAAATTCGTAATTTGTTCTAGATCTTTGTTTTCAATCAATCTTCGAAGTTTCATGTGCATATATAGATAAGAGAGCAAGATACCTTCTTTTTTTCAAGATGACACCAATCGTTTACATTGCTACGTGTGTTTCTGTGTTTCATTTGATTTTTTATTCATATATTAAATTATAAAAATTAACCGCCATTTCAAACATTATCTTATCCGTTTAATTTGTTTTATTATTATAATAGTATTAATTTAATTATCACTATATTATATTGTTATTTTACACAACTGAAACATACGAGCACACTTACACCAGTTTTATTATTATTATTATTATTATTATTATTATTATTATTTGATAACGTCAAGATTAATTAAAACGTCACTAATTCAATAGTAATTTGCCTCAAAACTTACTTGTTAAACAATATTTTTTATATGTATTTAGATATTTTATTTTCACTTATAAAACAAGATGTTACAACTCTCCCCCACTTATTTAGGTTTCGTCCCCGAAACCTATTTATACCTCGAATAATTCGGGGTAAAGCTTTCTCATTTCATCTTCGGCTTCCCATGTGGTGTCAGAACCACGCCGATGTTTCCATTATACTTTCACTTGTTTTATTTCTTTATTTCGTAGTTGCTTAACCTTATGATCAAGAATTGCCACTGGCTTTTCTATGTAGTTAAGCTTTTCATCAACTTCTATTTCATTGAACGACACATACGTCGTTTCATCAGCTAAGCATTTTCGTAAATATGACACATGAAATGTGTTATGGATTCCGTTTAATTCGTCAGGTAATTCCAAACGATACGCCACTTCCCCCACACGAGCAACAATTTTGAACGGACCAATAAACCGCGGACTTAACTTGTCACGTTTACGAAAACGAATCACACCTTTCCATGGAGAGACCTATAACATAACATAGTCTCCCACCTGAAATTCAATCGGGCGTCTTCGTTTATCAGCATACGACTTTTGTCGATCTTGAGCTGCTTTTAAATGCGCTCTGATTTGATCAATCTTTTCATTTGTCGCCTCCACTACTTCTTTATTAGCAAGTTCTCTTTGGCCAATTTCTCCCCAACATACAGGAGTGTGGCATTTTCTGCCATACAACATTTCGAACGGGGGCATTCCAATGCTCGAATGATAACTATTATTATAAGAGAACTCTACTAAAGGCAAATATTTATCCCAACTGCCACCAAAATCAATAATACATGCACGTAGCATATCTTCAAAGGTTTGAATCGTCCTTTCGCTTTGCCCATCAGTTTGTGGGTGATATGCTGTACTGACTAATAATTTGGTGCCCATTCTTTCTTGAAATTTCCTCCAGAATCTTGAGGTAAAACGTGTGTCTCTGTCAGATACAATAGACAATGGCACACCATGCCTTGACACTACCTCGTTAACATATACTTCTGCCATTCGTTCAGACGAATAGTTTTCACGTATGGGTATAAAGTGAGCACTTTTTGTCAGACGATCGACAATTACCCATATCATGTCATATCCTTTTGCCGTTTTTGGAAGCTTCGTTACCAGATCCATCGTAATATGCTCCCATTTCCATAATGGAATTTCTAGTGGTTACACTTTCCCGTATGGTTTCTGGTACTCAGCTTTGACTTGTAAGCAAGTCAAGCACTTTTCAACATATTTAGCAATATCTCTTTTCATTCCAGGCCACCAATACTCTTTCTTTAAATCATTATACATCTTGGTTTCACCTGGATGAATTGAGTACTTCGACTTGTGTGCTTCATCAAGAATCATTGTTTTGACATTACAAATTTGAGGAATCCAAATTCGTCCAAAACGAACTTTAATTCCTTTATCATTTTCTTCAAAATATTGAATTTGACCAATAACTCTTTCACGCTTCAAATTTTCCTCCTTCAGTGCCTCCACTTGTGCAACTTTAACTTGATCAAACAAGTCTGAATTCACAATCAGTTTATATGACTTTACTTTAATTGGATCGTAATTCTCCTTCCGGCTTAAAGCATCAGCTACAACATTAGCTTTACCGGATGATAAAGTATTTCATAGTCATAATCCTTGACCAATTCTAACCATCATCGTTGCCTCATATTCAAATCCTTCTGGTCAAAGAAATATTTCAGACTTTTATGATCAGTATAGATAGTGCACTTCGTTCCATACAAGTAATGCCTCTAAATCTTTAACGCAAATACGACCGCTGCCAATTCAAGATCACGGGTTAGGTAATTTGCTTCATGTGATTTCAATTGCCACGAAGCATAAGCTATTACCTTTCCTCTTTGCATAAGCACACAACCCAATCCAACACGTGAGGCATCAGAATAAACTACGAAATCTTCAGTTCCTTCCGGTAGTGTCAGAACAGGAGCTTTAGTTTACTTTTCTTTCAAAAGTTGGAACGCCTTTTCTTGTTTTAGATTCCATTCAAATTTGGAATTTTTCCGAGTTAGCTTCGTCAACGGGGAAGCTATTTTTGAGAAATCCTGAATAAAACGCCGATAATAACCGGCTAAGCCCAGAAAACTTCTGACTTCAGTTGGGGTCTTAGGAGGTGACCATTTCATAATAGTCTCTATTTGGAGGGATCCACCAAAATACCTTCCACATTAACCACATGACCTAAGAATTGGACTTCTTGAAGCCAGAATGCACATTTAGAAAATTTTGCATATAACTTTTCTTTTTTTAGCACATTGAGAACCTCACAAAGATGCTGAGCATGATCTTCTTCAGTTCGTGAATAAATAAGAATGTCATCGATAAAAACGATGACAGAACGATCAAGCATAGGTTTACATACTCGATTCATAAGGTCCATGAAAACCGCTGGAGCATTTGATAAACCAAATGGCATCATAACGAATTCATAGTGCCCATAACGAGTACGAAAAGCTGTCTTAAGTACATCTTCTTCTCGTACTTTAACTTGATGATAACCTGACCTTAAATCGATCTTTGAGAACCAGCTAGCGCCTTGTAGTTGGTCAAAAAGATCATCAATTCTAGGCAAAGGGTACCTATTCTTGATGGTCAGCTTATTCAATTCACGATAATCGATGCACATCCGCATGCTACCGTCCTTTTTAACAAACAATATAGGCGCACCCCAAGGTGAAACACTTGGGTGAATAAAACCTTTATCCAAGAGATCTTGAAGTTGAGACATCAATTCCTTCATCTCGTTGGGTGCTAGTCGATACGGCGATTTAGCAACAGGTTTAGCTCCAGGAACTAAATCGATTTTGAATTCGATTTCCCTTGTTGTTGGAATATCTGGAAGCTCATCAGGAAAACATCCGGGAATTCTTTAACTACAGGGACTTCATCAAGTTTCCTTTCTTTTGTTTCTTATCAGCCACGTAGGCTAGAAACGCTATCAAACAAGTCTGAATTCACAATCAGTTTATATGACTTTACTTTAATTGGATCGTAATTCTCCTTCCGGCTTAAAGCATCAGCTACAACATTAGCTTTACCCGGATGATAAAGTATTTCACAGTCATAATCCTTGACCAATTCTAACCATCATCGTTGCCTCATATTCAGTTCCTTCTGGTCAAAGAAATATTTCAGACTTTTATGATCAGTATAGATAGTGCACTTCGTTCCATACAAGTAATGCCTCTAAATCTTTAACGCAAATACGACCGCTTCCAATTCAAGATCATGGGTTAGGTAATTTGCTTCATGTGACTTCAATTGCCACGAAGCATAAGCTATTACCTTTCCTCTTTGCATAAGCACACAACCCAATCCAACACGTGAGGCATCAGAATAAACTACGAAATCTTCAGTTCCTTCTGGTAGTGTCAGAACAGGAGCTTTAGTTTACTTTTCTTTCAAAAGTTGGAACGCCTTTTCTTGTTTTAGATTCCATTCAAATTTGGAATTTTTCCGAGTTAGCTTCGTCAACGGGGAAGCTATTTTTGAGAAATCCTGAATAAAACGCCGATAATAACCGGCTAAGCCCAGAAAACTTCTGACTTCAGTTGGGGTCTTAGGAGGTGACCATTTCATAATAGTCTCTATTTTGGAGGGATCCACCAAAATACCTTCCACATTAACCACATGACCTAAGAATTGGACTTCTCGAAACCAGAATGCACATTTAGGAAATTTTGCATATAACTTTTCTTTTTTTAGCACATTGAGAACCTCACAAAGATGCTGAGCATGATCTTCTTCAGTTCGTGAATAAATAAGAATGTCATCGATAAAAACGATGACAGAACGATCAAGCATAGGTTTACATACTCGATTCATAAGGTCCATGAAAACCGCTAGAGCATTTGTTAAACCAAATGGCATCACAACGAATTCATAGTGCCCATAACGAGTACGAAAAGCTATCTTAAGTACATCTTCTTCTCGTACTTTAACTTGATGATAACCTGACCTTAAATCGATCTTTGAGAACCAGCTAGCGCCTTGTAGTTGGTCAAAAAGATCATCAATTCTAGGCAAAGGGTACCTATTCTTGATGGTCAGCTTATTCAATTCACGATAATCGATGCACATCCGCATGCTACCGTCCTTCTTTTTAACAAACAATATAGGCGCACCCCAAGGTGAAACACTTGGGTGAATAAAACCTTTATCCAAGAGATCTTGAAGTTGAGACATCAATTCCTTCATCTCGTTGGGTGCTAGTCGATACGGCGATTTAGCAACAGGTTTAGCTCCAGGAACTAAATCGATTTTGAATTCGATTTCCCTTGTTGTTGGAATATCTGGAAGCTCATCAGGAAAATGTCCGGGAATTCTTTAACTACAGGGACTTCATCAAGTTTCCTTTCTTTTGTTTCTTTATCAGCCACGTAGGCTAGAAACGCTTGATGTCCATGTCTTATGTAACTGTTGGCTTTCACCATTGAACATGCAATTATGTTGCTTTTTCTTTCTCCATAAATCCAGATTTGTTCTCTCATTGGCGACATAAATTGAACAATCTTTCGATTGCAGAGTATCGACGCGTGATGCTGGGACAACCAATCCATCCCAATAATCACATCAAATTCCCTTAACTCTATCGGAATTAAGTCGATATCATATTCCTCTCCTTGAATATTTACTTTTGACATATTTCAGATACGACGAAACTTTTATCACTAGCAATGTCAACTTCTAACACATTTACTAGCTTACTTTTAACAAAAGAACTATGGCAGGCAAACTTTATAGATACAAAGGATCTACTAGCTCCAGAATCAAATAAAACATGTGCAGGAAGGAAGTTGACTAGAAAGGTACCTGTGACGACATCAGGTTCAACCTTTGCTTCTTCTGCGGTAATTTGAAAAGCCCTGCCTCGTGGTTTTGGAGCTTCCAACTGTTTCATGTTCTCTAAGGCTCTCGATCCTTCCGTAGTCTTGGTAACCCTTGTTCTCAGCTCTGGACAGTCATTCCTCATATGACCCGGCTTATAGCAGTTATAACATAAGTTGATAGGGCTAACACACTGTGGTGCTGTATGCCCTGGTTTCCCACATTTATAACAAATTGGGTTCTTATAACGACACTCCCCAAGATGCCTCTTTCCACAGAATTGACAGTTACCGTACTCTTTGATAGAGCCTGAACTCTTTACAGGTTTTATAAATTTTACTTTCTTTGCAGGTACTGCAGGAACCATAACATCAACCTTTCTCTTCCCGTCTTTTTCTTTTTGTCTCTTCAGTTCTATCTCTCGTTCACGAGCCCAATTAAGAAGCTCCTCAAGACTTCCACATTTTGATGGAGAAATAAATTCTCTAATTTCTGTCTTAAGAATAAGATGGAACCGAGTCATCCACATTTCTTCAGAAGTGAAAAGCGAAGAACAAAACTTCGCTTTATCATAGAAAATTCCAAAGATTTCATCCACTGTCTCGTTGCCTTGACGCATATGAAGAAGTTCTTCAGTGATACGATCAATTGCAACACGAGGACTGAAATGTTTTAGGAAGATTGGTTTGAATTCTTCCCAAGACATATTTCTGATTCTTTCTCTCCCTTTCTCCTTCTTCATCGTATCCCACCAGTCCTTAGCTCTTTCACAGAACTGGTTCGTTGCAAACATTACTTCATCACACGGGTAGTAATGACACGTATCGAAAATAGTCTCCATGGCTGTTATCCACCTTTGGCTCACCAAAGGGTCAATTTCACCTTTGAATTGCAAAGGTTTACAAGCCATGAAGTTTGTATACGTGCAGTGACGTTTTTCAACTTCAGCTATTGACGTTGCTCCCATATTATTCGTAGGTTTTTCTATGGGTACTTCATTCTTTTTCAATTTTTCTTCTAGCATAATTCCAATAGAATTTTACATTTCAGCTAGAAGAAATGGGATATTGGCTTCAAATGCCTTTCCCACCTCGATAGCAATCTGTCTACGAATTTCTTCTGGTACAAACGTTGTATTATTATTAAGACGAGATGAATACACTGATCTTTCTGAAGCATTATCTACATGCTTTTCAGTGTTACGACTTCCCTCGCCTTGTGTAGCATTCTCCCCTCTTTCATCCGCCATATTTCTCTAAACAATTTATTTATTTCATGTTATATTTATTCTAATGATTTCTATACTGCAAGCATTTATATAAGGCCTTAATGCTCCATACTTTATTGTCAAGACAAACAATATATCTAAGTCCAAAAAGTACTATATATGCATTTATAACATACTACACCTACACATCATTTTATGCATATATACTCCCCATCCCCACACTTACTCTTTGACGTTTTTAATACAATATGATCTTTGGAAATTCATAATGATATGATATATTACCCTCAAACTGGCCAGGTATGAAAACAATATACTATACTCATCATAATTTTCCAACTACCATATGATATCTCAAACATACAAATTTCAGTGTACACATATTTTCTCATATGTTTTCATAAAGCACCAATACCAACTTCCCATTTATCTGCTTCCCTGGACAGTTTCTGGACTGAACCCTCTCGTTTTAATATCAGTAGCACTTATGGTTCAAGTCTAAGTATTTCTTTTATATACTTAAATCTCTCGAACCGTGCTCTGATACCAACTTGAAACACCCCAATTTTTTTATATATATAAAATACTTTCAACAATTTATATCAGAGTTTTGGTCCCAGTTCACAACAAAATTTGTCACTCGTGATGACATATAATTTCATATTAGATATATATAAAAAAAACATTACAAAAATCATAAACGTTTTACAAACTTTTAATACAATATTTATTATACTAAATATTAAACGAGAGAAAGGTTCCTTTGTCAGTCCAGTCTCGTCCGTGAAGCTTTAACCATTTATTGGTGCTTTTCCTGAAAACATTTAAAATATATTTTTTATTAGCGTTCGCTAAGTAAGTAGACCTCTTTATTTTCAAAAACATATTTTCTTTTACTAGGGTTTAACACCTAAACTCTTTTTATTTAAATCCTCATTACTTCTTAGAAATTCAACACCAGGATTCCTTTTAGGTTTATTTTTAACCCTTGAGGATTATTAACTCCTCTTTTTATATATGTGAAGTTCAACACCCGAACCCCTTGGGATTTCAACATCCGAAATCCTTACATATATTTAACTCCCCTTTTTGTATATATGTGGAGCTCAACACCCGAACCCCTTGGGATTTCAACACCCAAAATCCTCACATATATTTACATACATATCAATTTTTGAAGTCACTAAAACATATATTTTTCTCATACCCCATAATCGTTTTCATCATAATCCTGCATATTAATGAACACATATCTCATGTATTTAAGCATGCTTCATCTCCATAAAAATCATATAAACTTATAATAATCAAAACATACATCATGTAATTAAACTTGTAATAAAAGTTAGTTACGGGTCAGTGTACTTACCTTCTGATATTACTAACTTGAGTGTAGAATATGACCCTCTAATTGTTGTGTTCAGACGGTTTTAAAATATACTAGAACTCTGATATTTTCATGCTCAAATTCGTAATTTTTTCTAGATCTTCGTTTTCAATCAATCTTCGAAGTTTTATGTGCATATATAGAAAAGAGAGCAAGATACCTTCTTTTTTTTCAAGATGACACCAATCGTTTACATTGCTACGTGTCTTTCTATGTTTCATTTGATTTTTTTATTCATATATTAAATTATGAAAATTAACCGCCATTTCAAACATTATCTTATCCATTTAATTTGTTTTATTATTATAATAGTATTAATTTAATTATCACTATATTATATTGTTATTTTACACAACTGAAACATACGAGCACACTTACACCAGTTTTATTATTATTATTATTATTATTATTATTATTATTATTATTATTATTATTATTGTTATTATTTGATAATGTCAAGATTAATTAAAGCGTCACTAATTCAATAGTAATTTGCCTCAAAACTTACTTGTTAAACAATATTTTATATGTATTTAGATATTTTATTTTCACTTATAAAACAAGATGTTACAGAACCTCCATACATTTGCTTGCAAGACTTTTCTTACATTCGTTCGTTCATTATTGCACGCATTCATCTTTCTTTATGTTCCATTTAACATTATTATTAACTTCCGCTTTACGTTACATACTACTTCTTATTCATTTCGTAATTATAACACGTAAGTCACGGAATAATACATACTAGGAACGTAAGGAAACACATCATAACATACATAGCACCACATAAGCATTACATCCATCATCACACATCATCATAAACATCATGCATCATCCCTTCCCATACACATACATGACAAGCATAAGTCATCATAGAGCATAACCGCTGCTCCGCGGGACAGCGGGGGTTCGGGGGCGGCAGCCCCTGACAGCAGGGTCCTTGGGGCAGCAGCCCCTAGTGGGGTCCAAGGGGCAACGCCCCTGGCTGGGGTCGCGCTGCTAGGTCAGCGGGAAAAATTGATCATCCTGTTAAAACCTCTTAAAATCTTGGTCGTTTAAAACGTATGTTTAGTATGCATTTCCAGCCCTAAACTAGCTCAAAACCTTTAAAATAGGGGATCTAGAACTCACCTGTACTCGATGAGTAGCTTCTCAATCAAGCTTTAAAAGAGAGGGTTGCACTACACAGCCTGCAGATAAGTTAACACTCAAAGGAGTTAATTTCTGCCTAATTTCGCTGCTAATTTCGCTGCATGATCAGCAGTTTTGCTGCTAATTTCGCCAACAGTTTCGCTGGCAGTTTCGCTGGCAGTTTCGCTGGCATCTTCACTGCCAGTTTCGCCCAACTTTCGTTGGATAACAATGTCTGCGAAACTACCTGCGAAACTATAGTTTCGCAGGAAGACCGATAGTTTCACTGGACGAATACATAATTTCGCTGGATGAACATCCAGTTTCGTAGAACGGGCTGAAAATTACGAACCAACCCATTTTTAACCCAAAACTTCAATCTTTTACACCCAAAACCTTGGTTTATCATCCATGAAGCTATATCTAAGCTTTTCACATGTTTTCTTACATAAAAACGTGAGTTTTGGATGATTCTTTGCCACTTTCAAAAACCCCAAAACCTAGAATCCGGGTTTACATAAAAAGGAATGATTAAATGATGTTACTTACCTGGATTCTTGGTCTTTTCTTGTTGTTTGGATGCCCACAAACACCGATCTTCAATCTCTTGATCAACCGAGCCTTGAATCACCACTTTCTCTCTCTACACTCTCTCTAGAAGTTGGGTGTTGAGTGCAAATGAGAGCTAGTCAAGCTGATCCGTTTATATATACCAGGCGTTCCCGGGACCTTAAACTCGTCAAACTCATACCCCGAAGAGTTAACTCGGTCTAATACCCATAACCATCTTATTTTCATTAAATGGTCTCGTCTAAGCTCATTATTATTATTTGGCTCGCTTAGACAATATTCCAGGTGTTACAAATATGCATATTTATTGGATATGCTGAATGTCACGCCCCTAAAATCACAACGGAAGGTGACTTGACGTGGTGATAACGGAAGTTGGAATTTTTCCAACAAATAGTCAAACGTTAACGATCAAACAGTTGACTACCAAGGATTAGACACTTACATTCTTTCTAGCAAAACACAGTGAAATTCAAATTTGTTTACAACCATCTTGTAAGTGAAAACATTTATTTAATTTTGAATTTTACAACAGGTAATCAACTAGAAAGTTTGACCCTCCAAAGACTCATCCCGTTAACACTAATAGAGCTTACCTACAACCCTGAAAAGCATACAAATACTAGTCAACATAAAGTTGGTGAGCATTCGGGTTTTAAAACTTTATAAACAATCAGTTTTTCAAAACCGTTATGATATAGCGAGATAATATACCCAATATAGACTAGCTAGGTCCTATGATAACAATCAGGTCATAAGTCCATAATCAAGCCAATAAACACGTTGTTTCCCCACAACAGTCCAAACATATAAACTCACTCGCCACATATCCTGACCAGCGCGACTGGTCACGAGCGCGGGCCCTTCTAACCTGATAGATCTACCAATATAGTCTGCAGCCTCATCTCTGAGGTTACTGATTATGGGGGATTTAGGGCTCAATAGTCATACACTTTACTATTGACCAAAACTTATACCGTCATAAATATACCATCCTCGTTTTACCCATCATGTAAATAAAAACAGTTTACCATTCCTTCCCCCCAAAACAATTTAAATAAAATAATATTTAAAGAAAATGGGGCCGAAGAACTCACATTCGTACATGATCAGTATCCGATAAAAAACTTCTTGCACTCATCTTATCAAGATCCTAAACATTGAAGACTTTAATTAACATTGAGAAAGCATGTTTATGATAATGCTCGTTCACTCAACTGTAACATCCGGTTTCTAAATCCGGACTTGTAATTATATTATAGTTATGATTAATTAACTAAGTTGAGTTTGTTTGATTGATTAAGTGTTCAGTCGCATGAGTCATATGCGAATGAACTTCAGTCGCACCCCTTACGTGCGATTGAGACTCAGTCGTACGAATAATAGGCGTATGAGCTTCAGTCGCGCGATTCAGTTATGCGAATGGTTCAGTCATGCTACTGAAGGTGAGGCGGTTAAGTTGTGTGTATGGATAAGTAGGGCGGTGCAGAGGGTTCAAAAGCAGATTTCTATCTGCATCTACTTTATTTTCTTGTTCCCTTCACACCCAAACACCCTGTTCTCATGAAATTGACTAAGGCAACTCCGTTTTGGTAAGTTTTGGATGTCACGGATCAATTTTGATATGTTATAAGCTGTGTGTATGATTGAATTTGATCCAATAACCTGTTTAAATCAGTAATTTGGTCTGTTTCTTTTCTAAATTGAAATCCAGGAATTCGGATCCGAGTTTTTGTGAAGTTTTGATAAAATAAAGATCCGAAACCATTATAAACGATGCGTATATGATCTGTTTTGAATATGACATGATTTGGATGGTTAAAACTCAAATTTTGAGTAAGTTTGTATCAAAAAACGTCAAGAACACAGCTGCTGATCCGTTTCAGACGAATGGGCTCTGTCGCATGCCTCAGTCGTGCGACTGAGAGTCTAGTCGTGCGACTGAGTGCGAATAGAGGTTCAGTCGGGCGATTAAGAACCCAGTCGCCTGGTTAGAAGATCGAATGAAGACGAGTGATCGCTATGTACGAATGAGGACTCAATCGTGCGAATGAATGGCTAGTCGTACGACTGAAGGTTCAGTCGCATTAATGTTCATCCGCATGGGTCCAGTCGCATGAGTGCTTATTCGCATAAGTGTTCATTCGCATAAGGGTCCTGTTTGAGAATAGTTTACTGAATCAAGGTTTACTGATTTAGATATACCTTGATTAGGGGAAGGACTAGTTACCTTGTGTACGTGGATTGTGTAGACTGTGGTGAGGAAGTTGATAAGGTGAGTTCTAAGCCCTTTTCAAATGTTTGGTTTTAACATTCGGGCTAGCACACATATGAAGATAAATGAATTAAATGTTTTAGCACCAGAACTGTGATAATGATGTTTATACGTTACTAACAGCTCGTGTGGCTGTTAGGGTAAAGTTGAGATGATGAATGGTCGGGACAATGAATGATTATCTGAACATTGGTAATCATTACGTGATGATGATGATTTTAATGGGTCAGGTAGGGTGTAAAGAATGGTCATCTGAACATTGGTAATCATTGCGTGATGGTGATGATTCCAATGGGTCAGATGGGATGTAATGATAAATGAAAATGTATTAAAACTGGTGCTAAAAGAGTGAATGTGTGGTGTGTAAAGTAATGTGATAATATTGGCAATAAGTAAAAGAAATGTTTTAAAATGATAATGTGATGTAAATCTCAACAGGCCAGTTAGGGTAAGATGCATGGGTGTGTAACTGTACAGTTAGATAGGAGTGATGACGATCACTCAGCTTTGTGAACATCTTGTGGTGACGACCCTAGATGATTAATAGGCATCCAACTGGATGAGACATAGTAACTTCAGTTTCTGGATGTGGGAAACTGATAGTTACTGGGTATGGGAAACTGTAGTTGCTGGATGTGGGCAACCGACATTTCTGGATGTGGGAAACTGGTAGTTGCTGGATGTGGGCAACCGACGTTTCTGGATGTGGGCAACTGGTAGTTGCTGGATGTGGGCAACCGACGTTTCTGGATGTGGGGAACTGATAGTTGCTGGATGTGGGCAACCGACGTTTCTGGATGTGGGAAACTGGTAGTTGCTGGATGTGGGCAACCGACGTTTCTGGATGTGGGGAACTGGTAGTTGCTGGATGTGGGCAACCGACGTTCGGGGAGACAGGTCCGGTGGGACAAAGTAATGATAAAAGTTGAAATTATAATATTGCCAATATAAATATAACTCTTGTGTGTGTAAAGGTTCTGTTAATGTTTTAATGAAAATGTAGAACTCACCAGTTTATATGATGTTTTGAGTATGTTGTGTGTGCTAGGTAAGGAGGGATCCTCTGATAATAGAGGAAAGCAAGTATGAGCTGAACGAGGATGCTATCCCGAAGTAGTTGCTGGCATAGGATATAGGACCTGTTAATACTGTAAATAGGGCAATGTATGATTAAATACAATTATATGTAAAATGTTTTAAAAAGTTGGGTTAATATATAATGTTGTTTAAGTCTTTCGCTGTAAGTAGAAAGCTCTGATTTATGTTTAAAATATTAATCCAACTGCGTGACGTGCCTCAGATGCTCTGCCGGGTTTAGGGCGTCACAGGTTGGTATCAGAGCAGTAGTTAAAGGGATCTAGTGTCATAATAACTAGACTTTAACTAGAAAATAGATATGCCAGCAGGGATAGCTAGATAGAATAGTTTATTTAAACAAGAGAAGGTGATGGGACTATCATGAGAAGGAATAACGAGAATAGTAAAAGTAAATTAAACAATTAATAGTACTTGGCCAACATTATTAATAATTTACTTTACTTATAGTATTCTGGTTATATACTTACATGCGAGTACCAAATAATCCTGATCTCGTTTTAATAGGTTATGGCTGAGAGGGAAAGTGAAAGAATGCAAGGTGGAACCTCGGAAGGAAATGTTGATGAGAGAACAGAGGTGCTCAGTATGACGAGACAGCAATTCCGTGATGCAATTGCTGAGGAGGTTCGTAAAGCCTTGAATGAAGCTAGACCTGATGAAAGTAGGATTGTTGATAAAGCTGAGGGGCTAGCGAGAAGAAGGGAGTTACGTATAGTCAGTTCAAAAAATGTAATCCTCCATAATTTTCTGGGGCTATGGATGTGGTAGCCACTTATAAATGGCTTCGTGAAATGGAAGCCGTGATCAAGTTGAGTGAGTGTAGGGAGGATCAGGAAGTAAAGTTTGCAGCCCACTCGTTTGTAGGTGAGGCTTTGTATTGGTGGGATACGATTATCCAGACGTTAGGTGAGGAGGCTACTGACAAAATGTTATGGCCTGAATTTAGAAAGTTAGTATCGGATAAGTTTTGTCCGAAGGGTGAGATGGATCGAATAGAGATGAGTTTCCTGCAGTTTAAGGCAGGTAATATGTCCCATAGGAAATACACGTCTAAGTTTGAAGAGATGGCGCGGTTGGTGCCTCACTTGGTGGTTCCTGAAGAAAAGAAAATCTTGAGGTACACTCAGGGGTTACCTCAGGAGGTTAGAAAGTTGGTTAGATCATCTGCTCCGAGTAGTTATCAGTTGACGGTAAACTTAGCAGCAGATATGTATCAAGAAGTTTATGGTAGTAATGTTGCTCCTGATGGAAGTAAAATGAGGCGTGAAGAACCTGTAGTACAAAGAATATTTGAGAATCCAAGTATTCAGAAGAAGGGCAAGTTTGGAAGGGGCCAGTTCCAGAGGAATGTCAGAAATGAGCTACCACATTGCGGGAAATATGGCAAGCTACACCAGGGTGAATGTATGATTGGTGGTAGGGCTTGCTTTAGATGTGGGAAGTTAGGGCATTATGCCAATGAATGTAGTGAAAGTCCTCGTAGATGTTATGAGTGTGGATAAACGGGGCATATTCGTAGTGATTGTCCAAGATTAACCGTTAGAAAGCCTGAACCGGTTAGATCGATAAAAGGGTTAGGAGAAGGGTCGAGTGTGGCGAAAGGGCGAGCTTATTCTATGTCAGCTAGTGAGGCTAAAGCATTGCCAGATGTAGTCTCAGGTACGTTTCTAGTTAATGGAATTCCAGCTAACGTGTTATTTGATTCTGGTGCAAGTGGAAGTTTCGTATCTGTTGATTTTTGTCCTATGCTTGCGTGTGAAATTCGACCATTAGAGGTAGCCTTTATAGTTGAAACTGCTAATGATAGATCTGTGATGATTAGTAGTATGATTGATGGTTGTTATATTGAATTAGAAGGATATAGGTTGCCTGTTAAACTATATCCTATGGTGTTAGGAGGGTTTGATGTAGTTTTGGGGTGGATTGGTTGGTAAACCATGAAGCCCATATTGTATGTAATAAGAAGTTAATTCAGTTAAGAGCACCGGATGGGAAAACAATTAATGTATATGGTGATAGAGAGGAGTCAACGGTGAAATAATATCTATGATGGAAGCTGATAAGTTAATGAGCCGCGGGAGTGCATCTTATTTAATATATGTAATTGATTCTCAAAATCCTGTAAGAAAATAGAGGACATTCCTGTGGTTAGAGATTTTGTAGATGTGTTTCTAGAGGAATTACCAAGTATTCCTCCAGACCGTGAAGTTGAGCTTAGAATTGATTTGGTTCCGGGTGCTAAGCCAGTTGCCAAGTCAATTTATAGACTAGCTCCATCGGAATTGAAGGAATTAATGAAGCAGACTGAAGATTTGCTAGAAAGAGGCTTCATTAGACCCAGCTCTTCCCCGTGGGGTGCTCCAGTATTGTTTGTGAAGAAGAAAGATGGGAGTATGCGTATGTGTATTGATTAGCGAGAGTTAAACAAGTTGACAATAAAGAATAAGTATCCACTCCCACGAATAGATGATTTTTTTGATCAGTTACAGCGAGCCAGTTGGTTTTCTAAAATAGACCTTCGTTTAGGTTATCATCAGCTGAAAGTTAGAGAAGAAGATATACCTAAAACAGCGTTTCGTACACGTTATGGTCATTATAAATTTTTAGTTATGTCTTTTGGGTTGATGAATGCACCTGCTGCTTTTATGGATTTGATGAATAGAGTGTGCAAGCCAATATTAGATCGATCAGTAATTGTGTTTATTGATGATATACTGATCTATTCAAAGAATGAGGGAGATCACGCCTGCCATCTTCGTGAAGTGTTGGAAAGGTTGAGAAGAGAAAAGCTTTATGCAAAGTTTTCTAAGTGTCAATTTTGGTTATGGGAAGTACAGTTTTTGGGACATGTGATCAATGCAGAAGGTATTTTAGTAGATCCTGCCAAGATTGAAACAGTAATGAAGTGGAGCCCTCCGAAAACGCCATCTGAGATCCGTAGTTTCTTGGGTCTGGCTGGTTATTATAGAAGATTTATTCAGGATTTTGCCAAAATTGCATCCCCGTTAACGAAGTTGACAAGAAAGAATGAAGAATACGTTTGGTGACCAGAACAAGAAAATGAATTTCAAGAACTGAAGCAGAAATTAACCCAGTCACCAGTATTGTCGTTGCTAGATGGAAATGAAGATTTGGTGATTTATTCAGATGCTTCGTATCAAGGTTTAGGCTGTGTATTGATGCAGAGGGGACGAGTGATAGCTTATGCTTCTAGACAATTGAAAGAACATGAAAACAATTATCCGATGCATGATCTAGAACTGGCAGCAGTGGTGTTTGCCTTAAAAATATGGAGGCATTACTTGTATGGGGTGAAATGTACGATTTACACGGATCATAAGAGTTTGAAGTATTTCTTTGATCAGAAAGAATTAAACATACGCCAGTGGAGGTGGTTAGAATTGGTGAAAGATTATGATCGTGAAATACTTTACCATACTGGTAAAGCAAATGTGGTTGCTGACGCGTTAAGTAGAAAGAATGAACACCCTCCGATCCGAGTTAAGTCATATAAGCTAGTAATAACCCCAGATTTTATGCATCAGTTACAAGAAGCCCAATTAGAAGCATTAAAGGAAGAGAATGTGAAGCGGGAACGGGTGAAGGGTCAAACCGAGGGTCTGGAAGAAAATAGTTTTGGGGTTAAGATAAAATGTGGTCGTATGTGGGTCCCGATTAAGATGAGAAAGTTGGTGCTAGATGAAGTCCATAAATCCAGATATTCTATACATCCTGGTGCTACTAAGATGTATAAGGATTTGAAACAAGAATATTGGTGGCCCGGTATGAAATTTAATGTGATGCAGTATGTAAATAAGTGTTTGACATGTCTTCAGGTCAAAGCTGAGCATCAAAAGCCATATGGTAAGCTTTAACCCTTAGAGATCCCGAAATGGAAGTGGTAGGAGTTGACAATGGATTTCATAACTAAGCTTCCGCGTACAGCTAAAGGTTATAAAACCATTTGGGTCATAGTGGATAGATCGACACGTAGCGGGCATTTCTTACCAATCAAAGAGACATATAACTCTGAGAAGTTAGCAGAACTGTTTATTCGAGAGGTTATTGCTCGACACGGGGTACCGTTATCTATTGTGTCGGATAGAGATACACGTTTCACTTCGAGATTTTGCAGAAAGTTTCATGAAGATATGGGTACTCGTCTGTTACACAGCACGTCTTTTCACCCAGAAACTAATGGGTTGACTGAAAGGACTATCCAAACAGTTGAAGACATGTTACGAGCTTGTGTTATAGATTTCGGTGGTAGCTGGGATAGTCATCTGCCATTAGTTGAATTCTCCTACAATAACAATTATCATTCTACGACTGGGAGAGCCCCTTATTAGATGTTATATGGCAGAAAGTGTAGGAGTCCGGTATGTTGGGGAGAAGTTGGGCAGAAAGAGTTGGGCAGTTTGGAAATTGTACAGGCTACGAATGAGAAACTGGATCAGATCAAAGCTCGGTTTAAAGCGGCTTAGGATCGACAAAAGTCTTATGAAGATAAAAGGCGAAGGCATATAGAATTTGAAGTAGGAGATAGAGTCATGTTGAAAGTATCTCCTTGGAAGGGAATTATCAGATTCAGAAAGAGAGGAAAGTTAAGTCCTCGTTTTATAGGACCGTTTAGAATTATAGAACGAATTGGGGAAGTGGCCTATAAACTAGAATTACCCGATCAGTTGCAAGGAATCCACCTAACCTTTCATGTATCACAGTTGCGCAAGTGTTTGGCCGATGAGAATACTTATATACCTTTAGATGATATAGAGGTGGATGATAAGTTGAACTATGTTGAGAGACCTACTGCTATAGTAGACAGAAAGGTGAAAAGACTGAGAAATAAAACCATTGAGTTAGTTAAAGTGAAATGGTCGAATAGAAAGGGGTCGGATTTCACTTGGGAATCAGAAGATGAGATGAAGAGATATTATCCTCAGTTGTTTGAATAGTCAGTTTCGAGGACGAAACCTATTTAAGGGGGGGAGAGTTGTAACAACCGGTTTCTAAATCCGGACTTGTAATTATATTATAGTTATGATTAATTAATTAAGTTGAGTTTGTTTGATTGATTAAGTGTTCAGTCGCATGAGTCATATGCGAATAAAATTCAGTCGCACCCCTTATGTGCGATTGAGACTCAGTCGTACGAATAATAGGCGTATGAGCTTCAGTCGCACGATTCAGTCATGGGAATGGTTCAGTCGTGCAACTGAAGGTGAGGCGGTTAAGTTGTGTGTATGGATAAGTAGGGCGGTGCAGAGGGTTCAAGAGCAGATTTCTATCTGCATCTACTTTATTTTCTTGTTCCCTTCATACCCAAACACCCTGTTCTCACGAAATTGACTAAGGCAACTCCGTTTGGTAAGTTTTGGATGTCACGGATCAATTTTTGATATGTTATAAGCTGTGTGTATGATTGAATTTGATCCAATAACCTGTTTAAATCAGTAAATTGGTCTGTTTCTTTTCTAAATTGAAATCCGGGAATTCGGATCCGAGTTTTTATGAAGTTTTGATAAAATAATGATCCGAAACCATTATAATCGATGTCTATATGATCTGTTTTGAATATGACATGATTTGGATGGTTAAAAATCAAATTCTGAGTAAGTTTGGATCAAAAAACGTCAAGAACACAACTGCTGATCCGTTTCAGACGAATGGGCTCAGTCGCATGCCTCAGTCGTGCGACTGAGAGTCTAGTCGTGCGACTGAGTGCGAATAGAGGTTCAGTCGTCCGATTGAGAACCCAGTCGCCTGGTTAGAAGACCGAATGAAGACGAGTGATCGCTATGTACGAAGGAGGACTCAATCGTGTGAATGAATGGCTAGTCGTACGACTGAAGGTTCAGTCGCATTAATGTTCATCTGCTTGGGTCCAGTCACATGAGTGCTCATTCGCATAAGTGTTCATTCGCATAAGGGTCCTGTTTGAGAATAGTTTACTGAATCAAGGTTTACTGCTTTAGATATACCTTGATTAGAGGAAGGACTAGTTACCTTGTGTACGTGGATTGTGTAGACTGTGGTGAGGAAGTTGATAAGGTGAGTTCTAAGCCCTTTTCAAATGTTTGGATTTAACATTCGGGATAGCACACATATGATGATAAATGAATTAAATGTTTTAGCACCAGAACTGTGATAATGATGTTTATACGTTACTAACAGCTCGTGTGGCTGTTATGGTAAAGTTGGGATGATGAATGGTCGGGACAATGAATGATTATCTGAACATTGGTAATCATTACGTGATGATGATGATTTCAATGGGTCAGGTAGGGTGTAAAGAATGGTCATCTGAACATTGGTAATCATTACGTGATGGTAATGATTCCAATGGGTCAGATGGGATGTAATGATAAATGAAAATGTATTAAAACTGGTGCTAAAAGAATGAATGTGTGGTGTGTAAAGTAATGTGATAATATTGGCAATAAGTAAAAGAAATGTTTTAAAATGATAATGTGATGTAAATCTCAACAGGCCAGTTAGGGTAAGATGCCTGGGTGTGTAACTGTACAGTTAAATAGGAGTGATGACGATCACTCAGCTTTGTGAACATCTTGTGGTGACGACCCTAGATGATTAATTGGCATCCTACTGGATGAGAGATAGTAACTTTAGTTTCTGGATGTGGGAAACTGATAGTTACTGGGTATGGGAAACTGGTAGTTGCTGGATGTGGGCAACCGACGTTTCTGGATGTGGGAAACTGGTAGTTGCTGGATGTGGGCAACCGACGTTTCTGGATGTGGGAAACTGGTAGTTGCTGGATGTGGGCAACCGACGTTTCTGGATGTGGGGAACTGGTAGTTACTGGATGTGGGCAACCGATGTTTCTGGATGTGGGAAACTGGTAGTTGCTGGATGTGGGCAACCAACGTTTCTGGATGTGGGGAACTGGTAGTTCCTGGATGTGGGCAACCGACGTTCGGGGGGACAGGTCCGGTGGGACAAAGTAATGATAAAAGTTGAAATTATAATATTGCTAATATAAATATAACTCTTGTGTGTGTAAAGGTGTTGTTAATGTTTTAATGAAAATGTAGAACTCACCAGTTTATCTGATGTTTTGAGTATGTTGTGTGTGCTAGGTAAGGAGGGATCCACTGATAATAGAGGAAAGCAAGTATGAGCTGAACGAGGATGCTATCCCGGAGTAGTTGCTGGCATAGGATATAGGACCTGTTAATACTGTAAATAGGGCAATGTATGATTAAATACAATTATATGTAAAATGTTTTAAAAGTTGGGTTAATATATAATGTTGTTTAAGTCTTCCGCTGTAAGTAGAAGTCTCTGATTTATGTTTAAAATATTAATCCAACAGCGTGATGTGCCTCAGATGCCCTGCCGGGTTTAGGGCGTCACATCAACTTATTCCTTTAAACATAAAAATGTTTTTATTATGGTTTTTAAAGAAATTCATTGATATTTGTAAACGCATATCACTTTCTTAAAGAACTATGAGTTGCAACGCATCCTTTTTATAAACTATCTATCTTAAACGCATACTTCTTAAATAACTAGGCATCTAGTATCACTATTCTACTTGTAAATCCTATGTTTATTCCTTACGTATTATATTGTTAAACTTGATGATTTATAAAATCCACAATATCAATTTATATTTGTTTTTATAGTTTATGGTAATTTATTCAAAGATGTATCAATTCCTTTCTAAATATTTAATTTTGTATTTTATTCAAAAATCTATTTTTTTTTATAAAATAAGTTTCTAACGATGTCAAGATTGTTAGATAATAAAACATACATTTTTTTTGAAAAATAATATTGTTTTTAAATATATGAGTATATTAGCTATCCTTTTAAAAATTCGTTGACTTGAGATTGTTTGTTTAAAATATATGTTTATATATTTCTTTTTACTCGACGTTATTTATCAAAATGTATATTTTATTTTTCAGTTTTATATGGTTATTTTTATAAAGTCTTGGAGTCTCACTTGTCGTCCTTAGTCGAGTTCATTTGTCATAACATCATTTTAGTCTTACGTACGGTGTTTGACCACAGTTTCAAGTCCTCGAGTATTGTGTCATTCAACCTTTCATCTAAGTGAATTCCTTATAATATGTCTAAGTATACATTTGATATTAATATTTTATATTAAACTTTTCTTTTCAACATCATCCATTATATCATCTTAATCACATTCCTATGGCCTTATATCCAACATCATCCATCATATTTGTTTAATCCATGTTTTTTAACTTTATTTTAACATCATTCCAACTTAATCATTCTATGAACTTATTATCTCTAAATTTCCCAATATACACATACATACATATACATATACGTAACATATACGTACAACTATATATACTCTTTTGAACCCAAATCATATCAACAACATTATTTCATCAAACTAATACCATTTTAACATGCATTTTTCAGATTTATAATTTCTTTTTTTAAAAGTCCATTTTTCATCAAACATTACTTTCATCAAAATATCATTTTCATTACACATTCAAGTGGGTGAAACTAGGGTTTATCAAGATCATCATCTTGATCATCCATGCATGAAGTGATAAAGATAACCTAACTTAAATGAGTATACCTTGAGCTAAACCAATGGCTTCCAATGTTAGTAAGAAGATTTCTAACACCCGATTACTCCTCCAAGCTCTTAACAATGTCTTAACTAGCAACCCTCTCGTTCTTGACTCGAATGAAGAAGATGAAGGTTTCTTATAGTGGTGATGGTGTGTTCGAGAGAAGGGGGGGGTGTAACATGCTCGGTGGCCGACAGGGGTGGGGGTTGGGGTGACCAAGGGTGGTGGTGGTGTTGGGTGGTGACAATTGTTGATGTTGATGGTGGTTTCAGGTTGATAATGGTGGTGTTTCCGGGTTGATGAAGATGATTGGAGGTGGTGAGGGTGGTGGGTTGGTGTTGGTGCTCGGTGGTGAGGGTGACGGGTTGGTGATGGTGCTCGGTAGTGGTGCTTGGTGGTGAGGGTGACGGGTTGGTGGTGATGATCGGCAGTGGTGATGGCCGATGGTGGGGTGGCCGGCGATGGTGGGGCGGCCGGCGGTGGTGATGGTCTCGGCGGTGGTGATGGTACCCGATGGTGGTGGTGGGGTGATGTGGGAGTGGAGTGGTGTGGAGAAGATGGAGAGTTTGTGAAGATGGTTGTGTTAAAAATGGGTTTTAGTAGGCAATGGATGACAAGTTGTCACCCATGCACACACTCCACCTAATAATTTTATTATTAGTATTATTATTATTATTAGTGTTATTATTATTATTACTATTATTATTATTATTATTATTATTATTATTATTATTATTATTATTATTATTATTATTATTATTATTGTTATTATTATTAAACGTAATAGTTAACTGATCGTAAGGTTCGTTAGAACCGTTATTTTAGGTTTTTCAATTAGTCAAACACAATGAATAATAAACATAGAATTATTATTAGGGTTGTCTCGTGCAAGTGTTGACCTGTTTTGACCGGGTGTCACAGTCTCCCCTCATTTAAGAAATTTCATCCTGAAATTTCATGTTGTTGAATCCGTGTTTGGTCCGGTTTTGAACAAGTGAGGATACTTTTGTTGCATTTGATTTTGACGTTCCCACATGAACTCAAGTCCTCTTTTGGAATTCCATCTAACTTTAACCAACTTAATCTGACTTCGCCTAAGCTTCTTAACTTTCCAATCTAATATCTCTATTGGCTCTTCAATAAAATGAATCTTATCATCTATAAAAACTTCGTCTGGTGGGATAAGTAGCGATTCACCTGGCATACATTTTCTTAAATTGGATATGTGGAATACATTGTGCATATTTGCAAGTTCACTTGGTAGGTTAAGGCAATATGCAACCTTCCCAATTCGTTCCACGATTTCAAATGGTCCAATGAATTGAGGATTAAGTTTCCCATGTTTATTAAATCTCACAACACCCTTCTAAGGGGATACTTTCGAAAATACCCTATCACCGACTTGGAATTCCAATGGTTTTCTTCGAGTATCTGCGTAACTATTTTGTCAGCTGTTGGCAGCTTCAAGCCTTTTCTTAATCAAAACAATCTTGTTTGTCGTCTCTTGAATAATCTCTGGTCCTGATTGTCTTTCACCAAATCTGCCTAACACAAAGGCAAACGACATTTCCTTCCATACAGTGCTTCAAACGGAGCAGCTTTAATACTAGTGTGATAACTATTATTATATGAGAACTCAGCTAATGGCAGATGAGTGGCCTAATTTCCTCCAAAATCAATCGCACATGCTCTTAATAAATCTTCCAGTGTTTTAATGGTTCTTTCACTTTGGCCATCCGTTTGTGGGTGATATGTCGTACTCATGTCTAATCAAGTAACCATGGCTTCGTGTAAGGATTGCCAGAACCTTAAGGTGAACCGACTATCTCTGTCCGATATAATCGAGATTGGTACTCCGTGATGAGATACCACCACTTTGATATATAAATCGGCCAGCTTATTCATGTTGTGTGTCTCTTTTATGGGTAAGAAGTGTGCAGACTTTGTCAATCGATCAACTATTACCCAAATTGTGTCATAACCGCTTGATGTCCGGGGTAGTTTTGCCACAAAATCCATAGCAATGCACTAACATTTCCATTTAGGGATCTCAGGTTGTTGTAAGAGTCCAGATGGTTTTTGGTATTCTGCCTTTACCTTGGAACAAGTCATACATTTGTTCACGTATGAAGCTATATCACCTTTCATATTAGGCCACCAGTAGAATTCCTTCACATCATGATACATCTTATCAGATCCTGGGTGAATTGAGTACTTGACTTATGCGCTTCATCTAGTATTACTCTGCATAAGTCTCCGTACTTTGGAATCCATACTTGGTTTGCAAAATGCATCAAATTATCATAATCAGGTGTTAACTCTTTGATCATTCCTCACAGACCTTCGTTCTCCAAATTTTCATCCTTTAACGCTTCAAGTTGAGCGTCGTGGATCTGAATAATAAGGTTGGAGTGTATGATTAGTTTTAATGCTCGTACTCACAGGGGTTTCTCTCTTTCTTTCCTGCTGAGAGCGTCTGCAACAACGCTAGCCTTGCCTGGGTGATATCGCAATCATAATCGTTTAATAGCTCTAGCCAACGATGTTGTCTCTTATTTAAATCCTTCTGATTAAATATATGTTGTAGACTTTTGTGATCGGTGTATACGATCCATTTGGTCCCATAGAGATAATGTCTCCAGATTTTAAGAGCGAAAACTACATCTCCTAATTCTAGATTATGGGTGGTGTAGTTCTTTTCATGCAATTTTAATTGTCTCGATGCATAGGCTATAACTTTATCTTTTTGCATTAATATACATCCAGGATCTGATCGGGAGGCATCACAATATATTACGAATCCATTAATCCCATCGGGTAGAGACAATATAGGTGCACTACACAAACTTTGCTTTAGCTCTTGAAATGCTTCTTCTTGATTAACACACAACTCGTACTTTCTATCCTTACGAGTTAATAGGGTTAATGGTAGTGCTATTTTTGAAAAGTTTTCAATAAATCTACGATAGTATCCGGCTAACCCTAAAAATTGTCGCACTTCTGTTGGAGACTTGGGTGCTTCCCAATTCTTGATTGCTTCAATCTTGGCTGGATCAATATGGATACCTCTTTCAATAATAACATGTCTGAGGAATCGGACTTTTCAAAGCCAAAACTCACACTTGGATAATTCCACGTATAGCATTTCTTCCCTTAGAACGTTAAGAACGAGTCTAAGGTGACGTTCATTTTCCTCATTGGATTGTGAATATATTAGAATATCATCAATAAATACAATCACAAATTTGTCCAAATAGGGTTTGCCGACCCTATTCATGAGGTCCATGAACATGGCAGGTGCCTTAGTTAGACCAAACGGCATCACCAGGAACTCATAATGACCATAACGTGTTCTAAATGTTGTCTTCGGGATGTCCTCTTCTGCTATCAGCAACTGATGATAACCGGATCGCAGATCAATCTTTGAGTAGTAACTAGATCCTTGTAGCTGATCAAACAGATCATCAATTCTTGGTAATGGGTACCGATTTTTAATGGTAAGCTTATGTAATTCTCGGTAATCAATACACATTCTAAATGATCCGTCCTTCTTTTTAACAAATAGAACCAATGCTCCCCAAGGAGAAAAACATGGTCGGATAAATCCTTTGTCTAATAACTCTTATAGTTGTTTTGACAATTCTTGCATCTTCGAAGGTTCTAACCGATACGGTGATCGGACCACAAGTACATCTCTAGGCACTAGATCAATTTGAAACTTGATTTGCCTTTGTGGAGGTAATCCTGGTAAATCCTCAGGAAATACTTTTGTGTATTCTCATACAACTGAGATGTCTTCAATTGTTCATTCCTCATTCTTAGTGTCTAATGTCTATAGCTTTTACTAGGAAGGCTGGATGTCCTTCACTCAAGTACTCGTAAGCTTTCATGGCATTAACTATTTACAATGAAGGTATTCCCTTGTCTCCTTAAACGATTAAGACATCACTGTTAGGGATTGGTAAGCGAATGATCTTCTCAAACCATACAACTTCCGCATGATTCCGAGAAAGCCAATCCATTCCAATGACAACATTGAAACTTCCAAGATTAACGGGTAACAGATCGATGCTAAAAAGACGATCATTAAGTTGTATGGTGCAATTTTTGATTACCTTGCTAGATTCTATTTTCTTTCCGTTAGCTATTTCTATAATATATTTCTTACTTAGCTTATAGGTTTTTGTACCCAATAATGGTTCAAACTCTTTTGACACGAAACTTAGGTCAGCGGTAGTGTCAAACAAGACAATGGCATAACGATTATTAACAAGGAACGTACTGTTAACCATTGATGGTTCTTGACGCGCCTCTTTAGCATTCATTTCAAATGCTCCCCCTCTGGCCTTTGATCCATTTAGCTTCAGACAGTCCTTCCTGAAATGTCCTATGACACCACATTCAAAGCAAGCACGATCATTCCATATTGTTCTATCTAGGGCTTGGATCGACAATTTTGACCTAGGTGTCCGAAGTTATGACAACGGTTGCAAACTTTACATTCACCATTGTGGAAATATCCACACTTATTACATTTCCCTTAATATTATTTGTTCATCCTGTTGTTGCTAGAAGTTGCAACATAAGCTCGCTCAAACCCTTGACTGAAACCCTTCTTGTTATTCACCTGCATTTTAGAATTTCCAAACCACTTTCTCTTTCCATCAAACGACCTTATCTCCACCTTAACAGTCTTCCTTTCAACTTCTGTTGCTCCTCTTCTGAAATTGTCCCTCTTAATCAGGGTTCCACTACGTATTGCATCATTAGTCAGGGAATGTGCAATACCCATAACACTCTGAATAGTGGTAGGGTTTGAGGCTGTAACATTGCTTCTTATTTGGGGTGCTAATCCCTAAATGTATCTCTTAATCCGAACATATTCTGGTGTAACCATTCGAGGCACCAATCTGGCAAGATCGTTGAGACTAGAAGTGTAGGCTCGGATCTCATCACCTTTCATTGTGAGGTTCCAGAATTATGTTTCAGTTTTCTATAATTTGTTTTGTGGGCAATACTCTCGAAGTAAAATCTCCTTCATATTTTCCCAAGTGAGCTCATAAGTGTTTGCATTTCCCAAAGTTGGCGTTGAGAATTCCACCATGTCAAGGCTGCATCTTGGAAAGAACAGGTTGCGTACTTGACTTTTTGATCATTAGAGCAGTCACTTATGGCTATAACAGTCTCCATTTTCTCAATCTATCGAACGATGTCTAGTGGTCCTTCAGTACCAGTAAAACTCTTGGATTGCATCCTTGGAATGTCTTGTACGAACATCCTTGAAATTGTCGCCTGATGAACTGCATGGGTTTCCGTTTATTCCAGAACCATTGTTTGTGCCAAAACCAGAACCTATGTTTGATCCATTTCCTATTCCACTTCCTAGTCCATTACTAGAGATTCCACGTCCTCTTCTTGGTCTGACAGATATGTTAGCATCGTGTTGTTCCAGGGCTGATTTGACAAGTTAGGCTGTTAATTTGGCTAATTATTCTGCAGTTGTTGGTAAATTGACGTTTTCGCTTGACGACGTATTTTGCGTTCTAGGCGGAATGTTTTAATTCTATTTTCGAAGGTAGGAAAAAGGGTTTAGGTGACATTTGACGTTCTCATTATAATATATTCGATTTTTCCTTTTGATCTAAACACATACATATATCAACATTTTCATAATCATAGTTTACAATATCATAATAGAAACCAAGAACATCATGTTGTTTTACCATCCATTGACAACCATAGTTCATACATTAGATCAGGCATCAAAAGATAATTACTTTAATAGTCTACAAAAGTTATTGAGTTTCTATCTCAACCAAAATACTCAAGCGCCCCGGCTTGTATCCATCTTCTATCCTAAGAATGGGGTTCTATTACCGACATGCATCAGGTGTGAAATCATCATCATGCAAAAGGTGACCGCAGCCATGGTAATCTCTACTCGGTCTTCCATCATGATCCTATGATGTTGGGCCGTCACCATTGCTGCATCAGCTACATCAGCTCTCTACTATGCCAAGGTCAGTCGGTTCCTAGTCTCTGAGAGACTAGCCTCCAAATATGACACTCAAAAGTGAATTTGGCTCAGAGCATTATCATCTAGCAATCTCTCCTCCTCGATCGTCATTATCCTTCCATCCAAAGCCTGACCTACTTCGTCCTGAACCCTCAGTTTCTTCCTCATCACCAGTAACTCCTTCTCATAGCGAATGCACTGAGTTGTCAGGGTAGCCATCACACGCTCAATGGACTCACCACCAATAGTGATCCCACGAGGTGTGGTGGATGACCCCCCTCAAAGGTGGAAGGAATCCCATCTCTCGAGGCCTATCCTCACATAGCCTCCATGATCCATCCCTACTGCTCATCAAGTAGTCTGGCCTGTTTGGGCACATGTGCTCCATCGATACAGGTATCCTCATCAATCACACTCTTTGACTCTCACCGCTTCCTCCGCTAATACACCAACCGAATCTTCGATGGGTGCTGCAAGGGAGGGATAGGTGCAACAGGAGTCATCGCTGTTAGAGTCTCACTCTCCTGAGCCAAACCAACTGGCTCCTCAGTATCTCTCCTCTCATCATCTAACTGGTCATCACTCTGAGTCTGACCCCCTGGCTCATCATCAGCCTGAGCCTCAGGAATCGGCTCTAGGGTATCTATAACTGGTGCAGGATCCTCATCGTTGGACTCAGATATCCAACCGTTTCCCGAGTCCTCTATGCCCGAGTAAAAGGTAGCCGCAAATGAAGGCTAGCAAGGGTGATACCAGGGCATAGTGGATATGGGTATAGATGGACCCTCAGTACTTCTGCTGATGTCCGACACCTCCTCTCTGTTATCTCGATCAGACATCTATAGTAAAGAAAATTTACATACGTACTTATTAATCTAACATAATATACTACCTTATTCTAAATCAAAAGATGATTAAGGTCTTAGTTGTAGTTATTTATGTCAACCCTACGTTTCTACCTAGCGTAAAGCTTAAGATATGGAACTATCTTTGGAGTCATGAAATCTTTTAAAGGTTATAGTCTAAATTTTCCTTGTTTTAGAAAATATTTCTAGTTTTCTATAACCATTGGATTTGATACCAACCTCTGTCACACCTTAAAATCATAGTGAAAGGTCACGTGACGTGGTGATAACGGAAGTTGGAATTTTTCCAACAATTATTACAGGACCGGGTGAAGGGTTAGCACTTACAACACAACAACACAATGAGGAGAGTGTATTAGAACACTTAACAGATCAAATGGGGAATCGGTTATGATGATGCTAAGAACACAAAAGTAAACTCAGAAAGAAAGAACAAGATAACAACACAAGTGGTTGGTTTTCAAGGATGTTGTATATTACTTCTCAAATTCAAGTTACAAGTATTCAGCATACATACATTACAAGACTTTGAGATACTATATAATACAAGCTACAGACGACCATACTTTGAAGGCTAGCTGGATACACGAATTAGACAACACAATCCATGTAGAGTCAAAAGGCAGATTTGCCTTTTGGCTAGTGACTATGACATGCCATAGCTCACATCCAAATGTATTACAAAAAGGATAAAGGTACATAAAGTAGAAAGGTTTGACCCAAGACCTCAATGTACAGTTTTCCTAAAGCATGGACCTTTTCACCAACTCATACAAGTTGGTGACCAACCAGAGTGGGCAGCGGCAAAAGTGGTTCAGCTTTTCAGAAAAAGTACATCAGATAAAACATGTATGATAAAAGTCTTCAGAAGAATCTGTCTTGGTTTCTTGGCTTCAACAGACTTTGTCTTGAAGCTAAGAAAGACTTCATTTCTGGCTTCTGAAGATATTGGTCTTGGCTATGAAATATTTTACACTTGAAATGTTTCTGAATTGGTGTAAAACTTTCATAGCAATACTAGTTCATGTTCTGTGAAGCATGCAGGAAGACTTGATCATTTCATAGAACTACTGAAAGAAGAACTGTCACAACTACTGAGGAATACTTCTTTAGTTGTTGTGATAACTACTGAAGAAGGATCATCACAACTACTGAAGAATACTTCTTCAGCTGTTGTGATAACTACTAAAGAAGGATCATCACAACTACTGAAGAATACTTCTTCAGCTGTTGTGATAACTACTGAAGAAGGATCATCACAACTGCTGAAGAATACTTCTTCAGTTGTTGTGATAACTACTGAAGAAGGATCATCACAACTACTGAAGAATACTTCTTCAGTTGTTGTGACAACTACTGAAAACTGTCTTCAGACTTTGTCTTCAGACTTTGTCTTCAGTTAATATCTTCAGCTGATGTCTTCAGCTGTTGTCTTCAGCTGTTACCTTCAGCTGTTGTCTTCAGCTTATGTCTTCAGCTGATGTCTTCAGCTGTTACCTTCAGCTGTTGTCTTCAGCTGATGCCTTCAGCTGTTGTCTTCAGCTGTTACCTTTAGTAGATGTCTTCAGCTGTTAACTTCAGTAGATGTCTTCAGTTGTTAACTTCAGTAGATGTCTTCAGCTGTTAACTTCAGTAGATGTCTTCAGCTGTTAACTTCAGTAGATGTCTTCAGCTGTTAACTTCAGTAGATGTCTTCAGCTGTTAACTTTAGTAGATGTCTTCAGCTGTTAACTTCAGTAGATGTCTTCAGCTGTTAACTTCAGTAGATGTCTTCAGCTGTTAACTTCAGTTGTTATGATCAGTAGATAGTTACAAGAGTGTTTTGGCTGCATCAGACTTCTAGGAATCCTTACAAACTCCCTCTAGGCTGATGCTACCAAAACACTTAAAGATATTCAGCAGCTCACAGTCTTCCTGATGTAAGAGGGGCCATTTGAATTGGAGATGATTTGGCTTTCTCTTCTTGCACTTCCTTAGGATGTTTTGATTCATCCTGAGGATTAGAGGAGGTTGATTTTGACTTCTTCTTCTTCTTTGCATCAAATTTAGAAGCCATCCTCTTCTTCCTCTTTGCAGTCTTTAACTAAGAAGACTGGCCTGCAGCACCTTATAGATTAGTTGTGTCTTCCTCAATTGGGTGTTCCTCCCTCATAGGTTCAGAAGGAGAGGGAGTTTGACCCTGTTGTGGGTCAGATGTTGAGGCTGGCCTTTGACCTTGCTGTTGATCAATAGTTGAAGAGGCTGGCCTTTGACCCTGCTGTGGATCAGAAGATGAAGCTGGAGGTTCTTGTTTGAGTTGTCTTTTGTTATTCAAACTTAACCTCTACTTGAGGTAGAGCTTGACTTGGAGGAGTGTGCAAGTCAGCAAGCTCTCCACTCTTGATCTTTTGCTTGATCACCCTGATATGCTCATCCATAGTAGGTAGAGACATAGGGCCAAGTCTCCTTCCAGAGAATCCGTACAGCTTCAAGAAGCTCATCATTCTTTGTCTATCATCAGACTTTTTCAAGTTCTTCTGAATGAGAGCTCTTGACTTAATAGCTTCTTCCCTTATTTCTTCTTTGTTAACTTCTGCTCTTTGAGTACTTGAAGTTCAAGTTGTTTGAGATACTCAAACTCAATGTACTCAAAGGACAAAGGAAGAAGTGCTTCTGCCTGGTAGAAGCCTGTGGCACTCAAGTAGTCTATCATTCTTTGTTTATCTGTTTCTTTATCTACCTGAGGTTCTTGTGTAGCAACCACAGCCTCTTGCTCAGGACTTTCTTGAACTGGCGAGAGAGTAGGAATATGCTTGTATAATCTTTGTTGTCTTTTCTTCTCTTTGATCTCAAGAAGAATTCTTGCATCTTCAGCTTCCTTCCTTTCTCTTGACATTTCCATGTCAGCCAGATCATTTAGTTCCTCTAAGGGGAAAGATATAATCTCATCTATGTCATAGTTCCTGGTCTATAAATAAGTAATCCTGACTGCCCTCAACTCATCATTTTGAGTGTTTGGTCTGTGAGCAGCCCTGATTGCAGCTTGCATGAAGCTTGAAGACCCAGTGGAACTTATTCCCCTTAGCTTCCTCTTTCTCTCACTTTCCTCCTCCTCAATCTCCTCAGGGGTTTGAACCATTTTCCCCTTGTCACCCACAGACCTTTGTGACACAGGGTGGAGAGAGCTTTGGCTTTCATTGCTTGGTGTCGCATCCAAGCTCTGGCCAGAGAGAGACTGTGATACACCTTCACCATCAGGTATTTCACTGAGGAGTAGAGTTGCTGAAGTAATTGTTGTGGTGACAGATGTTTCAATTTCTGTCACTTCATCAGTTGACTGTAAGACAGGACTTTCAAGCTCTATCACTGGGCCTTCAGTCAAGGTTTTCCTTTTGAAGCTAATCTCAGAGTCTGCCTCAACATCCAGTTGACCAATGATATTACCTGATTTCCTTGGTCTATCTTCTTCAGCTTCTTGCCTTGATACACCCTCCCCAAAAAGACTTTGAAACAAGCAGTCTAGGATGTTCACATCAATGTGAACTTGAGGAGGTTGCTGAGTAGGAACAATCAAGGTTGGGAATTTGGGTATTTAAGTCCAAAGGCTAGGGATGGTAACTGTCCCCTGAAGGTTTTTCACTTGAGTGTTGAGACTCAGAGTGAAGGCTTAAGGTATTTGGGCTTATGAGCTCATCAGGCTAATCATGAGGAACATCAGCACTGATTCTTGAAGAGATGTGAGTGGTTTGCTCCTTAGGAGAAGTGGGAGCTCTAGTATCCACTTCTTCTTGTATGGGTGTGTATATAGGAACCTGCACAGACGTAATAGCTTGAGCAGGGGTTCGTTTGGATTTTCTTTGGTAGGTGAGGATGATTTGAGGCTGTTTTGGTGGTTGAGATGTAGAAGGTGTGGGTTCAACACTAGCTTGTGTTGCTAGGTTGTCACCTTGAGCAATGAGCTCTAACATTTTGGAGACCAGGGCTGTTTCTACCCCTGAGAAGCCTACAGTTGGCTTTTTCATAATCTTAAAGATGTCTGGCTTCATCTGTCCCAATTTAAGAATAGTATTTGTTTCCCTCAATTGTGATCCAAGTTCACAGTTGAGAATGTGTTGAACATATCTAGGAAACACATAGTATTCTAAGGAGTCCAAGTTAGCAAGCAAGTTTGTGTAAACAAATTGTGAGTACCTGAACTTGACCCTTCATACCATTCCATGAACTATAAAGGAGAGATCCTCAGGAATCTGGTCCCACCCACCATGCTTGTTGGACAAGCTGTGAATCACTACATGGAGTAGGTATTTCCACTGGAATGAGACCTTCCCTTTCCTAAAGGTCTTTACAGAGAAATCTCCCTCATAGCCCATCTGCTCAAAAAAATAGTTGACAGCTTCCTTTGGGAAAGACAGTTCACCTTCTTCGTCATCCAGCTGAAGATGAGTGTTGATGATGGTTGGAGTGATAAAGACTGTCCTCCCCTGCACTGTGGCAGACAGTGCCTTCTCCCCATCCATAATAACCTCTTGACATGTCCTCTAAAAGTCAAGCAGGTGATCCTCATAAAGAATAGGATCAATGGAGAGTGAGGTGTAGTAGTTGGATAGAGCAACAAAATGGCAAACCTCTGAGAAACTATCATCTTTCTCAGAGTGCAATAAGGCAACTTGATTGTGCTGCCTATGGAATTGCATGGAGAAATTTGGGTTGTTTCTGTTTGGAATGTTGGCCATTTTGAAAAGCTTATGGATGAAGAAAGGTGAAAAGCAAAAGTGATTTCAGAGAGATTTGGTTTGAGGTATGGGTGAATTTTGGAGTAGGTAGAGTTAAGAGGTGTAACCGTTGGATATTTGTATGAATTTGGATTAGAGACAAAGTTAATGAAAAAGGATAAACTTTGAAATCCATTGTGTTGGTCCCACCTCTGAAAGGTAGTTTGCTTTTTGTCCAAAAAGTAGTTTTCTTAGAATTCTAAGAAATCTTCTGAAGATAATTAACTTCAGAAGTTTTGACCATGAAGGGTATTTTGCTTCGGAAGTTTTAACCAGAAAGCTTCCGAAGGCAAATTTTGCCTCCAAAAATATTTCAAAGATTTTGAATAATTTTGCAACTTGTGTAAAATTCTAAAAAATCTAAGGAATATCCTAAAAGAATTTTCTTCCAAAGAGAAACTGGGGCTTATTATGATGATAGAATAGACAACATAGAACACACATAGTTTTAGAAATAATATGATTAAGTTTTTAAGAAAAGCTATTCAAAGTTGATCATTCCAATAGCTGATATAAGATATTTAAATCTCTGTTCATCAAAAGCTTTTGTAAACAGATCAGCATATTATTCATCTGTATGAACTTTGATTAGTTTGATTAATCCTTTTTCAAAATTATCTCTAATCAGATGGTACCTGATGTTGATGTGCTTAGTTCTTGAGTGCTGCACTGGATTTTCTGTGATTGAGATAGCACTGTTGTTGTCTATGTGAATGGGAGTCTCTTTGAAGTTGAATCCATAGTCCAGCATCTGATTTTGAATCCAAAGCACTTAAGCACAGCATCTTGCAGCAGCAATGTATTCAGCCTCAGCAGTTGATGCAGATACACAGAATTGTTTCTTGCATTGCCAAGAGACTATCCTTCCACCAAGAAATTGACATCCCCCTGATGTAGACTTTGCATTCATATTGCATCCACCATAATCACTATCTGTATATGCATACAGATTGAAGTCAGAATTTTTAGGATACCAAAGGCCAAGAGATAGGGCTCCTTTAAGGTATCTTAGAATCCTTTTGACAGTGATTAGGTGTGACATCTTGGGGTTGGCCTGATATCTTGCACCGATGCAAGTGGCAAACATAATATCTGGACTGCTAGCTGTAAGATACATAAGAGACCTAATCATAGCCCTGTAGAGATGTTCATCAACACACTCCCCCTCAAGATCAGGTCCAAGGGAGTGGTTTCTAGCTATGGGTGTCTTAGCAACCTTACATTCAGTCATGTTGAACCTTTTAAGTATGTCTTGCACATACTTTGACTGATTTATAAAGATACCATTGTCAACCTGCTTCACTTGAATCCCTAGAAAGAAATTGAGTTCCCCTATGGCACTTATTTCAAATCTATCCTTCATCAGCTTCTCAAAGTCTTTGCAGAGCTTTGGATTAGTTGACCCAAAGATGATATCATCTACATATACTTGAACTAGCATTATGTCATCTCTTGTTCCTTTGATGAAGAGAGTTCCATCAATGGTACCCCTTTTGTAGCCATACTGACAGAGATACTGAGATAGAGTCTCATACCACTTTCTTGGTGCCTGATGTAGCCTATAGAGAGCTTTGTCAAGCTTACAGACATAATCAAGATGATCAGGATCTGCAAATCCAGGTGGTGTTTGACATACACCTCTTCATCAATCACTCCATAAAGAAAAGCACACTTGACATCAAGTTGATAGACCTTGAAATTCTTGGATGCAGCAAAAGCTAGGAATATCCTGACAGCTTCAAGTCTTGCTACTGGAGCAAAGGCATCAGTGTAATCAATTCCTTCTTCTTGAGCATACCCTTGAACAACTAGTCTAGCCTTGTTCTTGATGACAAGTCCTCTATCATCCTTCTTATTCCTGAAAACCATTTTGTACCTATGGTAGTCTTCCCATGAGGAAGAGGACATAGATTCCAAACCTTTTGTCTCTTGAATTGAAGCAACTCCTCCTGCATAGCTTCAACCCAACTTCCATCCTTTAGAGCTTCATCAATCTTCTTTGGCTCTATTTGGGATAAGAAACAAGATTGAAGATATATATTTGCGTTATGAGACTGTCCTCTTGTTCTTACACTAGTACCAACATCTCCAATGATATTTGTAGAGGGGTGAGACTTGTGGATCCTTAGTTGAGGGATCACAGCAAGTTGTTTAGACAGATCCAAATTGGAGAAATTCTGATCTGGCAAGGAGGATTCACCCTCTACAGCAGCACACTTATCAAGATTAACTTGATCCAATGAGTGTGTGACATCATTGAGATTTTCTTCAATGGGATGGTTCTCAGCATCAACAAATTCTTGATCACTGTCACCACCACCATGTTCCCTAACATTTGAAGTTTCTACATTTGAGTTCTGTGCCTCAACACTGGAAGATGACGGCAACTCAGATGTATCAGCAGGATTTGTCATTGATGTGCTGGTAGAAGCTTCATTTGCAGGATTAGTTACCACTGGAGCTGGAGATATGTTGCTTGAAGATCTTTTCAGCTAATTCTTAAATCAGGATCACCTGTAGGTAATATATATGTAGTTCCTGAAACATGCTCACAAGATTTGTTAAAACAGTTGGTAACTAAATCAAGATCAAACAGCCAATCTGGACCAGAACCTTTCACACTGGGAGTGTGTTCATTGAAAGTCACATTGGCTGACTCCTCAACTACTCTAGTTCTGATATTGTATACTCTATAAGCTTTAGCTTGAGAAGAGTATCCAATGAAGTGTCCATCATCTGATTTCTCAACAAACTTGGCTATCTGATCTTTGGTATTCAAGATGGTGCAAGGACATCCAAAAGACCTGAGAAAACCAATGAAAGGTTTCCTCTTATGCCAAAGTTCATAAGGAGTCTTACCATGTGTCTTAACTACTAAAACTCTGTTCTGCACAAAGCAGGCAGTGTTGACTGCCTCTGCCCAGAAGGTGATGGGCAGTTTAGAGTCAGATAAACATAGTTCTTGCAGCTTCAATTAGTGTCCTGTTCCTCCTCTCAGCAACTCCATTTTGCTGAGGGGTTCTGGGAGCACTATATTATCTTGTAATACCCTTTTCATCACAAAATGTATTAAGTGTTTGATTCTTGAACTCAGTTCCTTGATCACATCTTATGATTTTGACCTTGTGATCACATTGATTCTCAATTTTTAAGATAAATTCTTCAGAATCTCAGGGGTCTCATCCTTAGTTCTAAGGAAGAATACCCATGTGAATCTTGTAAACTCATCTGTGATCACCAAACAGTAAGAGGTCCTTCCTAAACTCATTACATTGGTGGGGCCAAAGAGATCCATATGTAACAAGTGTAGGGGTGTAGTGATGGAATTTCTTCCTTAGGCTTGTGAGATACCTTGTGTTGCTTCCCTTTCAGGCATGCAACATAATGATCATCACTTGTAAACTCTCTTTTTGGTATTCCAGTTACCAAATCATTCTTAATCAATTTATTCATGTTCTTAAAGTTTACATGGCACATTCTTTTATGCCAAAGGAAAGATTCATCACTATTTGCTTTAGATAGAAAGCATGAAACTTCTCCTGAGGGAGATGTATCTTGCAAATCAATCTTGTACATGTTCCCTTTCCTGGGGGCTCTGAGTAGGATGTGCTCATGAGGAATGACCACCCCGGGCTTGAGAACAATGCACTCATGCTCAGTAAATAGCATGTTATGACTCGGATCACAGAATTGTGATACACTCAAAAGATTGTATCCAAGCTCCTTGACAAAGTTTACCTTGTCAATGCTGAGCTTAACATTTGTGACCTTGCCCCTTCCGGTAATGTAACCACCTGCATCTCCTCCAAAAGCAACTAGCCCTCCATCAATTCTTTCAAACTTTTGGAATAGTGACCTATTACCTGTCATGTGTGACATCCGGTAATTTTCCGTTACCAAACCCCGTTAGTTCGTTAAGTTTTGCGTGCACGTGTCGTAAGCACACACTAGTTTCGTTTGACATTGGTGACTTAAAAATAATTAATAATGTTGATTTAATAATAATCTAGTTGATAAGATGATTATTATTTAATGTTATGTTTTACGCGATTTAAAGACTATTTGAGAATTTTATCGCGTAACGCGAAAACGCGTGTGTTAATTCGTAGGTTGCGTGTTTTATAAAGATAAAATATATAATGTTATTACTAAGTTTATAAATTTATTAGATGGCTAAAAACACTTTTAAAAAGAAGTTAAAAGCTGAATTTTTATAAAATACAAGTTAAAAGGGTTAAAGACGTAAATGTGGCTAATTAAACTAAACAAAATTAACCCTAGCCCCCATTCCCTCTTGTTCGACCGTGACCAGCCATCCCTTCCCCTTTCTGCAAAATTCGACCAAGAACAAGGCATTAGGAGTTGATTTTGATTGATTTCAAGCTAGGAAACGTATTAGGATCATCAATTGCAAGTCAATACACGTTTAAAGGTTAGGCTTTTGCAAGTTTTTCATGTTCTTCATTATGGCCGAACCTAAATTCGTGAATGGGTCTTCATGGAGTCGAATTTTAATGTTGTTTGATGATGTGAGTATGTTAGTTTGATTGTATGAATGTTGTTTAACGTTGATTATGCAAGAAAACTACATTTTTGATTGATTGTTCATACTTTTGATCCTTGATAAACACTAGTTCGAAATTGATGATGATAACATGGAATTGATGATTGTGAGATGATTATATGATGTTAGTTAGGTTGTATGAATGTTGAATGATGTTGATTTTGCAAGAAATCTAGGGTTTGATCATCTAGTTCATACATTGCCATAAGAGGAAACTTTTTTTGTTCTTGGAATTCATGATTTGATGATTCTAAGATGTTAGATGTAATGCTTAGATGTTAGTTTAATTGAATTGTGCAAGAAAATCCATGAAATGTGATGTTGATCATGACTTACTAAAAGTAGAAACTTTTTGTATCATGTTTGGGAATTTGGATGTTTTGGATGTAATTAGCATGTTAGGATGAATCCTATGGACTTGATTAGGTATATAATGGTTGGAATTACGGTTGAATTGAATACTAAATCACTTTGGTAGTACTTTCCAAAAGGGAAACTTATTGTGCACGAACTTTGAATATCGAGAATTGGACTTGTTTGTGGTTTTAGGATCATGCTAGAATGATTGTTATGGATGTTTAAAGTGGTAGAATCTGTTAATTGAGTAGTATGGAATGTTTATTGGTTATTGGGTGATTTATGCACTTTGATGGTCATGTATGGTTTAGTATGTTGACTAGTAACTAGGACATCATGTTTGGGACTGGAATTGAGCATATAGATGTATTTTGCATGTATTGGGCATCTTGTATGTGTTGTGAATAGCATGGATGACTTTTTGGTAAATTATCTGTTTTGACCCATATATGCTAAATCATGGCTATAGGTCATGTAAGTAGGTTATGCATGATCTGACCTGTTATATGATACACTAGTTATGTTATGAACACACTGAATATGCTAGATGCTAAGAATTCACATAACTTGTATGATATGTGCACAGTATGATGATTTAAACAATGTATTGAAAATGTAGCATCAAATGTGATTCATTGGAATGTTAACCATGTATGTTATATGCTTATGTATGTTTAAATGGTTTACAACACATAATGTCACCAACGGGTCAAACGGGTCAACTAGGTCACATGTATGTTGTTTTTATAAAACCTTGAGTTCCTTGTTTGTAGAACACTTAGGGTTTCTCTTAGGATTGTTGTGTGTACATGTACTTATGTACTTGTATGTTCTTGGTAACCTTTGAAGGTTGTCTTTTTCGCTCGTTCTTGTCAAGTTAAGCTTTAGATATCTATCACACGCATCAGGTGAGTTCATGCCCCACTGTTTTATTAAATCTCTTTCGGGGGAGATAGAATACTGGTAATGTTACAAACACTTTTTATATTTAAGATGTGTATGATATTAATATAGTGTTGTTTACTATGATAAAGTCCTCACACTTTCGAATTGTTAATATTGAATAGCGGGGAAACTTGGGTAGTACTACTGGGTCTGACGAGCCCCACCTGTGTGACTCGAGGTCAACCGGGTGCAATTTGTCCTATGATTATTCGTCACGATATGGTGAAGTCGTGACGGGAGGCAAACATAACACAGTCAGCTTCAATGTCGAAATCACTATGTATTAATATCAATTTGTTAATGGACTAGCTAGCTATTACAATGCACATGCTTATTTATACACTATTGATAAACTGTTATGTTTATACGCAAACTCTTGAACTCACCAACCATGTGTTGACTTTTTAGTATGCTATTCTCAGGTCGTTAATCTGGATTGCTGATAGGAGCACTACACGAGTCAGCATGCATTTTACAGATTTAAACTTCAAATATAATACTCGTCTTTTATTTATGGTTTAAAATACTTGGTTGGCACTTGTTTTGCCATATGGTACTTTCACTTGTTTTGGGTTGTTTTATTTACTTTACGCTTCCGCATGTCTTTTAAAGTTTGAACTCTGGTTTGGTTTACGTTAAAGTAGCATATAGAGTCATTCCGAGTAACTATTGACTGTGATCCTGGTTTGTTCACACGCCTCGCGGTAAAACTCCGCACGTGGATTTTGAGGGTGTGACAGATTGGTATCAGAGCCATTGGTTATAGAGAACTAGGTTGCATACACACTAGACTATAACCACACACAGTTAGTTAGTTACTTGTTCCTGATTTTTCTACTGTATACTCATTGGCATACACAAATCACACTCTTTACAGCATGGCATCTTCCTTGAGAGCACGTGGTAAACGACCAGCATCACCCACACGATCTGAGTCCCCACCTCCTGGACCGGTACCTGACGATGGACTGGACTGGCCTCGTTTAGACTATCCACGAGGTGAGTTCGACTGGGATCAACCTTTGTGCCACCCGAACGTGACCCTCCACGAGACTGGAGTTTCTACCTGGAGTTTGTGGGTCACCTTATGTACAGGGAATGTGTGCCTACATCAAGACCCCAAACTAGGAACAGCACAGAGCAACCACTACCTACACTTCCGCGGACGGTGCAGTCCAACGAGCAGGTTATTGCTGCATTGGTAGCAGCACTGGACACGGAGCAACACCGGGTCCGGCGAATCACTGGCAATGTCTGTACACTACAGCACGAAGTGTACACACTGACATCAACTGGATGAACTCGTGGAGCATCATGGTAAAACCTTAGAGGGGTGTTACCAAATGCGGGATGGTTACCAGACGCTGAGTGGACGCGTGACCGCACGGGAACAGCGCGATGAAGCAACCGACAACAGGATTGCTGCTATAGAGGCCCAGTTGGCGGCACTTCAGATAGCCTTAGCTCCTGCTCCTGCACAGACCCCGAGGAGGAGGAGGAACCTAAGGAAGAACCAGCGGAGATGGAAGAAGATAGTGACAACTCAGACATAGTTGATTGATTTTATTTCATTTCTTTAAACAACTTGGACTATGTAGCGTTTCCTTCTTTTGGAACCTATGTGGGAAGGGTTGTTTCCCCACTTGAACTAGAAACTTAAATTTTGACATTGGTGAATACATTGTGACTATTTACAATTTATTTATCTTGGTTATAATTTTTGTTATGATGTTGTGGATGTGATGATTCATTATTTCTTATTGTTTACTATACTTCAATGAGATGAATATGTTTGATGTTACTCATTATTGTGTTATGAATGTAAAGTGAATAATGGACGCCCGAGGAGGAGGACGTGGACGTGGCCGAGGATGCGGACGCGGGCGCGGACGAGGTGCCGGAGACCAAGGTGCCGGTGACCAAGGTGCCGGTGGCCAAGGAGCCAGTACAATTAATATGACTCCTGCGGAACTGGTTGCCTTAATAAATGCACAAGTCCAGGCGGAAGTAGCTGCTGTCCAAGTAGGACAGGCCGCAGGTAAACGATAATGGAAAAGTTTGTCAAATATTCTAGTTAACCAAATAAGATGTCTAATCAATATTTATCGTGATAAAGCAGGACCTCCAGTGTGTACCTACAAGTCCTTCATGGACTGCAAGCCTCACACCTACAGTGGAACCGAGGGTGCTGTAGGGTTAGTAAGGTGGTTTGAGAAGACGGAATCTGTGTTCTCAAAGTGTAACTGTCCACGTGCTGACCAAGTGAAATACGCAACCGGGACGTTGGATGGTGCTGCACTGTCTTGGTGGAATGCTCAAGTGCAAATGCTAGGGCAAGCCATGGCAAATGAGCTCCGTGGAATGAATTTAAAGATATGATGATCGAGGAATACTGTCCTCGAAGCGAAGTTCAAAAGTTGGAGATGGAATTTTGGCAGTTGAAAATGCAAGGTTCCGAGATCGAGGCCTATACAACAAGAACTCACGAGCTGGCCACACTATGTCCTGGAATGATGAACGAGATGCACAAGCGTGTGGAACATTACATCAGGGGATTGGTGCCCGAAATTAGGAGCATGGTGACTTCCTCTAACCCCGCCACTATACAACAAGCCATCTGACTAGCCCACAAACTAACTGACGAAGCTGTGGAGCTAGGACGGATGCCAAAACGGGGCGCTGCTGCAAGGGTACCCGACAACAAAAGGAAGTGGGATGCCTCTAACAACACTAACACCAACAACAATAATAGAGCATCATCATCCGGCGTCAACACCAATCTCAACAACAACAACCACAACAACAGCAACGAAGGTTTGACAACAATCGTAATTTCAACCAGTCAAACTTGAACAATCAAGGACCGAGCGGCTATGGTGGTAAACAGCCGATGTGTACACGGTGCAACTATCATCACGTTGGGAGATGTGACAATTACAAGTGTCAGCGGTGTGGTAAATGGGACACTTGGCTAAGGATTGCCGTGGTGAGATAGTTAGAAAACCACAGCAACCTCAGGAGACTCCAAAGGGTTGTTTCAAGTGTGGAAAGGAGGGGCACTACAAGCGAAACTGCTCGCAGTTGAGGAGGAACGGTAATGGCAATAGCCAGAACAACAACAACCAGGCAACAACAACAACAACAACAACAACAACAAAGATGGAAATGGCAATGGTAACGATGGTAATAATGGAGCCAAAGGGAGAGCCTTCGTCATTGGCTCAGGTGAGGCTCTAAATGACCTACTACTGTTACTGGTAGGTTTTCTGTTAATGGATGTTTCGCTACAGTACTGTTTGATACTGGAGCTGATAGGAGTTTCATATCCTTAAAGTTCTCTAGTCTCCTAAGTGATATCCCTTCTGCCTTAGAATCCAAATATACCGTAGAATTGGCTGACGGTAAACAGATCCATGTGACACACATTCTTAAAGATTGTAAGATAGAACTCCTGGTCATACTTTCGCTATAGATCTTATGCCTGTTACACTAGGAAGTTTCGACGTTGTGGTAGGCATGGATTGGCTCTCTAATAAGGAAGCGGAAGTCATATGTCACGAGAAGATCATACGAATTCCTGTTGGTGATGAAATTCTCACAGTCCGAGGCGATAGGAGTGGTGCAGTGATGGGCATTATCTCCTACATGAAGGAACAGAAGTTACTGCGAAAAGGTCGTTGGCTGTTCTGGCACTCGTTACCGATAAACAACGGAGGAAAGGTGAATGGAAGACATCCCGTGGTACGAGATTTTCCAGAGGTGTTTCCAGAGGATCTTCCTGGATTACCACCTCATCGTCAAGTGGAATTTCAAATTGAACTAACTCCCGGTGCAGCCCCGATTGCTAGAGCACTTTATCGATTAACACCGAACGAACTACAGGAGTTGTCATCACAACTTTAGGAGCTTTTAGATAAGGGCTTTATTCGACCTAGCTCATCACCTTGGGGAGCCCCTGTTCTCTTTGTAAAGAAAAAGGATGGCACGTTTCGAATGTGCATCGATTATAGGGAGTTAAACAAAGTCACAGTTAAGAACCGATACCCTTTACCTCGCATCGACGACTTATTTGATCAGCTTCAGGGATCCAGCTATTATTCGAAGATCGACTTGAGATCTGGCTATCATCAACTCAGAGTCCGTGAGGAGGACATCTCCAAAACTGCATTCCGTACTCGTTATGGTCATTACGAGTTCTTGGTCATGCCTTTTGGGTTGACAAATGCACCTGCGGTGTTCATGGATCTCATGAATCGCGTGTGCAAACCCTATCTTGATCAGTTTGTTATTGTGTTTATCGATGACATACTGATATACTCTAAGACCAAGGAGGACCATGAAGAGCATCTACGATTAATCTTAGAATTATTGAAAAATGAGCAACTGTACGCCAAATTCTCTAAGTGTGACTTTTGGATACGCGAAGTACAATTCCTAGGTCATATTGTTAATGAGAAGGGTATACATGTTGATCCTTCCAAGATTGAGGCAATAAAGAATTGGGCCATACCTAAAACACCGAGTGAGATACGACAATTTCTGGATTAGCGGGGTATTACCGACGGTTCATAGAGGGATTTTCTAAGATTGCACAACCTCTCACCGCTTTGACCCACAAAGGAACAACATACAAATAGGGAGAAAGTCAAGAGGCGGCTTTTCAGCTATTGAAACAGAAACTCTGTAGTGCACCGATATTGGCACTGCCAGAGGGGACAGATGATTTTATGGTGTATTGTGACGCATCCATTCAAGGATTGGGTTGTGTTCTGATGCAGCGTGATAAGGTGATAGCCTACGCCTCTAGACAACTAAAGGTTCACGAGAAGAATTATACTACCCATGATCTGGAGTTGGGTGCAGTGGTTTTTGCCTTGAAGATTTGGAGACATTACTTGTACGGTACCAAATGTACTATCTATACCGATCACAAGAGTCTTCAGCACATCTTTGAGCAAAAAGAGTTGAATATGAGGCAGCGGCGTTGGGTGGAACTTTTGAATGATTATGATTGCGCTATCAAGTACCATCCTGGAAAGGCGAACGTAGTTTCCGATGCCTTAAGCCGAAAGGAAACAGTTAAACCAAGGCGGGTGCGAGCCTTGCAACTCACGATCAGTACCCATTTGCCTGAACAAGTTAAGGAAGCACAAATAGAAGCCTTGAAAGAGGAAAACATTGTTTCTGAGTCATTACGGGGAATGGATAAATAATTGGTAGAGAAAGAAGATGGAATTCGGTACTTCATGGATAGACTTTGGGTGCCTGTTTATGGAAATCTGAGGGATTTGGTTATGAGCGAGGCACACAAGTCTAAATACTCCATACATCCTGGATCTGACAAGATGTATCATGATCTAAAGGCGCACTATTGGTGGCCTAACATGAAGGCAGATGTAGCTACGTATGTGAGCAAGTGTTTGACCTGCTCAAAAGTCAAAGTGGAATACCAAAAACCATCTGGACTGTTACAGCAACCCGAGATACCAATGTGGAAATGGGAACAAATTTCTATGGATTTTATAACGAAATTACCCGGACTAATACTGGTTGTGACACAATCTGGGTCATTATGGATCGGTTGACCAAGTCCGCTCACTTCCTTGCAATTAAGGAAACGGATAAGATGGAGAAGCTAACCCGATTGTATCTTAAGGAGATCGTTTCGAGACACGGCGTACCAATCTCAATTATCTCTGATCGCGATGCTCGCTTCACGTCACACTTCTGCAGTCACTGCAGAAATCCTGGGTACACGATTGGATATGAGTACTGCTTATCATCCACAAACCGACGGACAGAGTGAGCGTACCATACAGACTTTGGAGGATATGCTACGTGCTTGTGTGATTGATTTCGGAACAACTGGGAAGTTCACCTACCTTTGGTGGAATTTTCCTATAATAACAGTTATCACACTAGCATACAGGCAGCACCTTTCGAGGCTTTGTATGGGAGAAAGTGCAGATCACCGGTTTGCTGGGCTGAAATTGGTGATAGTCAATAACGGGTCCCGAGCTAATACATGAAACAACTGAGAAGATCGTGCAGATACGGAACCGTATGGCAGCAGCGCGAGATAGACAGAAAAGTTATGCTGACAAGAGACGGAAACTTCTAGAATTCCAAATTGGCGACAAAGTGTTATTAAAAGTCTCACTGTGGAAAGGCGTAGTTTGGTTTGGCAAGCGAGGAAAGCTGAATCCGAGGTATGTTGGACCATTTGAGATACTGGAAAGAATAGGTCCGGTGGCCTATCGACTAGCCTTGCCTGATTCGCTAAGTGGAGTCCACAACATGTTTCAAATCTGAGACGAGACACTAATTGTGCCACTAGAAGACGTTCAAGTGGATGACCAATTGTGCTTTATCAAAGAACCCGTCGAGGTGATGGATCGTGAGGTGAAAACACTTAAGCAGAGCAAAATACCTATAGTCAAAATTCGTTGGAACTCGCGGCGTGGACCGGAATTCACGTGGGAACGTGAGGACCAAATGAAGCGTAAGTACCCTCAACTGTTCGAGACGATGCCTGCAGACAAAGGTATTGATTTAAATTTCGGGATGAAATTTCTTTCAACATGGGGATGATGTGACAACTCATCCAAAACTCACTCGATTTCAATTTCTGTGTGCCAATGCAGTAGACCAGTGATGGAACACTCTCACAATGTAACGCAATTTTTGGGACGAAAATTCTTTCAACATGGGGATAATGTGACATCCGGTAATTTTCCGTTACCAAACTCCGTTAGTTCCGTTAAGTTTTGCATACACGTGTCAAGCACACCCTAGTTGTCGTTTGACGTTGGTGACTTAAAAATAATTAATAATGTTAATTTAATAATAATCTAGTTGATAAGATGATTATTATTTTATGTTTATGTTTTTACGCGATTTAAAGACTATTTAAGAATTTTATCGCGTAACGCGGAAACGCGTGTGTTAATTCGTAGGTGCGTGTTTTATAAAGATAAAATATATAATTGTTATTACTAGTTTATATATTTGTTAGATGGTTAAAAACACTTTTAAAAAGAAGTTAAAAGCTGAATTTTATAAAATACAAGTTAAAGGGTTAAAGATGTAAATGTGGCTAATTAAACTAAACAAAAATTAACCCTAGCCCCCATTCCCTCTTGTTCGACCGTGACCAGCCATCCCCTTCCCCTTTCTGCGAATTCGACCAAGAACAAGCAATAGGAGTTGATTTGATCGATTTCAAGCTAGGAAACGTTAGGATCATCATTGCAAGTCAATACACGTTAAAGGTTAGGCTTTTGCAAGTTTTTCATGTTCTTTCATTATGGCCGAACCTAAATTCGTGAATGGGTCTTCATGGAGTCGAATTTTTAATGTTGTTTGATGATGTGAGTATGTTAGTTTAATGTATGAATGTTGTTTAACGTTGATTATGCAAGAAAACTACATTTTGATTGATTGATCATACTTTTTGATCCTTGATAAACCCTAATTCAAAATTGATGATGATAACATGGAATTGATGATTGTGAGATGATTATATGATGTTAGTTAGGTTGTATGAATGTTGAATGATGTTGATTTTGCAAGAAATCTAGGGTTTGATCATCTAGTTCATACATTGCCATAAGAGGAAACTTTTTTTGTTCTTGGAATTCATGATTTGATGATTCTAAGATGTTAGATGTAATGCTTAGATGTTAGTTTAATTGAATTGTGCAAGAAAATCCATGAAATTGTGATGTTGATCATGACTTACTAAAAGTAGAAACTTTTTGTATCATGTTTGGGAATTTGGATGTTTTGGATGTAATTAGCATGTTAGGATGAATTCTATGGACTTGATTAGGTATATAATGGTTGGAATTATGGTTGAATTGAATACTAAATCACTTTTGGGTATTACTTTCCCAAAAGGGAAACTTTATTGTGCACGAACTTTGAATATCGAGAATTGGACTTGTTTGTGGTTTTAGGATCATGCTAGAATGATTGTTATGGATGTTTAAAGTGGTAGAATCTGTTAATTGAGTAGTATGGAATGTTTATTGGTTATTGGGTGATTTATGCACTTTGATGGTCATGTATGGTTTGGTATGTTGATAGTAAGTAGGACATCATGTTTGGGACTGGAATTGAGCATATAATGTATGTTGCATGTATTGGGCATCTTGTATGTGTTGTGAATAGCATGGATGACTTTTTGGTAAATTATCTGTTTTGACCCATATATGCTAAATCATGGCTATAGGTCATGTAAGTAGGTTATGCATGATCTGACCTGTTATATGATACACTAGTTATGTTATGAACACACTGAATATGCTAGATGCTAAGAATTCACATAACTTGTATGATATGTGCATAGTATGATGATTTAAACAATGTATTGAAAATGTAGCATCAAATGTGATTCATTGGAATGTTAACCATGTATGTTATATGCTTATGTATGTTTAAATGGTTTACAACACATAATGTCACCAACGGGTCAAACGGGTCAACTAGGTCACATGTATGTTGTTTTTATAAACCTTGAGTTCCTTGTTTGTAGAACACTTAGGTTTCTCTTAGGATTTTTGTGTACATGTACTTATGTACTTGTATGTTCTTGGTAACCTTTGAAGGTTGTCTTTTCGCTCGTTCTTGTCAAGTTAAGCTTTAGATATCTATCACACGCATCAGGTGAGTTCATGCCCCACTGTTTTATTAAATCTCTTTGGGGGAGATAGCATACTGGTAATGTTACAAACACTTTTTATATATAAGATGTGTATGATATTAATATAGTGTTGTTTACTATGATAAAGTCCTCACACTTTTGAATTGTTAATATTGAATAGCGGGGAAACTTGGGTAGTACTACTGGGTCTGACGAGCCCTACCTGTGTGACTCGAGGTCAACCGGGTGCAATTTGTCCTATGATTATTCGTCACGATATGGTGAAGTCGTGACGGGAGGCAAACATAACACAGTCAGCTTCAATGTCGAAATCACTATGTATTAATATCAATTTGTTAATGGATTAGCTAGCTATTACAATGCACATGCTTATTTATACACTATTGATGAACTGTTATGTTTATACGCAAACTCTTGAACTCACCAACCATGTGTTGACTTTTTAGTATGCTATTCTCAGGTCGTTAATCTGGATTGCTGATAGGAGCACTACACGAGTCAGCATGCATTTTAGAGATTTAAACTTCAAATATAATTACTCGTCTTTTATTTATGGTTTAAAATACTTGGTTGGCACTTGTTTTGCCATATGGTACTTTCACTTGTTTTGGGTGTTTATTTACTTTACGCTTCCGCATGTCTTTTAAAGTTTGAACTCTGGTTTGGTTTACGTTAAACGTAGCATATAGAGTCGTTCCGAGTAACTATTGACTGTGATCCTGGTTTGTTCACACGCCTCGCGGGAAAACTCCGCACGTGGATTTTGAGGGTGTGACATCATGTGCCTGGAACAACCACTATCAATGATCCACACATTTTTGTTTGTCTGTAGTGTTCCTGCACAAAGAGATAGCTAGTTACATTTGGAAACCCAAGCCTCATTGGTCTTGGGCTCATTTAAAAACAGTTGAAGACAATGCAACAGTAATAGATCCAATGGTTGTGCTTTAAGGATCTTGAGCTGTTGTTGATAAAGAACCTTCAGTCTTTTGGTCTTCTTTGACTTCCACACCACCTTTGGAAGTTTAGACTTGACCTTCAATACTTCAGAAGCTTTTGAGACTTTAGAAGTTTTGATGACTGGTCCTTCGGAAGATCTTGCCTTTACTGCAGCAAGCTTCAGTACTTTGGAAGCATTCCTTTCTTCCGAGACCAAATCTTCTTCGAAGGCAGTTTTCCACTTGCCTTCTTCTTCATCTTGGAATTCTTGGAAGTCTCTTTGTTTATCATGTGAAGAGTACGCTTAGGATTGTATGAACAATCCTTAGCCAAATAAGAAGTACTCTCACACATGACACACTTCAGATTCTTCTTTCCAAGAGTCTTCTTCATAGAAGAGCACTGACTTTGGTCACATCCCATCTCCATCTCACCTTTGCAGGAGCTGAGACAGTTCTTTTGGGTTGAAAACTGTTCTTGGAGTTGGATGGTCCAGGTTGTGTAGCAGTAACACACAACAGATCAGTCTTCTTCTTGTTTCTGAGATGAGTTGCACATGAACCAGATTTCATGTCATCAATCTTAACTACTTCAACCCTGCAGAGATGAAAACTTGTTTCTGCTTAGAGTCAAAAGTAGCCTTGATCTCTTGAGCCTTCCTTGATTTTCTTTTGGCTTTCCTGATCAAGTTCTTTCTTCTTGACTTAGCATCTCAACAGTTTTACTCTCCTCAGAGGAATGGTGACCTTTCTCAGAATGCTTTTCTTCACTCACACCAAAGTCATTCTTCACCATCTCCTCTTCATCCTCTTCAGTCAAAGGACCTATGAGGGGAAGCTCATCTTCACGAGTTCCACACCTGGGAGATCTTACAGACAAGATGGTGTGTGGAGGAGCTATCTCACTAGATCCCAGTCCCTGCTTGTTCTGATAACACACTTTTGCATGCAAGGATGAGGATATTATGTTCTTGAAGGTATCTTCTTCAAGAACACAATTTTCTGCCTTAGCTTAGCTGATCACAAGCTCAGCTTGGCATTCAGTTAACTTAGCTATGAGATCTTTGATCTGAAACCTGTAATTTGTTAGCTCATGTTTAAGAGTTGAAATGGTTTTCTCTAAATCTTCTGTTTTAAGTTTATAGTCATTTTCAGCTCTTTTAAAATCAGCTTTTAAGATGTTTAAGGACTCAAGGTCAGATCTCAGCTCTAAGTTATATGACCTGTATCTATTAACTTTAGCAATACATTCAGAAGAGTAAAGATTTTCCAATACCTTGGTTCATCATGATCTGCCATGAGAGCTTGGTTTGGAGATGCATCTTCTATCTGAAAGCTCCAGTCAAAGCCTCCCTCTTCAACAGCAACTGCAGCCTGTTGCTTTGGGTTCTCATTCTGGTGAACTTTCTCAGTGTAGTTTGGTCTGGTTTGTGTCTGCCCACCATTTCTTCTTGGTGCCTTACACTCTCTTGCAAAGTGCCCTATCTGGTTACAGTTGTAGCACTTTACCTTACTTTTGTCCAGCCCAAACTTTCCACTTGATGTATTGCTTGGAAATCTTCTCCCAGTCCTCTTGTAGAATTTCTTGGCCCTATGAGTGAGAAGAGCCATTTGCTAAACTATCTCCATATACTCCAAATCATCTGGATGGATACAGTCCAAGTCTTCAAGAGTGAAGAGAAGGTTGCCAGAGGTTTCATCAGCTGAGACAAAGGCATGAGAAGTACTTGTCTCTTGGAAGGGACTTCCTTGAGTGTAGCTTTCTCTTGGTGTCTCTAGAAGAGTGATGAACTTTTGTGAGTTGTCAGGGTAGCATAACAACTGATGTTGTGGTTCAATGCATTCCCTTTCATTCACATGAAGAGCTGAACTCAATTGGTTATTGGAGTTACCAGAGGAATTTTTCATGTTCATCTCCATCTGGAATGCACTCAGGATACCATACAACTCTGTAAGAGTGAGAGTTTTAAGATCTGAAGTTCTCTTGATCATAACACAATAATGTGTCCATAGTTTAGGAAGAGAAGACATGAACTTCCTTACTATGTCCCTGTTCTCAAGAGCTACTCCAATATCCACTAGAGTGTCCACTATCTCAACATACCTGAAGTATTGTTGAGTCAGTGTCTCACCAGCCTTGAAGGTGAAATTTTCAAACTGCTGCTTCAAGAGATCCTTCTTGTTTTCTTTAGTTTCTTTGGATCCTTCATACATGAGCTTCAGTGCTTCCCATAGATCTTTAGCTGTCTTGCACTTCTTGAAGCCTCTGTAGATGGAGTTTGGAAGAGCAGTTTGAAGACAAGTCATGGCCCTTTGATCAAGCTCTATTCTCTTCCTGTCTTCTTCTGAGTAATCATCTACATCTTTAGGAATGATACGATTACCAGTAGCAGAAGTAGTGCTTGGTATGAGGGACCATTGATAACTGAGTCCCACATCCTTGAATCTTGACACTTGATGAAGTCTTCCATTCTGGTGCACCATGTGTCAAAATCTTCAGGAGTGATCAGTGGGGAATTGGTCAAGTACCAGTTTCCATATCAGCTTTAGAAAGAGCTGCCATTTGAGTTGTTAAGTATTTTGTGTGTGTGAGGGATCTTAAGATGGTGAGATCTTATATCAAGAGCCTGGATGCTCTGATACCAAATGCAGGACCGGGTGAAGGGTTAGCACTTACAACACAACAACACAATGAGGAGAGTGTATTAGAACACTTAATAGATCAAATGGGGAACCGGTTATGATGATGCTAAGAACACAAAAGTAAACTCAGAAAGAAAGACCAAGATAACAACACAAGTGGTTGGTTTTCAAGGATGTTGTATATTGCTTCTCAAATTCAAGTTACAAGTATTCAGCATACATACATTACAAGACTTTGAGATACTATATAATACAACCTACAGACGGCTATACTTTGAAGGCCAGCTGGATACACGAATTAGACAACACAATCCATGTAGAGTCAAAAGACAGATTTTCCTTTTGGCTAGTGACTATGACATGCCATAGCTCACATCCTAATGTATTACAAAAAGGATAAAGGTACATAAAGTAGAAAGGTTTGACCCAAGACCTCAATGTACAGTTTTCCTAAAGCATGGACCTTTTCACCAACTCATACAAGTTGGTGACCAACCAGAGTGGGCAGCGGCAAAGTGGTTCAGCTTTTCAAAAAAAGCACATCAGATAAAGCATGTATGATAAAAGTCTTCGGAAGAATCTGTCTCGGTTTCTTGGCTTCAGCAGACTTTGTCTTGAAGCTAAGAAAGACTTCATTTCTGGCTTCTGAAGATATTGGTCTTAGCTATGAAAGATTTTACACTTGAAATGTTTCTAAATTGGTGTAAAACTTTCGTAGCAATACTACTTCATGTTCTGTGCAGCTGCAGGAAGACTTGATCACTTCATAGAACTACTGAAAGAAGAACTGTCACAACTACTGAGGAATACTTCTTCAGTTGTTGTGATAACTACTGAAGAAGGATCATCACAACTACTGAAGAAGGATCATCACAACTACTGAAGAATACTTCTTTAGCTGTTATGATAACTACTGAAGAAGGATCATCATAACTACTGAAGAATACTTCTTCAGCTGTTGTGATAACTACTGAAGAAGGATCATCACAACTACTGAAGAATACTTTTTCAGTTGTTGTGACAACTACTGAAAACTGTCTTCAAACTTTGTCTTCAGACTTTGTCTTCAGTTGATATCTTCAGCTGATGTCTTCAGCTGTTGTCTTCAGCTGTTGTCTTCAGCTGTTACCTTCAGCTGTTGTCTTCAGCTGTTGTCTTCAGCTGATGTCTTCAGCTGTTACCTTCAGCTGTTGTCTTCAGCTGATGTCTTCAGCTGTTGTCTTCAGTTGTTACCTTTAGTAGATGTCTTCAGCTGTTAACTTCAGTAGATGTCTTCAGCTGTTAACTTCAGTAGATGTCTTCAGCTATTAACTTCAGTAGATGTCTTCAGCTGTTAACTTCAGTAGATGTCTTCAGCTGTTAACTTCAGTAGATGTCTTCAGCTGTTAACTTCAGTAGATGTCTTCAGCTGTTAACTTCAGTTGTTATGATCAGTAGATAGTTACAAGAGTGTTTTGGCTGCATCAGAGTTCTAGAAATCCTTACAATTATAGTTAAACGTTAACGATCAAACAGTTGACTACCAAGGATTAGACCCTTACATTCTTTTTAGCAAAACACAGTGAAATTTAGATTTATTTAAAACCATCTTGTAAGTGACAACATTTATTTAATTTGGAATTTCACAACAGGTAATCAACTGACACGTTTGACCCTCCAAAGACTCATCCCGTTAACTCCAACAGAGCTTACCTACAAGCCTAAAAAGCATAAAAATACTAGTCAACGTAAAGTTGATGAGCATTCGGGTTTTAAAACTTTATAAACAATCATTTTTTCAAAACCGTTATAATGTAGCGAGATAATATACCAACATAGACTAGGTAGGTCCTATTATAACAATCAAGTCATAAGTCCATAATCAAGCCAATAAACACGTCGTTGCCCCACAACAGTCCAAACATATAAACTCACTCGCCACATATCCTGACCAGCGCGACTGGTCACGAGAGCGGACCCTTCTAACCCGATAGATCTACCAATATTATCTGCAGCTTTATCCCCGAGGTTAATGATTATGTGGGGATTTAAGTCTCAATAGTCATACACTTTACTATTAACCAACACTTATACCGTTATAAATATACTATCCTCATTTTACCTATCATGTAAATAAAAACAGTTTACCATTCTATTCCCCCAAAAAAGTTTAGATAAAACAATATTTAAAGAAAATAGGGCCGAAGAACTCACATTTGTACGTGATCAATATCCGATCAAAAACTTCTTGCACCGTCCTTATCAAGATCCTAAATGTTGAAGACTTTGATTACATTTGAGAAAGCATGTTTATGAGTTCCAACGTATCCTTCTTATAAACTATCTATCTTAAACGTATACTTCTTAATTAACTAGGCATCTAATATCACATTTCTACTTGTAAATCCTACGTTTATTCTTACGTATTATATTCTTAAACTAGATGATTTATAAAATCTACAATCTCAATTTATATTTGTTTTTATAGTTTGTGGTAATTTATTTAAAGATTTACCAATTCTTTTGTAAATATTAAATTTTATATTTTTATTCAAAATTTATTTCTTTTAAAAACAAGTTTCTAACGATATCAAGATTGTTAGATAATAAAACATACATTCTTTTTATAAAATAATATTGTTTTTAAATCTACGAATGTATTAACTATCCTTTTAAAAATCCGTTGACTTGAGATTGTTTGTTTAAAATATATGTTTATATATATATTTTTTTATTCGACGTTATTTATCAAAATGTATATTTTATTTTTAGTTTTATATGATTATTTTTATAAAGTCTTGGAGTTTTACTTTCCGTCCTTAGTCGAGTTCATTTGTCATAGCATCTTTTTAGTCTTACGTATGGTATTTGACCACGGTTTCTAGTCCTCGAGTCTTTTATCATTCAACCTTTCATCTAAGTGATTTTCTTATAATATGTCCAAGTATACATTTGATATTAATATTTTATCTTAAAATTTTCTTTCAACGTCATCCATTATATCATCTTAATCACATTCCTATGGCCATATATCCAACATCATCCATCATATTTGTTTAATCCATGTTTTATGACTTTATTTTAACATCATTCCAACTTAATCATTCTATGAACTTATGATCTCCAATTTTCCCCAATCTACACATACATACGTATATATACACAACATTACATACAACTATATATACTCTTTTGAACCCAAATCAGATCAATAACATTATTTCATCAAACTAATACCCTTTTAACATGCATTTTTCAGATTTATAATTCATTTTTTAAAAGTCCATTTTTCATCAAACATTACTTTTATCAAAATATCATTTTCATTGCACATTCAAGTGGGTGAAACTAGGGTTATCAAAATCATCATCTTGATCATCCATGCATGAAGTGATAAAGATAACCTAACTTAAATGAGTATACCTTGAGCCTAAACCATAGTTTCCAACGTTAGCAAGAAGATTTCTAACACCCGATTACTAATCCAAGCTCCTAACAATGTCTTAACTAGCAACCCTCTCGTGCTTGACTTGGATGAAGAAGATGAAGGTTTCTAATATCGGTGATGGTGTGTTCAAAAGAAGGGGGTGTCGCGTGTTCGGTGGCCGATGGGGTGGGGGTTGGGGTGACCAAGAGTGGTAGTGGTGTCGGGTGGTGACGATGGTTGATGGTGATGGTGGTTCCAAGTTGATAATGGTGGTGGTTCCGGGTTGATGAAGATGATTGGAGGTGGTGAGGGTGGCGGATTAGTGAGGGTGGCGGATTGGTGGTGGTGCTCGGTGGTGAGGGTGACGGGTTCGTAATGGTGCTCGGTGGTGGTGCTTGGTGTGAGGGTGACGGTCTGGTGGTGATGATCGGCGGTGGTGATAGTTGACGGTGGGGGCTGGCGATGGTGATGGTCTTGGCGGTGGTGATGGTACCCGATGGTGGAGGTGTAGTGATGTGGGAGTGGAGTGGTGTGGAGAAGATGGAGAGTTTGTGATGATGGTTGTGTTAAAAATGGGTTTTAGTAGGCAATGGATGACAATTTGTCATCCATGCACACACTCCACCTAATAATTTATATTATTATTATTATTATTATTTATTATTATTATTATTATTATTATTATTATTATTATTATTATTATTAGTGTTATTATTTTTATTATTATTATTATTATTATTATTATTATTATTAAATGTAATAGTTAACCGATCGTAGGGTTCTTTAGAACCGTTATTATAGGTTTTTCAATTAGTCAAACACAATGAATAACAAATATAGAATTATTATTAGGGTAGTCTCGTGCGAGTGTTGATCTGTTTTGACCTGGTGTCACACTGAAAAATCTTATGCATATAGATTCTATGTATTAGAATCCAATGAGTATGTTTTAGTGAGTTCGGTAATAGAGTCACGAGATGCAATCTTTAATGAAGAAAGATTCACATCTGTACCTAGGCCAAAGAATATGAATCCTAGTACGAAGGTTTCGGTTAATAACGAAGATGTTCCTTCGACTAGCTCAGAACCAAGAAAAGGTACGAGGGCTAGAAAGGGCAAATCTTTTGGTGATGATTTTCAACTTTACTTAGTTAAGGGATCTAAGGATGAAAAATATCAATATTGTTTTAATATTGATGAGGATCCAAGAACATACAGTGAAGAAATGGCTTCAAGGGATGTTGCTTTTTGGAAAGAAGCCATCCAAGATGAAATAGATTCTATCTTGCAAAACAACACATGAAAATTGATTGATTTACCTCTTGGATGTAAACTATTAGGAAATAAATGGATCTTCAAGAGGAAGATGAAGGTGGATGGTACTATTGATAAGTACAAAGCCAGATTGGTAATAAAAGGTTTTAGGCAAAAGGAGGGTATTGACTTCTTTGATACATATGCTCCTGTTGCTAGGATATCGACCATTAGATTGTTTTAGCACTTGCTGCTATACAAAATCTTGTAATTCACCAAATGGATATGAAAACTACATTCTTAAATGGTGTATTAGATGAAGAGATTTACATGAAACAACCTGAAGGGTTTGTGATGCCTGAACATGAAAACAAGATGTGTAAATTAATTAAATCTCTTTATGGATTGAAACAAACACCTAAACAATGGCATCAAAAGTTTGATGAGGTTGTACTATCAAATGGTTGTGTCTTAAACCAAGCTGATAAATGTGTTTACAGTAAGTTTGATGATTCTGTAAATGGAAGATATGTTTGTATGTAGATGACATATTGATTTTTAGGCACTAACCAAGATCAAGTTGATAGAACAAAAGCATTCTTGTCATCTAAGTTTGCCATGAAAGACATGGGGGAGGTTGAGGTGATCTTAGGTATTAAGATCACACGTTAGAAAAAGGCATTCAATTTCTTAGTCATATTATATTGAGAAGATCTTGGATAAATTCAATTTCAAGGATAGTTCTCCAGTGGGTACTCCGATTGATCCAAGCATTAAACTATCACTTAATAAAGGTGATGCTATATCTCAACCTGAGTATTCAAGAAGAATTGGATATCTTATGTATGCCATGATTAGCACTAGGCCAAATATAGCTTATGTTGTTGGTAAGCTTAGTAGATTTACAAGTAATCCTCACACACAACATTGGTAAGCTTTGGGTCGAGTATTCAAGTACTTGAAAAGGACTATTGATTATAAAATAACTTACATTGGATTTCCTTCAGTGATTAAAGGTTATTCTGATGCAAGTTGGATAACCAATATGGAAGATCATTCTTCCACAAGTGGTTGGGTGTTTCTTCTTAGGGGAGGTGCAATTTCCTGGGCATCAAAGAAACAGACTTGCATAACTAACTCAACTATGGAATTTGAGTTTGTTGCTTTAGCAGCGACTGGTAATGAAGCTGAATGGCTAAGAAATCTACTTTATGATATTTCATTATGGTCAAAACCAATCGCTCCCATATCTATCATATGTAATAGTAAAGCTACATTGGCTAAAGCTTATAGTCAAGTGTACAATGGCAAGTCAAGACACTTAGGTGTGTGACACAACATAATTCGTGAGCTCATTATGCATGGTGTCATATCTGTTGAGTATGTTAGAACTCAGCATAACTTAGCTGATCAATTAACCAAAGGGTTAAGTAGAGATCTCATGAAAGGATTAGTTGTGGGATTTGGGTTAAAGGAGTCCATCTAAAACTCTCATGTTAAGATACCCAATTCCCACCTAATATGACATTAGATGCAGAATTTACTGTGGAAGGCTTTACATCTAGAGTTTGGAACATAACATTAAAATTATCCCAAAGGTATGTGTTCAGATCTGCAAGTTAAGGAAGGTTGAAGTATATCTTCTTAATAGTTATTTTGAAAAATTGCATTTGCAAGTGCAAGAATAAAAGATCTACCTAAATAAGCATGAAGTTTAGTTGCTTCAAGAAGCTAGGACTTGGCTTTGATATGCTTATGAAGGATAGGGATATAAGCTAGTAAAAGAATGTGTCAAGTAAGATTTATGTAAATAAACTGATGTGTATATTATCTTCAGCATTCAATATTGATATTAAGGGTTCAATCCTATGTGACACCCTGATATTAGAATATTTGGAATGTGTAATATACTAATGTGAAATTCAATCGTCATGATATTTCATTTATGCATTAGTTTGTTTGGTTATTGTGAATTAGTTAGTTAATCAAATATTACACTAAGATGGGAGAGGTTTGTTGAATATTTTAGTGTAATTAGAGATTGTATGTGTTATTTAAACAAGAGTGCACACTTGTTTTAATGTCATTGGGACTAATGGGGGTTCAGGGGTAGCGCCCTCGAGAGAAGTGGGGTCCAAGGGGCTGCAACCCCTGGCGGGGTCCAAGGGGTGGCAACCCCTGACGGGGTCCAAGGGGCGGCATCCCCTTGCGGGGTCCAAGGGGCAGAGCCCCTGGCTGGGGTCGAGCTGTATCAGAAATTTGTTTTTGACCAAAATTGTATCATTTAAACTTGAGGGACTAAATGTGTAGTTTTTCAAAACCGCAGTAGCAGTTATCTTGAAAAACTTCAATCACGTTTATGTGGGGATTTGGTTTACGTGAAGAGATTGAACAAAATAACCAACATTATAAACAACATCCAAAAATTCATACTAGTTCTTGAATCAATTCTAATTTTATCCGGTCAAATTATTGGTATACACTCCAATTGTTTGATCTGAAGGTGAAAACACACGACTTCAGAATCATCCGGTCATTACTCTATTAAGAAATTCCCCAACAAGGCAAACAAGGGAAAAATGTACGATGAAAGAATTCTTATTGAAACTCTTAGAAGATGAAGCCTTGTGATGTTGTAATTTCCATCCAGTTACAAGCCTTGTAGCATGTGGCTTTTAATCAAGTGGTAAGAGAAAGGTTTGGGTGTTGAAATCTAACTCACTGACTATATCAGACTTCTTTTATGAGAATGCCAAAAAACTCACTTCCTCTTCTGGTGAAAAGAAAAAAGAAAATTATTATCACATCCAATTATGGATGAAGTAGTATTAGCGTCTTACAGTTAGAAGAAATTTTTTACGTTTAACTTCTTATGAAATTTATTTAAGAAAACAATCATGTACCTTTATAGTTGGCTTCATCTTTGATGAAAGGAGAATAACCAAAATCTATGTCCAACGATTTCCGTGTAAATTGATGGTAGTCTAGGATGTATTCTCCTGTCGTAACTTGAAAAGCTGAGAGATCTCCACCAATGATGTGATTCCATGACTTGTAATTACCCAATGCATTTTCTTCTTCTTCTTTTTCTTCCATACTACCATCCTCATACACAAGACCAATCCCACACTGTTTTGTAACTTGATCAAATACAAAAGAGTAATGTGCTACAGTAATAGTAATGTGGTCACCAGCTTTAATCTCACTAGGCCTAAACATCCAATGGCTTAACCAACTTAAACAACACTTTTTAGATAACCTGACTGTAGTATTAATATAATGACTATAAATCCAGGTGAGGTTTTTCGTAATGTTACTAATTTTAATCAACGGCAACTCATGAAACCTATATGAATATTCAGGCCGCCTGCCCACAGTACACCAGAAATTCAACCCTTTGAGCTTTTTAGAAGATGATGGGATGGTAACTGATATTAATGGTCCCTCGTTTCTGTAACTAATCCATCTCGGAATCTCATCTCCCTCATACATTGTGCTGAATATTCCAAATTCATAATACATCTGCCAAATAAATACAATATTAATTAATCACTTCATTCATAATACACATGCATATTCATACAACCAAAGACAATTAATTAACTAGAGCAAACCTGGGTTTGAGTTACTTCAAATGGCTCTCTAGATGGTTCTCCAAACGAGTTATATATATTCAAGTTCCTTCCTTTAAAAAAGTCAAAATTTGTCCAACCCAAATTATGTAATACCTTTTCCTCAACACATGCTATATCTTGGATTTTGATCATACCATCAATTTCCAATGGCGAATTTGGTAATAATGTCGAACTTCTATATATTTGAGTGGGGACATTTTTGGATTAAGTTTAACCTTCCTTAGCGATCTCTTATAAGAATCGATCGATAATACTCTAGCTTAGGTGGAGGATGCTCGACTGATATCACCTTATCACAAAAATTCATAAAAAGTCTCTTAAGCATAGGAAGGGTTCTCACACAATCAGGCATTGAAACAATTGGATTCTTATCTAAATATAATTCCTCTAACATGGATAGGCAACTTAAGTCTGTTGGAAAGGATTCGTTACGCAAATTACAATTTGCAAGTGACAAAGTTCTCAATGAGCTCGGTAAAGAAAATGCAATTAGCTTCAAATCACTTGGTATAGACTCCATTTGAGATTCATAGAAACTACAACCATCTAACAGTAGTGTTTCGACCTTCTTTAATTTCCCCATGGACATTGGAAGCCTTTTAAGTTTGTAACAATTACTCAGATCAATGTGGATAAGTTCAACACATTGCTTAACTGATTCAGACACCTTAATCAAACTTATGCATTTCTTAACAATCAACCTCTCAAGTCTAGGGAGCTCAAAGAAACCACCAACAGTATGAAGCTGTTCACAAAAGCTCAGATTAAGAATCTTTAACGATCCAAGCAATCGCTTGTCTTTTGAACTTGATCCAATAAACTCCTAAATTGAAAATAAGCTAAAATAAGTAAAGAAACGTATCTTGTCATGATCAAAGAACAATAACAGTTGTCATGTGTGTCGGTGTGTATGGTGATTCAAGGGTCATCACTCAATTTAAACAAATGAAATTTTCACGAGAGCAATTGGATTTCATGTCAAGCTCTAGTAATTTGGCTAAACTTTCCAAAATTACAAATTCAGTTTCATATCAAAAATCAAATTCGAATTTGGTTTGAATGCTAGCTCGATTCAAAAGCAAATTCGAAATTATAACTTGAATGTTGTCCGGTTCAAATTTCGGCTTTTTGAATCCAATTTTAATAGTGAACACTCTCATCGCACCCCTTGTGTAGCTTAAAGGGGCCTGTAGAAACCTAAACGACATACATGGTAGTTAGGTACCAGTGGTTTTTCCTAACTGAATTAAGTGGATATCGCCAAAATTAACAGTTTATTCCCTCCAACCAGTTCATTTACGATCTAAAAATGGACATTTCGGTCTTATAGAAACTAGAAGAAAAACTAAGCGATTCTCTATGCTTGGTTTTGTGACTAAGACCTGTGTGTGACTTTCTGTGCTTCATGTAAGCGTAAGAATTATTAAGAATTATTTGTGTATTAATTATAACATTTCTTATACTCAAATATCTATAATCTTACCATTTTCCTCTTCGCAGGTGGTTGTGGGTTACTATATGACATGTCAAAAGATTCAATATTGCTATAAGACATGTCAAGAGCAACAAGATTCTCCAAAGGTAAGTCTAAAGGTATAGACTTTAAAGGTGACCCATGCATACACAACCATCTTAGTTCCACCGGTAAATTCTTGAAACACCCATTTAGTTGCACATAATTCAGTTGTAGTAGCATTAGGTTATCCATCTGACTAAATGACTCTGTTTCCAACTCAAATGATCCACATAAGTTCCTTTTTTCAAGCATTCTTATGTCAAGGGCAAGACCTAGAAGATTTTCCTTTCCCTATGAAGAAAGTGAATGGAAAAGGAATTAATAGATATTACACACAAACAGAATAAAGTACTTAGAACATGAATAGCTACTAAAAATACATGGCCACCACTTACTTTTTTATGTTTCAACACTTTGAATGACTCCTCGTGACACCATAATCGACTACGCTTCCATGGCTTCTTGGGTGATTCTTGACGTACCAAGTTTCTTCCCATCTCTTGAACCAACTGATGCATCATCAACTTGTTATCCCATCCTTTTTTAAGAAGGCATTTGTCAATGAGATTTGTGATCCCAGATCTTGTGTTTATACCGCACGCATTCAATATTGTTTCAGTCACGTCTGTTTCTATTCCCACAAAAAAACAGGCAATATGCTTAAACAATTCCTTATCATTTTCAAATGGCAAAGAGTCAAAGCTCATCTTCAATGCCTTGATTATGTGGGAATGAGGTTCCTTCTTTAGCACTTTAATGCTCTCTTCCCAAACAGCTACATCTTGCTTATGAAGTGACCTGCCCAAAACTTTAAGAGCCAATGGATGTCCTCCGCAATATTTTGCCAGATCTTTAGGCGACATCTTCATAACCTTCCTTGGGCTTTTGGCTTTGAAATGCATGAATGCATAAAAGCTTTAGTGATTCAAACACATCTAAGCCATTAAGTAAGACCGTCATATGCTCGGGTTGAATTTGCAAGTTGAATAATGCACTCCTTTGTGTTAAAGACACATCCTTAGTGGTAATTATGATTTTGCTTCCTGGACATAGACTTTTGTTTCCAAGTAAAGCATCTAACTGGTTAGCACTACCAATATCATCAAGCACTATAAACACCCTCTTACGGGCAAGTGCTTTCTCAATCTTAGAGGTGTACTCGATGACATCATTAACATGTATTGGAAATTTATTCGAAATGCCTCCATGAAGTTGCTTTTGTAAATCAAGCAATCCATTATAACGTTCTTCACATCTTGTATTGATACCTTCAATAAAGCTGCTTTTGTCGAATTTACTAGAGTGTAACCCAAAAACATATCTAACTAGAGATGTCTTCCCAATCCCACCCATGCCTACAATTGTGAGAGTGTCAGCAGTATGACAAGATCCATCAGTAACCCATGAACTAATGGTTTTGATGTAACGTTCCCTCCCGACTAGATGTGGCAGGCTATTACTTAAGGGTACATGTAATCTACAGTGGATATCGGTTACAACTTCTTTAATCAAATCCGTCTCTTTCCTGGAAATTAATCTCAGTGAGAATTATGAGAAATCAAAACAGCCTGATCTATAGATATGAAAATTCAAAGTTCCAAGCCTAATGTATCATATTATGTGAATTTTTATAATTATGTTTGTGATTATGCTAAATTACCTGTCCTTTGCATCTTTTCCTTTTAAATCAGCAACTTGTGTGAGTGCCTTTTTCCATAACTCCATCTTTTGAGCCAATTGACTTCTTTTCTCTGCATCTGTTTCGGCCTCCATCTTCAGTTTATGCTTTGCCATTGCTTCGCCGAAGCTGCTTTGTTGCTTCCTGACTTCGGTGGGCTCGACATCATAGAAGATGGGGATAACGATTTGTTTGCAGTTCCTCTTTTGCTTAAGGATTAGCACCAATTCCTGTAGGCACCAGGTGGAAGAAGCATAATTCTTGGACAATACGATAACAGAAGCCCTGGATGACTTTATCGCACTCTCAAGTTCTGGTTTCAATGGCTCTCCAGTTTCAATCTCTTCATCATCCAAAAACGTGACAATACCAACATCTAGAAGGGCGTTGTAGAGGTGATCAGTGAAACGATTACGTGTGTCAGCACCTCTAAAACTTAAAAATACGTCATAAACATATCTATGATTATGATCATGAGTTGCTGATGAAGCACATGAGAACGGTGGTAAAACTTCAGTGAGAACAACCATGATGAATTATTGAAAGCTTGAGTGATTTGAGTGAGGAGATGAGGAGGGAGTGGTTGCAAATGTACGTGTGAATGTTTTAAATAAATTTATCAAGTCTTTTTAGTCAACAACAACTTGTGATATGGAACCTGTTAGCTTGTTAACTGTGGAATTTGCATCGAAGGTTAAATGCTTGGATTTGTCTACTTTTGATATGGGTGGAAGCTGCCATGAACTCTCATAATACATACATCCCACAAATTTGTTATTGCATGATTATAACTTGTTATAAAAGACTAAAAGCATAACCAGCTTATTTATAGTGTTTCATATAGTTAAAAAATATTTATTTTAATAGTTTCCAATGGAAATCCTGTTGGTAACATGGAGTAGTCTCCAATCTAAAATTATAGTTTCAACTCTTTAGAGTGTGGAGTGAACGTTGTAGGTTGAGTAGTTGTAACAAAAGAGAGTTTGTTTGCGAGTCAAATAAAGACAAACTTAAAAATAAATTAAATTGATAATAAAGTAGAATTTTACAATTATATATATAACGATTTAAAAAACTAACAAACTTATTTACTTTTAAAGATGATTTTATTTTAATACGATTTTCTAGTTTGTTTATTGTAGGAGAGGGGTTTAGGGGTAAGCATAAACATCCAAAGGCACGAAGGTGATTGTAGGTTGGATTACTACGGTAGAGTAGAGACGTGGAGGTTTGGAAGTTCTTGGTTTGGAATGGTAAAATGTTCAAAATGTTGGTGATTTGCATATTGTGGTGCCGAAACTTGGGAGATACTGAGGAGTGGGTAAGAAGCGTGCAAATAAAGTTATGATACAGTGGATTTTGCGATCCGCCTTACCACTATGGGACGAGGATCTCAAGTTGTCATACAAAAGAAGACGACGAGTCTGTAGTATGTTGTTGTAGAATCTAGCATGATCAAAATGGGGTTAAAGCACTAATTGCAGTGGCAAAGGAAAATAAATTTTTGTTGTATCTGAAGATTACATCATCTGAAGGACCATTCAACAACTTGGGTCATCGGATATTGTTTTGGATTTGCGGGAGCAACGATTGTTTTGGGTCATTTGTTGTTGTTTTGGATCTATACATTATACTCGAATGGTGCTATTGACCTGAAATAGATTCATGGGCCTGCGTTGTAATCAAAGACCATTGAAGACTACCGGTCTGAATTCATGAACAAGGATAAAACACTATTGTGAAGCATGAGCGGATCACTACTAGAAAATAATCCTGTTTCCAACGTGTAAGTCTTTAAAATATAAAAAAAAACACTGCATAGAAAATGCGTTATTGAAATAAAAAACTGTGATCAAGTTCAACTTTTTATTATACTACTTCAAGCTATAAATAGACTCAAAGACACATAAAAAACTCCAACAACCAACTCTCTACGTAGCCTTTGCATGATTACGTTTACAAAGACTTATTCAACCATAGGACTGTCAACAAACTTGACTCAACAATTAACCTAATAAAAATGTGATTAATTCAACTTTTAGTGACTTGACCCATCTAATAATATAAATAAGACCCATATTTAACTTAGCTTAATGTTTGGACCCATCAAGATTAACCCAACAACTGCATCATTGAATTAAAACTAATATTTCAAAATCAAAAAATAATTTGTAGATATGTGTCGCAGTGCTAACTTAGTTTAAAATAATTATGTTAATAGTTATAAAGGTAATTAGGATCATGCATACGAAATGATATTGCGTCGTAAGTGCGTAGCAAATTGTTTCCCAAAAGTATTTTTCCCACGTTTTTTTTGTCACAAATGTATAGCAAATTCGGTTTCTCTACGCATTTGCGATGGGAATATGCGTAGGAACTTATTCATTTTCTAGTATACTTGATTGGGTGGTAGCTATATGAAATCACTAAGTGGTATTGTGGATCAAAATCGGTGGTTATACCCCTTACAATATCATGTTTGGACCTGATTTTGTAGGTGCTACAAAGAAAGTCCATACAGTACTTCAGATAGGGAAAACAATTTGATGAATGTTGTATCTTCCAACACATTATCAAGCATTAGCACATGAACAATTTTGCCATAAAAAGGTTTGGAGTTAGCGATTTGATCGGTCTGGGCAGGTTTTGACCACTCCTAGTCGGGTTGTTACATCTGAAATTTAAACAATATTGATGCTGTTACTTTTTGTGATTCTTTTACAAGAACAACTGAAGCTGTTGAATATTAATTGTTGGTTCAGGCCCCACACTCCACACTCTCAATAACACACTCACGTAATTAAGTGTATAAAAGTGAATTCACAAGAATAAAGGTTACTGGAACTATCTTTTATGCAAAATGTCTATAAATAGGTAAATAAAGAACGATCTACCAATATGCTCCTAAAAATCTGAAAGATTACCTACTAACTAAGGACTTTTTCAACCCAATTAATATTACTAAAACAATAAATAAAACCACATCAATTAACCCACGATTTTCCCAGCTTACTCGATCACATGGATTAATTCAACACCCGTGACCCGTTTGATGTTCGGTACCCATTCCACACCAACCTGTGACCCGTGTGACCCGTGAACAAAACCCGATTAACCCAACATTAATTATATGGATTCAAAAGTAAACAAGGGAAAACTTTTAGATGAAAGAAGTCTTATTGAACCTCTTGGAAGATGAAGCCTTGCGATGTTACGATTTCCATCCAGTTGCACGCCTTGTGGCGTGGTGGCATTTAATCAATTGGTTAGAGAAGGGTTTGGGTGTTGAAATCTAACTCACGGACTATATCAAACTTCTGCTGTGAGAATGCCAAAAAACTCACTTCCTCTTCTGGTGAAAAGAAAAAAGAAAATTATTATCACGTCCACTTGTGGATGAAGTAGTGGTAGCATATTACAGTTAAAAGAAATTGCTGTTTTTAACAACTTATGAATTTTATTCATAAAAACAATCATGTACCTTTATAATTGACTTCATCTTTGATGAAAGGAGAATAACCTAAATATGTGTCTGATGAGTGCCGTGTAAATTTGTGGTAGTCTAGGAGATATTCTCCTGTTGTTAGTTGAAACGTGGAGAGATCTCCACCAATTATGTGATTCCATGACTTGTAATAACCCAATGCGTCTTCTTCTTCTTTTTCTTCCTCATACACAAGACCAATCCCACACTCATTTATAACTTGATCAAGTACAAATGTTTTCTGTGCTACATAAATAGTAATGTGGTCACCGGCTTTCATCTCACTAGGCCCAAACATCCAATGGCTTAACCAACTTAAACAAAACTTTTCATCCGACCTGATAGATTTTATACAATGATTGTAAATCCAGGTACGGTTTATTGTAATATTACTAATTTTGATCATTGGAGGACAACAAGATGATAACTGATATTCATTTTTGTCCACAGTACAACAAAAATTCAACCCTTTGATCTTCTTAGAAGATGATGGGATGATAATTGATATTGATGGCCCTCATTTCTATAACTAATCCAACTCGGAATCTCATCCCCCCAATAAATGATACTGAATATTCCAAATTCGTAATACATCTGTCAAACAAATACAACAATAGTTAATCACTTCAGTTCATTATACACATGATGTATATTAACACAACCATACACAATTAATTAATTAATTAATCAGAGCAGACCTGGACTTGAGTTGAATCATATGGTTCTCCAACTGTTACATATCATCAAGTGCCTTTCTTTAATGAAGTCTAAATTTTTCCACCCCAAACTATGTAATACCTTTTCCTCAACACCTGCCATATCTTGCATTTTGATCATACCAACAATTTCCAGTGGTAAATATGATACTAATCCTGAAGTTTTATGAAAACTGAGTGGGGACATTTCAGGATCAAATTTAACATATCTCAGCGACTTCATATAAATACCAATTGATAATTCTCTTAGCTTAATTAGAGCATACTCGACTGATATCAACTTATCACACAAATACATACCAAGTATCTTAAGCCTAGGAAGGGTTCTCACACAATCGGGCATTGAAACAATTGGATTACGATCTAAACGTAACTCCTCTAACATGGATAGGCAACTCCAGTCCATGGGAAATGATTCATTACACAAATTACTATCTGCAAGTGATAAAGCTCTCAATGAGCTCGGTAAATAAAATGAAATGAACTTCAAATCACTTGGTATAGCCTTGATTTGTGATTCATCAAAACGACAACCATCTAACAATAGTGTTTTAACCTTCTTTAACTTCCCTATGGACATTGGAAACCTTTTAAGCTTGTAACAGTAACTTAGATCAATGTAGAAAAGTTCAACACATTGCTCAATTGATTTACTCACCTCAATCAAACTTATGCGCTTTCTAACTATTAACCTCTCAAGTCTAGGAAGTTTAGAAAACCACCAACTGTATGAAGCTGTTCATAAAAACTCATATCAAGAATCTTCAATAATCCAAACCATTGCTTGTCTTTTGAACTTGATCCAATAAACCCCTAAAGTGAAGATAAGTTAAAATAAGTAAAGAAATGCATCTACTCACTATGAAAGAACAATAATAGTTGTAATGTGTGTTGGTGTGTGTGGTGACTCAAGGGTCATCACTCATTTTAAATAACTGAGATTTACACAAGACCAATGGGATTTCAGGTTAAACTCTCATATTCATGCGGAACTTGTTCACGAATCACAAATTAGAATTTGATTCAAAAAACAAATTGAATCTAGTTTGGATGCGAATATGATTCGAAACCAAATTCGAGTTCATAATTAGAATTTGTTTCAGTTCGAATTTTGGTTTTTGAGTCCAAATCAAATAATAAACACCCTCACTGCACATACCCCATGTATGGTTTCAGGGAGTGCGAGGAAACCTAAATGACATACATGTTAGTTGCCAATGTTTTTCCTACCAACCAGATTGAATGGAAATAACCAAAAGCAACGGTTTATCCTTGCAACCAACTTTATTTACGGTGTACAAACGGAGTTTTCGGCATTATAGGATTATGGAAGAAAAACTAAGCAAGTTTTTGCACTTGGTTTTGTAATTACGACCCGTGTGTGTCTTTGAATCATCTAATTATGATTTGATGTAACCCTATGAATTGTTGGGGTATTGATTAATACCAATCTATAAGAAACTAGCCTTTATGGATTACAATATCAAATGAAAAGCAAAAACTCAAATAATGCAAGAAATACAAGGATGTGAGAACTCCAAGATAATGGATAAAATCTAATCGTGCTAAAACTTAGAGTTGTCGCGCGAGAACTTAATGTTCTCGCGCGAGAACATCTGGATAACATATATAGATGTTTTTTCGTTTGTATTTAATTATGTGTGTTTATTTGTAAAGGTGCGCTAAGAGTGAGAGAGTAGAGAGATGTATGATAGGCCACCCGAGGGGAGCTCACCTCGGGTGGATCGAGGTTAAACTGTAAAACCCGGTCAATTCCCAAGAATCACTAACCAAGATCTCAATCACATGAACGCGGAATATAAGTGAGATTGGAAGAAGACAAACAATGAATCAAAACGCTTTCAAGTGATAATCAGGATGATTACATTTTGTGCGAAAATGCACAGAACGAATACAAAGCGAAATAGATCTGACTGAAATGAAAAACTGAGAAAACTTGGCTACAAAATCGAAAATTACAATTTTATAGTAAAACAAACAGTTCTCGCGCGAGACTAGCTTTTCGCGCGGGTCTGCATCTCGCGCGAGTTCAGCTTCTCGCATGAGATCAGATTTCACTTGACTTCTTCATTTTGCTTTCGTTGTTTTGCCGAGCCTTTTATGGTCTTCTACAATCTCCCCCTAGGCTCGGTGAAACACCCTCAGTCAAAATCAACGTTAGCTTTCTTGTAAGTGCCTGAATATGCATACCATTTATTTCTAAGGATCTGATCTGTCATCCAAACATATTGGCAAGACAAAAAGTAAACAGACTCGTCAGCTGTGATAGGACAATGTAGCAGCTTGTTCAAGTCGTCTTTGCCAAACTTCATTAAGTCAGCTGGATCGATGATTCTATATGATCTATCAATACATTTGATAACAACCTGACCTAAATCCTTCTCATAACTCCAAGATATAAATTGTTTCAAAGAATTTGGAGGAACTGGAGCATCAACTGGGACTTTCTTTATGTATTTGGGATGTTGATAGACTCTGATTTTCATTGGAGCTTTGATGTTTTCATCAATTCTGGAAGAGTCATCAATCATCTTTGACTTTGCAGTTCTGAAGTCCTTAAAGTTAGTTCTCTTCTCTCTTCTTATCTTTGATCTCATTAACTCAGCTTCTCCATAGTTATTTTCATTGAAGAATGGAGCTTTTCCCATTGAATAAAGATCAGCAGCTCGTAAAGTATGAAAGTCTTGAGGGCTTTTCAGATAATCTATCTCTCCATTCCTTCTCTTAATTATGCACATCTTCTTTTCACCATCATAAGCCCAGCTAATAACATGAGAAAGTTCATCATACTTGTCTTTCGACTTTGATACGAATAAGAAATGAGTCTCTTTGGGTGGTGGTGGTGCTTTGAACTGTAATCCTCCTATGGTATATAAGCAATCTGCCCAGTAGAGTCCTTTTGTATTATACCAGAAGGAGTTGGATCACTTACAGACTCAGTAGGAATTTCACCTTCTTCCAGATCAATATCTTTAAATAAGTCCTGTAAGTTGTTCCCAAAAATGTCTGTATACTCATTTTGTTCATCTAAATCATCAAATAAATCAAACACTTCTTTTGTATCTCCAGTTGAAGTAGATTGTTGAAATGAGTATAGCTTTTTCTCATACAGATTTTCAGTATCAGGATCTAGTGGATCATATCCTTCTGGATCACCAACACTTGGTCAAGAGACATTTTCAGTGCTAGTTTCACCAGTTGGATTAGAAGATAATCCTCCAACATCACCTCCATCATCATCATCATTATTATCAACATCATCTCCACCATCATGTCCATTATCATCTCCACCATCATCATCATCGTTGTCATCATCATCCTCTTCATCATCATCAGAATCTTCATCACCATCAGAATCACCATAATCAAGCAAATCCTCATCATCTTCTTCATTCACAACAGGAAGAGGCATCATATGTTCCGGTTCAACGAAAGCTGTAGATGTGAAAGCTTCAGTGATAGGCACTTCAGATGTAATTGGAACATCTTCAGTGGTATTAACACTTGGCTGTTCCTCAGTAGCTTGAGCTTCATTGACCTTTTCACTTTCTTGAATATTTTAAGCAGGAGATGGACTTGGAGAACGCCTGCTCGTCTCACCAACCACAGTCGTAGACCGAAAAACTGGTGGTTGATGGAAATAAGTCTGTGAAATAAACTTTCGAAGCTCATTCAGCTGTCTCTCCAACCCCAAGGAATAATCAAACATACTCTTCATTTGTTGCTCCAAAGAGGCTATCCTTGTATCCTTTATTGCAGAGTCAAGATGAATCATGGTAATCATTTTAGTCTTTTCTTCATTATCTTTTCTCAATTCAGCAATCAGCTTGACATTCTCAAAGCTTTCTTTCTCCAAATTCTTCACTCTTCTTCTAAAGTTGTAGAATGAGGAGCACTCATGGTGGATTCCTCTCTTCCTTGGAAATCAGGTGGAGTGTTAGAAAAGTATCTACATCAAACTCCAGATTTTCTTGTCCTGGTGGAGTAGAGAAACCAGATCCAGAAATATTTGTTGATTCAGAAACAGGAACCATTTTGGTCTCAGCAGCTGTAGTAGTCGCATCAACTGGTTGCTCTTGTTCAGTTTCAGAAATAATCACGTGTGTTCGTGATTTCCTAGGAATACCACCTCGTCCTCTTTTCCTGGCAGGGAAATCTTTCCTCCTTGCCATTCGTTTACACCTCATTGATGTACTAGGGGACTCCTCAGGGATGTAATCAATATCCCTATCTTCAACATTCAGTCTTGAGGAAGTTGGAGTAGAAGGTGTCTGATCAGTTTGAATCACATAGGGAACATTCCCTATCTGATCACTTGCTGTCTCAGAATTGAAGCAGAATGAACAACACCTTCTTCATTCTCAGCCTGAGTTGGATAATCTTCAAATAATCTTTCTATTTCAGCATCAACACATCATCACTAGCCTCAGATGTAGAAGTACCAGTTTGCCCTCTTCATCAATCGGTATATTTCCTCCCAAATCACCAACATCTTCATCTATCTCAGAAAATCTGCCAATCTTAGCAAAACTTTCTCCTGAGCACTTGTTTCCTCTGCACCAGTAAGATGAGTAAAACTCCTTTTGATGGGTCTGAACAACATATTTTGGAGACCTCAGAGTGGCAAGCTCAGGATAGGCGTCATTAATCACCAGCTGAATGAACCGAGATACATGATAAACTTCCTTCCCGATTAGCAGTGACATTATTCTGCATCTCCTGGAAGATTGCCCCAGAAATACTAAATGGAAGATCGTCCACTAGGGAGACTAATAAAGATCCAAACACAGCACTAAGACTATCCATCCCCACCTTCAAGTGGCTTAGACAGTGAATGACCACATGAAATAGATACTTCCAATATGGTGGCAACCACTTCTTCTCTAGACTAGGATATCTGTACTCATATCCCATACGAGTTAGACAGTCCATAACAACATCATCATCCAATCTGGTTGGTGCACCGTCTTGGTCATCAAAAAGTAATACTCTATTCAGAATAGTTTGTGAGACAGTCACTCTCTTATCTTTGACAGTAGCAGTAATGATTGGATTTCCAGCTTGATCCTTTTCTAGAGCAGCAGTGCTCCAAAAAGAATCAATCAACTCAGAGTAAATAGCTGGATCAGCAGAAATGGCATATACTATTCGTGAGTTCTTCAGCCCTTCTATCATGGAGCGAAAAGTTCCTTTCCTTCAGGAACATCATCCAAGTAGGCTACGCATTATGATTTTTGTTAAAAATCATTTGAGCCATCTTAATGTCACAAACAAACAACATTAGAACGATTGAAATAACTTAATTAAACACAGGAAAGATTTTACACAAAAAAATATTTCATCATTCTCATTTCAGTCGCACAAATACCAGAATTTAACACTTAGAAAATTTCACCAAGTGTTTCATTCGTGCAAAAGACATTTAGCACTTAGACAAATTTCAGCAAATAAATTTTCTATCGCGCGAAAGACATTCATGCGAGAACTCTTTTCAAGCGAAAATTTACTTTCGTGCGAAAATCTCCTTTCGTGCGAAAATCTCATTTCGTGCGAAGACAAGTGTCATGCGAAAGTCAAACATCACGCGAAACCAAGAATCACGCGACAACCCTTATCATGCGAAAATAGATTCACGCGAAAAGATTTCTCACGCGAAAACTAATTTCGCGCCTGTTCATTTCACTTGTGCGATTCGCATAGTTCAACCATCAAAGTAACTGTCAAAAACATGATTTTAATCCATGACAATCATTCCACAACTGTCGCCTAGGTCCAATATGTCTCTATTTCATCTTTCAATTCATCATTTAAGTTTATTTATTTGATTTTAGTTTAAAGTTGTTAAGTTTCCTTTTGAAATTCGTCTCTTTAGTAACCATAACAATTCATTTATACCTTTAAATCACACTATGGATGTAATGTGAACGACTAAGTGTTGTAGAATGGCCAAAGAACAATCTGATCTCTGATTTTGAATTTAGGAATGGAAGCTAAAAGGGTTTCGGATGAAAGATGAAGCGAAAAAATGACTTTTCGCCTTGACTAATGATATTTAAAAGTCAAATTATGTATGCGAGAAATCCTTTCGCATACCCCCATTTCTCGCGCG